>MU622265.1:282602-320684 GCA_025399235.1 Backusella circina FSU 941
TGTGTGTACAAATTTGTATTTATATTACCATGTTTTTCTCCCGTTATCATCAAACAAATATTTATATATATTTGTATTTATCATTTTATTATTCATTAAGGCTACATAGAGCTAACACATATATTAAAAGACGAAATACATGTACTAACTATACATACAAATAATCGTTTGAATATCATTCAATGATGTTTTTGTTCTAGTGATGATGAATTACCCAAATCACCAAACCAATCTACCGGATAGTTGTGGACCAACGGACCATGTTCCTGAGTTGTCATCTAATAACTTTACAAATATATTAATCCATGCTTCCTTTTTCGTATTTGGTAAAGCGTTTCTTGGTAAGGTGATTAAGCCAGTATAAGTAAAGTAAGAGTTACGAACATTGGCCATATATACAGTGGGTGGTTGAAGTAGTATAGACTAAAAAATATATAGTGTTGTCAAAAATATAAATCATTATGTATTTGTTTGTTTACAAAGCTTACTTCCTCATCATTAGGATTGAATATTTGAAGTGGTTCAGCAAACATCATATTCACTCCCATTCTATCATCCAAATGTGCCATTCTTTCTTTTGTCAAGAAACTAATAATCACTGCCTTTTTAATCTTTTTTTCTAAATCTATTATTTCTTTAAACAACAGGTAATAATGACATTGGAAATAAATGCTTACTTTTTATGCTCTGATTCATTTGTAAAAGACCTTCAAACTTTATAACCAACCCTTCGTTTAATTGTAACGTAATGGGTTTCTGCTCGCTTAAGGGCGGGTCCGTAGTAAGCTGAACAGATACATTTCTTCTATTTTTGAAAAAGGGCTTTGGTAGAATCAATGGTTGACCAAGAAGCGATTGAAATATAGAGTGCATATCATTTCCACAAGTCTAGAAGGTAATACATTATGAGCAAAAAAGGGGAAGAAGTCATTTTCATTTCATTTCTTTTTTCAAAAAAAAAAAAGCCCCCCTTACCACACGACGTTCCTGTTCCTCTAAATGATCATAATCTTCCCATTTTGTAATGATATCGATGAATTCCTTGCAGTTATTAATGAGTACGTTTGCATGCTTTTTACTTGCTAAGCTTTGCGTCGCCAGATCATCGTCACGTGTCATGTTCATCAAGGGAATAAGAGAAGGGTCAATGCAAAAAAAGCCTGATCTCAAAAAAGTGCGCGCTGCGTGTTCACATACAAGTGCACATGTCTTGTAAGCCTCTGTTACATCCAATGTCTCTTTATCAATGCCAAAATACGACTGTGCAATGAAGTCGTATCGAAATGCAAGTCTTCGAAATGTGACAGCCGCTTGTTGCAGCTGCTTATTCTCCCTCTTCATCACCAAAGGTGTTGCTGCTGTGCCATTTTTTGTCAATTTATCCAACGTGTACAGTGTGTTTTGTAGTGCAATAATCATCTCCATACGTAATTGTATAAACCAAGCTTGCGTTACCCGCGGCTGTTCAAGCGCCTGAAAGGCCTTGAATTGTGTTAGTGCTTTGATAAAATTATCATTCACATCTGATATATATCCTTGCCCTTGCATCATCAGTTTGCTCTGCTTGGCTAAATTACACTCAGCAAGAGCCAGTGTAGAGAGTGATTTTAACCAATATCCAGATGCTTCTGTTTCCACCTTGTTGTATAGGTCTCGCATTACGATATGCATAAGCTCGTACCATCCACACGATCCTGCTTCCATTCCGATTAGATATATATTCCACCCATTTTTATAAAATAGTTTGCTTTCTTCGTTCCATTTGCCAAACAGGTAGAGTAAGGATGAGATCTGGCTTGTCAATGCATGACTTGTTTGGGTTGTACGAATTAAAAGTTGAACTAAATTCATCTAATATGTATTGTAAAGATTCAGAAGCAAACTATGGTGGAAGTATATATACTTACAAAAACAGGCGCATCATCAATTCTCTTTTCTAGTTCTTGAGTGGCTTTTTCTGGAAACCATGTAAACAAGTCATTGCACTTTACAGATATAGAAGATAAATAGGGTAATAGACATATTGATGTCTCATCTATATATACATAATGGAAATAAGCAAATGACTTGCACACACTTCTTTACACTTACCATCAGCCTTGGTTAACAGGTCATACGCTTCTTTAAATGATGTACTACAATCCCAATCATCCAATAGTAAACAGAAATGAGATGTTATCTTTAGTACTTCTCGTAACTAAAAGAATAGAAAAAATAACTCAGTAAAACTTTCCTTCTATTCCTCTCTCTCTCTCTCTCTCTCTCTCAACTTTGTCTTATTTACATAAAGCTTTTTCAAGGATTTACTGATATTTTGATCTTCAATGACTGTAATATATACTTTTGATATATGCTTTAAAATATTTAACGCCAAATCCCGAATCTGCATTCTAATAGGAATATCAACATCCATCTGATCCTTATCGGCCTTTTGTGATACAATGATTCGAATAATGGTGAAAAGCAGTCGACCACAAGCAACAATAAAGGTATACTGTTTGTTTACAATGGCGTCCAACAATATTTGCTCACATTGAAAGACATATCGAGTAAACTCTTGTAATTCCGGTGTATCGCTTAAAATCAAGTGACCAATGAGTTTCTGGTGAGATTCAAATAGACTCTGTGCGCATTTAAATGCTCTTTGCTTTGTTCGATTGCTCTTCTTCATAGAGACAACCACTTGAAGTAGGCGTACAATATGAGTCTCATCAAACATAATATCATGCTTTCCCAATAAAACCAAATCATACAGTACATTATAACAGACATCTTCTCTCTCGTCGTTCAAGGCGTAATCCAATAGTCTATCAATCTATATATATATATATATTCAGCATCAGGTTCCAATGTCGGCAGTCTATCTATCTATCTCACATTACCTGTTCTTTTCTATCAATAACAGCTTCACTAAGTAATAGCGTTAATGTTCTTATTGTTACAATCACAAGTCGACTATCTGTATCTGCATTTGCTAATAGATTTAAACAGGCCAATTTTGCCTATATAATAATAATATATAAGCTCCTTTTTCCTAATGAATCTTGCACAACTACTTTACCTCTCTCGCCATTGCGATATCCTGATGCATATGACGGAATATCTTTACCAATCTCAACTTTACATCAAATGGGGTATCCGAATCTAAATGATTATTAATATTATATTAACAAGGTAAACATATATATTCAAAAGTAAGAATGTTAACTAATATCATACTATATATTTTATATTTGTGCAATTGATTCATTACGTTCTAATTTATCAGTGATTTTGGAGAATATGACGGATGGAAAGCGACTTGATCTGGCACAGATTTGATCGCCAGCCCAGATGGCAGCCTCCAACTCGATTCTGTCTGTTGCTAATTCTAATCTTTGTATAATACTAGAATTTTGTGTATTAATATGGAGGATTTCGTTACATTCTTATTGTATTCTTGTACCCATATTGAACATCCAACTTTTCAGCAATAATCATTGACATACATCCAAGGACTCTATTATAAATAGAGAAAACATCAAAATAAAATATTTGCTTTCTTGGTTTCTTTTATTACCTTAGTGTGATGGCTCGAGCAATAGGGTCATTACTACCCAAAATGGCTAAAATACGTCGAACAGTTTCTTCCACATTGATGACTTTTGTTAAATGCAGATCAGAAGCTTCTTTAAAGACTTTATACACGTAAAACTTTACGTTATTGTTACTTTTTTTTTTTTATAGATAGAATAAAAAGAAATGGTCAACACATACATACACACGGTTACTAATAAAGATATATAAGACTTACAACGTACGAAACCAATCAGCAAGTTTCAAAATAGCAGCATTAATAACAACAGGATATGGATATTGCTCAAATATACGAATGAATCCAGTTAGAGCTTGAATCTGCGAACCTTGGATGCTAAGTGCAGCCGAGCGTGGTTTTTTATTGAATTTTGCTTCCAACTCTAAAAGTGCTCGATGTCCTTCGGCTTGATCGCGTATTGTCCAGGCATTTGTCTCTTCCATTGTTTTGTTTTTGGAATCAATCAAGAAAGAGGAATATAAATAAAAATAGACCTACTTTCCAAAATAGAAATAGTTATTAAATTTGAATTCATTTTATCCCAAATTTGCGATTCTCTTATACAACCACCAATTTTTTGATGTCAATTTTTGTTACTGCTTCTAGAGACGTCTCTCGAAACTTCTTGCTCTTTTTTTTTTTACCCATCACTCTTCAATAAGATTTGAACATTGGTGAATAAGGTGATAAGATCATGTTTATTACGATGGGATATTGGTTTCCACTCGCCACATGCTTTTATTGAACTTTAATATACTGTTATTGAATATCTGAATACAGATCTATCCAGGATAACTTACATTAACGCAACTCAAAAGAGAAAAAAAAAAGATACTCTCTATTACAACCACAGCTGCGGGAAATAGCTGTATTTTACCAGAGTTTTTTTTTTATCTTTGTATTTTTAGGAACTTTGACATGCAGACACCTACTTCAATATCTACCACACGTCAAAACATCAGATAGACCACCATCACTGGCTAAAATCAGAATATAAAAAACTTCCAGTTTGTCTATACTCTACTTTAGTATAGCTATCTAGACCGTCTCTTCAAACATATATGACTTACCAATCACTTGATAGCTGAGCACCCCTTTCATATCCTTGGTATCAATACTAGTGTTTGGGAATATGCCCAGGCGCAATACATCCTTAGAGATAGCAGAATTGGTATTTGCTTTGGCGAGGGAGTAAAGAAGTATGCCTTCTGTAGATCATGTTTAAGTGAAAGAGAGTAAAGCAAAAGAAAAAAAAAAACAGGGTTTTCCTCTCCAAAAAGTGTCATGTACGTAAAGATACATTTATAATTTTTCTATATATAAAATTATCGCCGTTTAATATTATACATTTTTGCCTAAACAAATGGCGCTCTGGAGGCTACCATTTTTTAATAAAGCCAACAAAGTTTTATTCAAAATTACTAAAAAAGGAAAAACAACTATTCCATCCCCAAGGACATGTTATACGAGTGGCTTATCCAATCGAATCTGACCTGTCAAACGATTAAAAGAGACTTGATAAAAAAAAAGACCACCTCTTTCTTTCACACACATCTCTCAGTATGCTGGATACAAACCTATCAGATATTTCCGGTTACATTTCTATTGTATTTTGGCTGATCGTATTTTTACCGTTAATGAACCTCTTTTTTTTTTTTTTATTTTCTTATAATGAAGCGAAATGGAAAAAAAAAGACAATGTTCACTCATTACTATTTTATTTTTTTTTTTAGTCAATTGCACAAAAACTACTCGAGACAAAGTGGTTCAGGACTTTCACTCAGTTTTTTAATTATTTGGCTGGTTGGTGATTTATTTAACCTTGTCGGTGTCATTTTACAGAAATTAATGTTTACAATGGTAATATAATATTAAAAAAAAAAAAAAACAGTTTACCCGAAAGAAAATTCATTATAGTGTCTATCTTAGTTCCTATTGGCTCTCTGGTATACCGTTGCAGATATCTGTCTAATATGGCAAGTGCTCTATTACAACACACAAGAGGACGACGACGATACAATGGATGAGGCCATCGTATTACAATCACCCATCTCAAATGCAGTGGAGGAGACTTTGCTAAAAAGGGAATTATCATTGACAAAAGTGGATACCAACTCGATGGAGAAGCAAACAACCAAGGTCACCAAACAGAGTTACGACTGGGTATATGGATTGGGTCTAATCCTGTTGATTGGACTCTCCTTTTATTGCTATTATTATACGAAGAGTAGTGAGATGTCTGCACTTCCACAAACGTTGGGTTGGTCAAGTGCCATCCTGTACATTGGAAGTCGACTGCCTCAGATTATGAAGAATTGGCGTCAGAAGAGTACAGATGGACTTAGTCCCGGGATGTTTATATGCGCCGTATTGGGGAATATTTTTTTTTCTTTGGTAAAAGGGCAATAGTCATTTTTTTTTTTTTTTTTTTAAAAAAAAAAAAAAGCTCTATTCATTTGTTTATTGTTTTTTTTAGAGTATATTTTTAAGATCAACGGAAAGGACGTATTTACTTGTGAATTTATCTTGGATTATCGGTAGTTTGGCTACCGTTCTATTTGATATGATTGTAAGAAGAAGAAGAAGAAGAAGAAGAAGAAAAAAAGAGTACTTCTCATTTTTTAATGCTATTTTTTATTTATTTATTTAGATATTCTTTCAATTCTATGCCTTTGATCATCGAACTATAAAAAAATCAACATAAGAAATAACTTGTATCTTGTCTATTTATCAGATTGAATAGCTGTAATAATAATAATAAAAGAGAGATAAAAAGGAGGGGGACAAGAAAACCGTCTTTCAAAAAAAAGGGAGCTTCTTGAGAACAGCCTCTTCTTTTCATTCTCCTGAGTTTCTTTTTCATTACTAAATTAAGGAAAGAGTCGAATGAAATGAGATTTTACGGTTAGGTGAGGATTTATTAGCAAACAAACATCTTTTTTTTTTTTATTATTATTATTTTGTTTTCCTTTTCTCTCCTTCTCTCTTATTTAATCGCCCTGTTATTTACCGGTTTCTTTAAATCAGATAGAATTAGACTCTCAGTTATTTTTATAATAATTATATATATATAAAAAGCCAAAACTTGAAAATTTATATCTCTTAATAAAAACCAAAAATGCGTCAGTGGATAACCATTGGATTTTCGATTATTGGCTATCTTTCCATTGTAACAAGTCATCCACAAAGTAAAAGATCAAGTCCTTTTGACTCGCTTGTTGCGTTTGGTGATTCTTATTCTGACAATGGTTCACTCGATGCATTTTATTCACATCCCACTCTTCCTGTACCAAATAGGTTTATATCTATATAAGCTATCCTGTAAAAAGTCCATATGTTTTAATCTTTATATATCTTATGTAGTGCCTTGAATAATACAAGTCAGCATGAGGACGGACTTCAAAAACAGTTTAAAAACCAGATGATTCAGGAGCATCGCTATAGAAGATCCAATGGTCCCTTACTCGTAGAGTACGTTTCTCGTTATTTACAAATGGGATCACTTTATGATTTTGCAAGATCAGGTGCCACAGCGAATAATGTAAGAGAAAAAAAAAAAACAAAACAGTGCAAACACAAGTCTAAAAATGATACATCACTAGTCGATTGTTCCACGTCAAACACAGGATGTCGATACACAAACCCGATTCTATTTAAAATCCAACGTCGCCAACGAAACAAGCAAGACCCTGTTTCTAACATGGATTGGTGTAAATGACATTCATGATATCTTTATCGATCCTATTCTCTCTGATAACGAAAAGCAAATGAATATACGAAATGTGATTCAAACCCTTCGTGCGATGATGGTTTGTAAAAAAAAAAAAAAAAAAAAAAGGGATTTGCATATATATCTTTAGTGAGGATAACTGACATCTATGTATATAAAAATAGAGCAGAATATATCATCATGGTGAAGCGTATCATGCTATACTTGGTCTCATACCTATAGAACAACTTCCCTTATTCAACTCTCTCACCTCATTACAGAGAAGAGAGCTCCAAGGCTATGTAGACATGTTTAATAACCAATTACGTCAAAGTGTAACCGAATTCAATGCAGTCACTCATGGCCTGCATACTTACTTTATTGATTTGCATAAGGCCTATCTTGATCTGTATGGAGATGTTCCACCACCTTCAGAGGATTGTCATGGTCAATCGAACTGTAAAGAGTAAAGTATATATCTATGTGTGTTGACTTTTTTTTATTTATTTTATTTATTCATATCTTCTCTTATTTAGCTTGCTTTGGTGGGACGAATGGCACCCAACCACCAAGGTACACAAGGCATTAGCTGAAAAGACGGTGGAAGCATTGTCTTTTTGGGGAGTTATAGAGAATATGTAATCATTTGTGTAATCATGTCAAGAGAGTGGTTTTATTTTTCACTCAGCATTTTTTTTTTATATATAATAAAGTAAATAATTTTAGATTTTTGACAAGACATCAAATGATGTTACCATGGGAACAAAAGTCAAGCGGAGTGATGAGTCTCTGAGCTTAAAAAAAGGGGGGAAAAATGAAGAAAAAGAGAGATCTTTTTTTTTAAAAAAAAAATAGCAGGAACCAAAGTTGAATAGAGAGAGACACGAATAGTAAAGTAAAGCATGATAAGTAAATTCATGCAAATTAATCAATTCTCCTTTTGGTTCAATAACCTGAATTGAAATATGTCATGTAAACAACTGGTGACCCTTATAATATATGATTGATTGAAATGGTGCCATTTTCTGTATTACTTTTACTGTACTTGAGTAAAAAGGGTGGGAAAAATAAAAGTGGATTCGTTTATCAGATCGATCTTGATTTAGAAGTTCTTGTGATGAAGAGATTCTTTTATTATTGGTATTTATTTTCATATTGAAAAAAAAAAAGATATACATATATAAAATAAATAATAATAATAATACTAATAAGTGATATCATAATAAAAAAATAATGAATAATAGTAAACCATAACTCTTTCATTTAGACCCAATCTGCATATTATTAAACTGTTGTCTAATCTGAATCGAATTCATCCTATCATCCACCAGTTCGCCTCTCTTTGCAGCCTCAATCATAAGCTCCAACTCACGAATACGGTCTTGGTATCGACTTACTTCATCACGTAATTCTTTGATGTGATCAACTGATAGCTTTAGAATGGTTCCTTTATTTATTGCTCTACCATTGGCACCCACTTGTCCACTAGAGACAGACATGACGTTGGATGTGGTGGGTGCTGTTTCTAGTAGTCGTTCAGGTAAGAGATTACATAGTTCTATTTGCATAATAAAACAGATGAATGCATGTATTATATACCAGTATATATTTATCTTTACCATGAATACGTTCATTAATATTATCTCTTCTTCGTCTCTCTACGGCATTATGTGATTCTCTTCTACGACGTCTCTTTTCAAACATTTCCTGTAAACTTGAAAAAGAGAGGCATTTTTAAGGAGCTATAACAAAAAAAAAAAAAAAAAAAAAAAGAAAACTTACTTTCTTTGTTGACCCTCATCCTCCTCTGTGCCTGTAAACTGTCCATCCAGATGACTGGTTGAATTAGAAGGTGAAACAATCAAGTCCACTCTGTTATTATTAAACACTGGTGGTGACTGGCCAAACGAAGAGCCCGTAGAGTCTAGACTTGTCCCAAACCAGTTATTGGAAGGCGGTGGAGACATGGCAATGGTGGCTGCGGTGCCAAATGAGGACTGTCGGTGGTGCTGATAAAAGACTCGATTGTTGCGGACCACGGGGACTGCGCCGACGGTTGTGTGAGGTGTGCCATTCATGGCAGAGAACTGATCATTGTCTAGATTAAAGTCTTGCTGAGGTGAGTACATTGACTTAATAAAAAAATATATAAAGAGAGAAGAAGGAGAGGGGGAAAAAAAAAAAAAAAAAGAAAAGAGGAAGAAATTATTTTATTTTATTTTTTTATTTATAAAAAAATACAGTTGTTTTGTCTATGAACCATATTGGGAAATAACAATTCGCCAACTTCAGGAGAAAAAAACGGATAGGCAGAGAGAGACTTTTGAAAGATAAAAATACATAAAAAAAAACCAGACAGTTGCTGACTTTAAATAAAGCGATTTTTTGTTCTTGATACCAACCTGTTGCTGTGCCAATTTTTTTGATGATGAAATGAGAGTGATAAAACCTATTTTGGATACTTCTCCTTATTTTATAAAAACGTAATTTATACATGTATTTTGATTATGCTTGCGTCTATAAAATACTTTGACATCACTTTTCTTATTTGATTTTTGGGGGCTGAGGTAGCTATATTTAAAGGAAATGCGCAACTATTTTGGTAAAATGGATTTCATCATATTTTTGACAAGGTCGATCCCGCCAAGTTTTTTTTTTTTTTTTTTTTTTTTTTTTTATATCTTCAAAGGGAGCTTTCTTTATATATATATATATATATATATATATATATAAATATATAAAAGTGGATTCAAACCGGGTCATAGTTTATATACAATGTCTTTTTTTTTTTTTTTACAAATGGATCTATATAAAAATATATGTGTGTGTGTGTGTGTGAAAAAAAAACAAAAAAAAAACAAAACAAATCAGACTGCATTATGCATATATATATATATATATATATATAATAAAAAGGAGGATAATAAAGCATATTCACCAATGATCCTCTGTCATAAAAGGCACCACCTCAATCTTCTTTGCCTGCTTTTCATACTTCCAAGCATCCAAAATGACATGCATCTCCCTTGTCTTGGCCAGATTCACGGTGGGCAGGATGGTACCAATATCAAGACTAGCAATAAAGGAGGCCAGCTCACGGAAGCTGGAGTGTTCTGAATAGGGCACACTGTAAATCTTAATCTTGGCTTTACTCTGATGGTGGGTAGGTGAGAGAAGAGTGAATTTGGTGGTGGGCGGTTGGATGATCTCTTGGAGAGGTGCCTGTTTCATCTCCTCGGTGGATTTAAAGGTCCAACCGGTGGGTTTGATGGCAATGATATTGGAGAAGTGGGATTTGTATTGATCAAGATAAGCGGTTAATTTCTAAATGTATATATTATATACATTAATATTTATATGTATATACACCCCCTCTCCCCTTTTTTTTTTCTTCCTTTCTTACGTCATAACGTATATCTTGTAATGGTACAACGTGTACCTGAGCTTTGGTGGGCTGATCGGTCAATCTATCATTGAGTTCCTGATTTTCCTGACACAGTAAAACTTGTTTCTTATTATTATTGACATATATCTTACTATCCAACACCTTGGCAGCATCTACGTATATATATATATATAAAAGATGTATTCTATATCATGCCAATGGTAAAAATCCAATGCATCCAACCAAACTTACTGATAAACACCTTTTCTTTTCCAATTTTATATGTCCCCACCAGTACCAATGTCGTCCTTCTCGCTTGCTGCTGCTCATCTCCCACTACCACCTTTTTTATCCACGTGTCCAAACACGCCAATGGATTTACCACCTTTTTCACCGTCACCTCATGGACATCCCTCTTGAGCACCTCACACACCGCCTCGATACACTCCTCCTGTGCCGGGAACGCATACATGGGGTTCATATACGTCGTATCCAGATAGAGATGGGAGATGGGCGGGTTCTCGGGTTGCCTGATCAATGGATGAAGGCACATCCTTGGATTCGCCCGGAAATCACCCGTGTGCAGGTGCCGCCTCCCGCCGGCCACAAACAGGAACAGGACAGAGCCTGGGCAGTGATTGGCGTCCATCAGGGCCACCTGCACAGACTGCGTCACATCCACAAGCTCGTCCATCGGTAACGGGCAAAGCCAATGGGCGTCGACCTTGAGCTCCTGTTGGACGAGGTTGGCGGTGACCTGGGAACAGTAGATGGGCCCGTGTGACCAGGTCTTGGAGAGCCCACCATAGTGATCAGAGTGGAAGTGGGTAAGAAAGTAACCTGCGCAGTTGTCGATTTTGCCATAGTTGAAGGCATCGACGACGAAGGGTGTGTCTAATAACACACAACGGGGATGATGAGAGGGAGGAGGAGAGATATACTCTATACTATATCATTACCTTTCATCCATTTATAGAATGGACAGGTCTTTTTACTCTTCTTATTATTACTATGACTTGCTGATTGATTTAAGGTTGGCATTTTTCTTTTTTTAGATACATTATTTTCGGTTATGACTGGTTTCTTTTCTTCCTCTTCTTCTTTCTCCTTTTGTTCCTCATTTGAATCTATTGACTGCGCATCCAAACATGTGTTGACATGAACTTGGAATGATTGTGACTCAATGTAAATGATGGCATTACAAACAGGACACTTTTCAGTTTGGTCACTATTTACAATTATTGTTGTTGTCTGTTCATTCTTTTTAAAAAAGTCCATAATGGACACTGGTTTCTTTATAGTGGGTTTACCCATTTTTAGTGGATTCACCACAACCGCAAGTGCCTTTTACATTTGGATTATGAAATAGGAATTGACTTGATAGTTTATCCTCAACATAGTCCATTTCAGAGCCAAGCACCGTCAAGAGTGCCTTTGCATCCACCAATACAGTGACACCTAATTGTGTGTATGTAAAAGGGATGAGAGAAAGGCTTTATTATTAAATATATGTTTTTACCATCTTGTTCTACTATTTCATCAAAACGATCCTTCTTTTCAGTGAATTCGAGTTGATAAGAGTTGCCTGAACAGCCTTTTGATTTGACGCCAACACGTAAGAAGCGAGGTTGATCTGGTGAGCCAAGGCCTCTTAGCTGTGATACAGCTGCCGTTGTCTATTTATTTATGAATGATATTGTTAGACATGATGATTGTGTCATTATTATTATCGTTTTTTTTTTACCAGCGTGAGCGGTGCTTTCTTTAATTTTAGACGAGAGATAATAGGCTTTACTTTGATAGCATTGCTCATTTTATGATGTTTGATTAAAGAAAAGAGATGAAAAATATAATTGGTATCATGTATTTATATAAGTGATACCGACAAAAAAGAAGACCCTTTTTTTTTTTGTATTTTAACCACCGTTTTCTTTTATATATTCAAGTTATTCGTCGTCTTTATCGTATTTTATCCTTTTATCATCAAAAAATAAGAGTCGTACAAAACTCAATTATAATTCATGCTAAAATAGAGATATTCTTTGTTAGATGAAGGGTAATTTATTTCTCTCTTCATCATCAGTGAAATATACCCCACTTTTTTTTTCTTCAATCCATCATGACAAAGGGATCCATATTTAATGCTTTTTCTTTTTTTTTTTACCAATGAAAATGTATGAAACTCGGGGACTTGCGGTCTTATACCCTTTGTTGTGGCTAATTTAACCCTATTATTTTTCCAGCCAATCCAAATTCCTGCATGTTTTTTTTTTACAAAAAAACAAAACAAGACGCCTCTTCATTTTGAATAAAATGTCGCGATTTTTTTTTATTATTAAAATCTCGAGAGTATGCTTAAACTAGGGTTAGCCTGCGCCCGAATTTTCTTTTTTCTCTCCTTTCGCAACGCCTGAGGCATGGTCCAGGTTTTGGAAGGTTGGAGTTTAACAATGGCGAGAGTGAGAGTTGTATCTTTGTTATTTGGAGAATATAAACATGACCGTGATCTATCATGAGTTTAAAGGCAAGCTGCTGGAGGATGTTCGAGACTTTATATGAGTTGCCTCTTTGCGGTGGAGGCCAGAGGTGGCTAGACCTTGGCATGTGAGACTTTTGGGGTGCCATAAAAGTATATTATAGAAAGGTAGAGTTAGGGCCATATCATTAGAGATGTATTTCTTGATCACTTACCAACTGAATACACCAAATAGGATCATGGATGTCATAGAACAAAAAAAGCTCAAATGCACCATCTAGTCTTACCATGTTATTCCTTTTATATTTGCTCTTCGTTTTATTCCAATAATATATGATGTACCTTTAAGCAATGCGGAAAAGAGCATGGGAGAAGAAAAACAAGTGATTTTTTTTATATTTATATCTGGTTTTTAAAATGCCCTTAAACTATTTGGAATACCAAGGTGTGTAGATAACGTTTGATATTTGAAAACACACACTTTTATTTACAAGGTAGCTGAAATTGCTCTGATATGCGTGTGGGATTTTTTTTTTTTATCTCCCGATGAAAAGAGGCAATCTTACCTGTTGCTGATTTTATATTAATAGATACTTCTTACGTTTTGGAAAGATACAGTGGAATAGTATGACAATTCAATTTAGAAATAAGCCTAATATCAAATGTATTTAATAAAAAGATACTTTCAAGGGGAAAAGGATTCATTTATTATACCGAGGAACACCCTTCAATTATTGGAAGCAATTGATTTTATTCAAGCTGAAAATAAAGTCTTTTTTTATTCACATTCAATGCATTTTTGGTGACATTGATCTGAAGTTAAAAAATAACACTTTAATGCTCAAAATAGGATATTTTCAAAAAAAAATGAAAGAAAATGTTTGACTCCAGAGAGTCTCTTTCTCACTCTTTCTTTTCTCTTTTTTTTTTTTTTTTTTCTCTTTTTTTTTTTTTTTTTTTTTTCTTTCCCAAACAAAATACACACTCAAACATAGTGCTGGAATTAAAAGAGTTTATGAATGCCCAACCTTTTTGGGACAAGATGACAACCACAACAGATTCGGTTGTTATCGCTGACAGACTCGAACAACAAAATTCAGATATCGATATCGAGGGAGATTCTCCTCTTCATCATGCTTCTTTTGAATTCCACTTTGAATTTGGTTCCAAGCGTCCTCCAACAATGTCTAAACAACAGCCCAAAGATGAACAGCAAGGTTTGTTTAATAGTAATATTAATAATAATATGATTTTAAAAATAATCATTTTTTTGTAGATATTCTTATTGAAGCAACAAGCACTTATCAAACAATAACAGACAATATCTATATTGGTTCGGCCACTGGAAGATCCATGGCGCAGGAAAGTATGCCTTGTGAGTGCAAGATCGAATCTGATTTGGACAATGTCATGATGGCATGTGGACTTGACGACCAATGTATCAATCGCATCATGTTTATGGAATGTATTGTCGAGGATTGTCCTTCTGGTAGACTGTGTCAAAACCGTCGATTCCAAAAACACCAGTATGCCAATGTAGAGATTATGTTGACGGAAAAAAAGGGTTATGGACTAAGAGCACTCGAGGATTTACCAACGTAAGAAGGGAGAGAGAGAGAGGGGGGGGGGAATTGCTTGTATATATTAAAACATAATGTAGGAATACGTTTATTATGGAATATGTTGGTGAAGTCATTCCGCAATCTGAGTTTCTCTGTCGTACAAGAGAATATGACGCAGAAGGATATAAACATTACTACTTTATGACACTTAAAAACGATGAGGTAACTCTATTTTTCATATTTATATATGAATTTGTGTGTTATCTTAAACAATGAAAATATGTTTCCTTTTGAATTAGATCATTGATGCTACCAAAAAAGGCTGCTTGGCACGCTTTATGAACCATTCATGTAATCCTAACTGCGTAACACAAAAGTGGGTCATTGGTAAAAAAATGAGGATCGGCATATTCACAAACCGACTTGTTGAGGCGGGTGAGGAGCTGACATTTGATTACAAATTCGAACGTTATGGTGCTCTTGCGCAAGCATGCTTTTGTGGGGAGCCTAACTGTAAAGGCTTTATTGGTGCGAGTGATCAAGTGGATAAACCTGAATACAGTTTGACCTATGATCACAGCAGTGATGATGAATATGATGATGAACAAGACCTTCTTAACCAACAACAACCAGAGGAGGAGGATGATGACGAGGAGGAGGAAGAAGAAAATCTGCAGCAGATGGTTGTTGTTACATCTTATCGCCCAATACAGCACATTAGCAAGGTACATGCATTTGTAAAGCGCATGTTGGATTCAGTGGGTAAACCTAGAAAGGTGAATAAGCTATTGATGAGATTAAAGGCAACCAATCCCGATAATTCAACTGGAAGGGAGATATTGAGGACAATTGTACGGTTGCATGGTTTAAAGCTGCTAAAGTTTTGGCTAGGAGAATGGAAGCACAATGAAATGATTGTAAAAAAAGTAAAGAAAAAAACAAGATAAATAGATGATAAATAGATGATTAAAAATCACTAAAAAATAGGTACTTGAAGTATTGGAAATGTTACCGTTGGCGAATAGGAATGGTTTAGAGGATTGTAAAATGTTTGATATTGTACACAGATTCGTAGGACATGATAATGACGCGATTGGTCAATTATCCGGCAAACTATTGGAGAATTGGGCTCATTTAAAGAACGTTTATCGCATTCCAAAGAGATTTCATCAAGTTGATACCGCTTATCCCCCATCTTCATGTAAATATTCTAATGAAAGTAATGTCACTTGTTTGAAACAAGCAGAAGAAGAAGAGGAGGAAAGTATGGAACAACAACAAGTGGCTACTGATGAACCGATTCAATCACCCTTACTTGTATCAACACCTTTACCAACACCCCCTTCATCATCACCTTCATCCACTAGCAAGAAACGTCGTTATGAATCTACTCGAGAATTCTTTGACCCAGATTCTGATTACTTTGAATACATCTCAATACAAACAACGTCATCAAGTGAATTGGAAGCCAAGATGAAATATCCACCTCAGTCCGTTATCCCACAAGCTATTCCTACAGCACCTCGCGCCATGCTTGAAAATCTCCAGAACCAACAGAACTCTATTCATTATACCCAAACCACTCAGCATCACCATAACAACAACCATCAACATAAATATTTCAAACATGACAAACAACAACAGCCTACCATCATAAACCCCTCTTCCATCACCGCAGAACCACAACAAAGCGAATATCATCCCTTTTATTACGATTACTCTGCTTACTACTACTCGCTACCACCTAACTGGGGAGCGACGACGGCCTTTGATGGATCTCTTTATTATTACAATATCGAGACAGGCGAAACACAATGGGATGCACCGTACGATGACAACTCAACGGCAACCACTAGTGATACTTCTTGTCATGAATTGAAATCAGCCGAGATGGCGCCATCTTCTTCCTTATCCTCCCTGTCCTCCTCACAGCAATTACCAACACCTGTTACCAGTACAAATAGCTCTGTTGATGACGTGGATGATGGATGTTTGAATGATATTGCATTCAAGATGGAAGTGGGTAAGATTGTGACAAGGTATTTGAGTTCAATGAAGCCATCATTATGGAAAAATGATAAATTGGCATTCAAACATTTGGCAAGAAAGGTAGCAAAAAAAAAAAAAAAAAAAAAAAAAAAAAAAAAAAAAGATTGAATATAGTGTGTGATGATAAAAAAACTAACTTTTTTTTTTTCTAGTTGACACATTATATTGTGAATAAAAATAAATGGTAACAAACAAAATGTTTTATTTTACAGCAAAAAAAAAAAAAAAAAAAAAAAAAAGAACAAAACAAAGCACCCCACCTATTGTATCCTTTTGCTTTTATCTTAAATATCATATAATAAAGATAGTTGTAAATTATATATTACTTATGCAAGCACTAACTGTCACTTGGGTAACAAATGAATATGCAATTCTAAGCAAAGAAACAAGTATGTGTGTCTTTTCTAAAAGCCCTATTTTTTCTAAAATACTTTAACAAAAATGAAAGTGAATATGTGGTTATTCATCAAGTGGATTATGATGTGAAATACTTTATTATTTGAATTACTATATAATTTAAAGGAGTAATAGTTTACATATTTATATATTTAAAATAATTAAGAAAAGTGATGAAGAATCTTCTTCCACTTAGGAACTGCTTCATCGTCCTCAGCTTCCATTTCGATATCCAGTTGAGACACCCTATTAGTGTCAAAGTCTATTTTTTTTTTTTTATTAGAGAGGCAACTTATCATTGAGATACAATCAAACTATAAATATGACTTACCTGCTTCCTCCAATGGAACAACTTTACTCTTGCGGAAGATCTTATGAAGGACATAGCATAAAACAAAAGGAAGAATACCAATATAGCGAGTCACAAACAGGATGGTATTCCACTGAGGATAAAATGCAGTGTAACCTTGAGTCAATGCAATTAAAAATGAAAGAGTGGCTGCAAAAATACCACTAAAAGGATATGCTAATGATTTGTAAGGTAGTTCGTTTATATCTCTACCTTGGCGATTGAATGCACGACGGAATCGAACATGAACAACCCCAATGGATCCTAAAAAAAATACATATAAAATCAATACCTTTATCACGAAAGTTTTTCAACTTTTAAATAGAATTACCCCAAGTTATAAATCCACTCACTGTTGTGATATGTAGGAACCAGACAAATGCATTATTAGGACTATAGTTGTTATATATTAAAATGAGTCGACAGTTTTCTTCCTCTCTCTCTCTCTCTCTTTACTACTATTATTTACCTATATATAGAAATAAACACACAGATAAAGCCAACTAAAGATGAAATACCAACTGCTCTAAAAACGAAGATATTAGTTAGGAGAAGTGAAGAATTTATAAAATAATGTGTCAAGCTGAATACTTACATGTAGGGTGATCCATATCGATTAGTTCTACTAATAAAAGCTGGGAGATTACCATCAAGAGAAAGACCTAAAAGTGTACGTGAAGCTGTATATAAAGAAGAATTTGCTGCCGATAATACACTAACAAAAATCTTAATACCTTCTGTGATTTTTTTTTTTTAAAAAAAATATAAGCCTAAGTGTATCTACCTGGTAAGAGTTACAGCATTGATAACATGAGCTCCAGCATTGATACCTGCCAATTTAAAAACCAAAGTAAATGATGCTGTAGCAGCACTACTATCTGAAGAGACTAAATCCGGGTTAGTATATGGGACACACATTCCAAGTAAGAATATTGTGGCAATATAGAAAATAAGAATACGCCAAAATGTATTTCTGATTGCACGAGGAACAGTTTTTGTAGGGTTTTTTGCTTCACCTGCAGTAATGCCCACTTTATAGGAGGAATCAGTTAATAATGTTAACTTACTTATTTATGATGTCATTTGTATACCTATTTCGGTTCCCAAAAATGAGAAGCCTGCTGATAAAAGTACACTGACAGTTCCAAGCCCACCTGCAGCAAATGCACCTGGATCTTTCCAATAACTGAATCACGTAAAATAATCACATTCATTTTATTTTTTTTTTAATTTGTGAGAAAAGTACCCTTACACAGTGTGAAATTCTCTCTTTCTCCACCTCTTTAGTTGAACTTACGAAAAACCAATCTTCTGCCCCCCCAATCCTCCGGCCGCAACAAGAATACCTAATGTATTGTGTTCCCACGATAAATTAAAAACAGTCAAACACATCTAAACTTATTCACACTTACCGACAATAATGAAAACAATTACAATAATAACCTTGAACATGGCAAACCAATACTCCATTTCACCATAAATTCTACGCATTGATATATCAATGATAAACACTTTTTTCGTTAAAATAATATGCTTACCTCACACTCATCAAATTAATTACAACAAAGCAAACCAAAAATATACACGACCATGCAGCATTTGGCATAACTGGTTTCCAAAAGTCGATAATAGTAGCTGCTGCTGCAAGTTCTACATAAAAAAGGAATGGTTAACCTTGCATGACTTTTAATAGAAAAAAAAAAGTTACCAGTAGCGATTGTAACAGCCTAGTATTGAATAAAAAATCAAACATTAGTATGAATGTCATTAGACCTCACTTTTTTTTTTATATAATATACACACCCACTATAATAATGACGGTAAATAGAATTGATAAAAAAGGACATATTAGTATGTTTTGGTCTTTTTTTTTTTATTTTTCACTTCGCTCGATGCCGATCTTTCGGTAACTTACAGAAAACCTTTTTAATAAATAAGATTAGTACAGAAAACACAATGTGGTCAGAAAAAAAAAACCTAAAGTTACCAATAATTAACTCCCAAAGCAAACCCATAAGATGGTTCCACGAATCTTGTAGCATAATGGTTAAAAGATCCTGATGCTGTAGATAAAAGTTGTAAGAATACAAGTTGGAAAAAAAAAAAAAAACTTACTAGGAATATAGGTTGCCATTTCTCCAAGACATGTCATTATACAATATACCTATATTTACTGTATTAGATATCTATAAATGGGTCTATTTGTGATTTAAATAGAAAATTTTACCATAAATCCAACTATTTACACATAAAAAGTAGTATTATAATTTAGGTTAGAACAGATCATAATGATAATTATACATGGTTGGTATACTTTACTAACGCAATACGCTATAAGAGCACCAGCAGGTCCAGCCTAAACACACATTTACTAATGCTATTGTTATATATTGAACATATAACACTTACATCGGAAATGTTACTTCCTGAATTCAAAAAGAGGCCAGTTCTATAAAATGAAGGTGAACAAGATTTACACATACAGAACCAACAATAATAAAAACCATCTTCCTTACCCAATGGCCCCACCGAGGGAAATCATTTGGATATGTCTAGCATCCAATCCTCTCTTTGTACCTGTATTATTTTCTTCGTTATGTTGCTGTGAGGTAATGGAGATTTCCTTTTCATGGTCTACATTGTAGAACTCTGTAGGCGCATTCCGTTCACCATGTTTATATTCGTGCTCATATTCTGTTTCAAAATAACCTGAGTTTGTTGGATGGTTTGAATTTGGACTTTTACTCATTTATGTGAAAGAAAAAGGATGTTACAACTGCTTAAAATCAGAATGATTCCCTTCTTTTAAATATCTATATATTTTTAAGCTTGCACAATAATGGTTTAGTTTCTAATTTTTTTCGTAGATATTTTTGTTTAACAATCTATCAGGAACTTTAGAGATTGAAGTGCGTGAGATTCCTCTCATCCTGTGTAGCCTTTCTCAAATGTTCAACAAAGTATCAGGATTGTTACACAGCATTTAGTATGCTATGAGATAATGGGTATCTACTTCATCGAGCAATGATTTATATATCTGTTATCAGATAGATATAAAACATTAGGCTAAAAGGTCATATGTATTCAAGATAACATATCATCCTTAAAACATCCGTTCTGAAATTTAAAACGCGTCATTTGATGATGGCTAAAAAGGCTGTTATAACTTATTGTTAGGATTTTATCTATACCTTCTTTTTTTCGAATGGGCAAAGTGTATAACAGATCATATATAAATAGCAACAAAGTACCTTTACCCCTTTTCTTTAAAAAAGGTAAATCAATTTACCCTAAATGAGGAGACAAGGATTACTTTCTCTTATCAATGGCTAACTGCTTATTTGTGATTATGTTTAAATTCGCTTTACTTTAAAATACCAAAATATCACATATTGTTATAATAGAATAAGCTCTCCAAACTTGTAATAACCTTGTTTGGAATACTCTATATATTAAGCCTCAAAATGAAATATCCTCGAGTAGAGAGAAAGAATGACTGCAAGTTCATTGTATGTCAACGATCTTTTTGAATACATTAAATTAAGATTTTAATCAAATACGCCTTTACTTTATTTATTTTATGTTTACAAACATTGCTGATCTTGACATTGATCTGTAAACACTAAATTTATTTGCTAAAAAAAAGACTAAATTACCTTTTCACACACAAAACTTAAATGTGAGAAAGTACATATAAGCAAGCATGTTTGAATATCTCACAATAATGAAAAAAAACCCCTCCTGTCTTTTTTTTTTTTTTATTAGCGCCAGATATTGTCAATGCACATATTTTATTTCAGAAAGAGGTAACCAGGACATGATTGGCACAAATTGTCTGAAAATGAATATTCGCAATCAAATAATTCCAATACATGAACGTAATCATTGATCGCACCCTTCCACTCTCTTTTACTCACAACGCTTTATACAGTCATCGTGGATAAAGTAAAATAATAAATTTAAACATCAGACATCCTTTCTAGATGTGATCTGAGATATGATTGGTCAATTCCAAGCTACGTCATTACCGTACAGAGAGAGATTTTCAGTTGACAAAAGTGTCTCTCTTTTTTATATAAAATGGAAAACATTCTCTTTAACAATAAAGGTACGTTTTTCACTTTATAAAGAATCTACTGCATCTGCGCATTCCTTTTTTTGTTGTTCTTGTCATTTTTTGAATTTTTAATTATTAATCAGCAAAATTAATTTTTTTATTACTGTTCATCAGCTTTTCCCTTCTTTTGTGTTGAGTGTACGACTGGTTGCTATAACACCTTTTGTTACTTCTTTGGATTCGAATATACGCAACAAACCGAATAAAAAAAATATAATAAAATAGAAAACAAGGTACGCTTTTTTATTTTTATTAAAAAAAAAAAGAAAGAAAGGAACTTTTATTTTAAAAAAAAAAGATAAAATAAGCCGTTCGATGAGCGGTACACAAAAGTTGGAAATAAATAACACTTTTTGTATGAAATAGCACTCTTTCCACTTTTAATTTATAAGCGAATAGTTGATTGATACCAAGAATCGAATAATTTGTACTCTTTCTCACCGTTCAACAAGTCAATACAAACAAACATCTCCTTCTATCCAATTTCACCATTTTGGAGGTGAAGAACGATGTCTGATAATTATAAAATGAAGCTGAGATCATCCTCAGCAAAAGCAAAGTCAAGTCATGTCATCAAACAAGAGGAGGAAGAGATTGTCTCTGTACGTCAATATGAACAACAGTCAAACAATGGTAGTAATAATAATGACAGAAGATCATCCACTCCAAAGACGCCTCCCAACTTGGAAACTGATGCAGATTCTAATATCGAATCTTATTTTCCTCCTTCACCGTATGGAAGGAAACGAGATCAGGCTCGTGGAGACAGGTAAGTTCATACCAAAGAAAAGGATGGAAAGAATGTTGTATTAAGAACCCATTGATAAAATATAGGTTTATTCCATCACGTGATCGAAATCTTGCTAGAGACTTCCAAATTATGGGACCATACCCTTCAAGCGAGTCAAAAACAACAACGACTACTGAGGCAGAACAAACCCCATCTAATAGAGGTATATATATATAAATATTAATATTTATACAGCAATGAATAACATATATACTTATGATGATCTGTAGAATCAAGGAGAATAAGTGCCTTCTTTCGTGCAGAAGTACTAGATGATCCAACTGCTGTAGAAGAATTCGTAGCACCAGACTCAGTGAGTCGAACACCACGAAGAGTCCTCCATTATAGCAGTTCGCGAACACCCGTTGCAACTTCCAGTTCACCCGTCACCAGATTTGATTCCCCTAGTTCATCAAGGTTCCAAACATCCCCGATTGGAGAAGCAGGACGTCGAATATTATCCTCTTCATCCGATCGACTTACACGACACATTAACACGACTTCTATCAAAGTATTGGATGCACCAGAATTACAGGATGACTTTTATCTCAACTTGGTGGATTGGGGATCGGAAAATGTTTTAGCGGTAGGACTTGGCAGATGTGTCTATTTATGGAATGCAAATACAAGTCGAGTGCAAAAGTTGTGTGATATTGTTGGAGATACCATTACCTCTGTTAATTGGGCACAGTTTGGCAACATTTTGGCAGTCGGAACAAATTCAGGGAGGATATTTTTATATGATGTAACCGAATCAAAGCGAATTCGAACTTGGACAACGCATACCTTGCGAGTAGGGTCTCTTGCTTGGTCAAGAAACATCATGTCAAGTGGAGGACGAGATCACCATATTTACCACCATGATGTGCGTTCAGCAGAGCCCTATTTTCGTAAACTAGTAGGGCACACTCAGGAAGTATGTGGATTAAAATGGAATCAAGATGGCTCATCACTTGCCTCTGGTGGAAACGACAATTTGCTTATGATTTGGGATTCACATGAAAATATTATTTCTCATCGACTCAACCAGCACACAGCGGCCATCAAGGCCATTGCGTGGAATCCGCATAAACGAGGTGTGCTTGTCAGTGGCGGTGGTACTGCAGATAAGACCATTAAATTTTGGAATTCAATCACAGGCAGTATGACTTCTTCGTACGATACCGGATCACAGGTGTGTAATATTTGCTGGTCCAAGAAGACGGATGATCTTGTTTCTACGCACGGCTATTCACATAGTGCTGTCAGTTCATCAAATCAGGTGATTGTTTGGAAACCGGATAAAATGCAACGCGTCGCAACATTAACTGGCCATACAAGTCGTGTGTTGTATATGTCAATGAGCCATGATGGAAGTACAGTAGTGACTGGTGCGGGTGATGAAACATTACGTTTTTGGGACGTGTTTTCTTCTGTAGATAATTCAAGAAGTGTGCCAGCTGATAGACTATCGTGTATAAGATAAACCCTTTCTTTCTTTTTTTCACCTTTTTCTTTTTATAAATAGCAGCATCCACAATATAACAGCAACCAAGAAAATACGTTTCTTTTATACCATCTTCATATTATATATAATATGCTAGCGCTCTATCAACCCACCTATTTCACTAACATTAATACTATTGCAGCATTACTAAAAATATTTAGATTTTTTTTTTTTTTTTTTTTACTTGTACAAAAAAGAATTAATATTTTGTAAAAAGATATTAATAATCTGATGCCATTTACTCTTATCTTTTCCCCTCCTTTTTTTTTTTTTTGTTCTTAACATTACCTTTTGCCTATCTTCAAATAAATAAATTGCCAGGAACACTGTTTCATACTTTTATAGTATTTGTTGTCAAAGAAACTGAGTTTTGTTTTTGCTCTTGCATGAATCCGAAAGCCCATGGCTCTAACCAACCAATAACTGTCTATGAATGCTAAATATAGAAGCGTGTTTTATTGATAACGTGAAATACATTACTGAGATCTGAAGCAGGCACAACATTGAGCAGTATTCAATTGTGCAGAAATAGAAGAAGAGGAAGACGCCTCTTACTGTCATGCTTTGACATAGAGCAAATGAAAATCGAATACAATAAACCGGGGATACAACGGTGTAATCATCCGTTTTAGTTATGCTACAGCATCGCTGACTTCCTTTAATAGAGAGCGCAAACAAACAAATAAACATACGTAAAATAGCAGCTGAATGCGCCAGCCTCTATTCGGATCTGATCAAAGCCTGGGTTTCGTCTTCAAACAGGAGAGATGTATATCTAATTAACTTTTTATCCATTCCCCTTTCCATGACATGGAAAAAAAAACAAGCCAATGTAGAATATGATTAGTATATGTTATTGGTTAATATAAATTGTCAAAAATACAGTATTGAAGCGATTTGGAATACTTGTTTCCTTCAAACATTTAAAACCTCATCGCTTCAATAGTAAGGATCTATTTATTTATAAAATATCACATGAATCATGACGACTGAGCCTTTTTAGGGGGGGACTTGTTTTCATTATGGACAATGTTTTCGTTTTTAGCAATTTTCTCGTATTTATGAAACAGTTGCCCTGAAAATGTTACTCCTTTTTTGAAAACCAGAATAACTGGTCTGGACAACAATAATAAAAAATCCAAGCTCATGCTTATAGCGTGCATTCAATGCAAATATCGGAAAAAGCACATAATAGAACGCTATTAAGCTTATTGCTTTTCTTTGTATAGCAAAATATTAAAAAATACTATTTCCGTTAGAAATCATTACATGAAAATGGTAATTCTTCATTTACAATATGGACTTCGAATTCAAAAGAGACAAAGGCATTCTTCTGTTGCATTTACACTTGACCAATGAAATTAAACGTTGCATAAATGTATATCCTGGTTTAATCTGCACGTCTCTTTTTTAGCATGCAATATTTCATTCGTACAGGCTTTCTCATCATATTATTCACAGATAACCCAGCCACTCAGTCAATAACAAATTGATTATGCTTTACATCCCCCAATCCCCTTTCATTTCTCTCTCGGTCTCTCTCACGCATACTCCTCGTCATCTCCCCCATCTCTCCTTAAAGAGCTCATAAACCCCTATTAAAAGAGGATGGGATAATGAAAACATTGCTATATACGAATGGTATATAACATGATTCTGCTCTATTTTTTATATTTAGCCTTTTTTTTTTTGGGTTTGCAGAGGAACACAACATGAAGCATCAAATCGGACTTTATTGATAATGAATATTAAAAGAGATATAGCATCCCTTTATTCTATTAACGCAAACTAGGTCTAACTATATATCACGAGTAAGTGTTGCGCTTTGATTATTAGTAAACGTATAAATTATTAATAGTTTAGTTGTTTTTACTGTGGCGTTTCATGCTTGATTTTCATTTAGATGAAATATGATTGGTTGTCCACTTGAATGCACGAAAGAAAAGACGGAAAGGAAAAAAAAAAAAAAAAAAAAAACAAATTGCCAAGAAAATACTTTTGTGTTAGCATGTCAAAATGAATATAATGATTGTATCTACTATAATAGTTCATGCAAACATTTCGTATTATCAAAACCTTTTTGTTTGTAGATCAACTGCGTGCTTATTGTTAAAAGCAATTATGACTATGCTACTACTCAGTATACCCTTCTTTATACCGTTGCTAATGCTAGAACAAACGCTCATATATATAATTTATCAGATAAAATAAAGTCCCTTCTTTATAGAACTACCTTATTACATTTATTTATATAATATATAAACAATAAATTATAAAAAACAACATTAAGTCTGCCCTATTTTTGTACCTGATTTTAAGCTAAACTAACATAGTTGTAATATTTACTCGTTCAAAAAAAAAAAAACAATAACTTCATTTGTTTTCAATTATGGACTTATTTTTAATGAGTAACAAACAGTAAGAATAGAAAAGGGGAGTTGATCTTATAAAAAACTGAACTAACTGTAAATGTTTTTATTTACATTTACAGTTTTGATGTGGTTCTTTAGATCACCCATAGAGCAAAGAAAAAAAAAAGGTTCTAAAAGTAATTTGTATCACAAAAAAAAAATGAACATCAAATGCTTTTTTTTTTTAACATGATTGTATAATCAATGACTAATCCTTAATGTTTCGAATAACAACATAAAGGTAAAAACTCATGTTCCATATATAAATGTTTAGAGTAACGAATTTGAATATACCAAACAGTAATGATCAATACAATGGTTTTTTTTTTTTTTTAAGTTCTAAAGTTAGATATTTATGATTTAGTCCATTATTTCCATATTTAACAAGTCAAGTTACTATTTTTCATTCTTCTTCACCAGTGTAAAATATTTCTATGTGTTTTTTTTTTTATAATATAAAAAATGTAACAATAAAATGTAATAAAGTCAATAGCCAATTGGGTAGATGTCAGCAAACTACAGAAAAAGGGAAACGGAGCAAACGGAGGGGCCATATGAAGTAACTTTTTAATTACCTTTTCATGTGTTACAACGTTTTTAGGGTCTGTCATTATAGAAAGTTTAAAAAACAAATTCAATTGTTATATGTTTCAAATCAAACACTATTGTCTCTTTATTATATTAAGAAGTGTAAATAAAGAAAAATACAAATGACAAATGAAAAAAAAAGGGGACGAGGAAGGAGGATTATTTGTTTTTGTTTTTTGGGGGGGAGAAGGGGACTCACGTCAGATGAGTAGAATAATAAATTTATTTGAATCAATGAGTTTCTATTTACGGCAAAGTTCAGAGGAACTGAGGTGTATCAAGTAAATAGGGCCATGTATCAGGATAGAACTGTGGCATCTTTGAAGGATCAGTCCAGGGGCTCATACCATTAAAGTAATTTGCAAAAGGTTCTGGAGTGGCCGAGGGAGAAAGGCTATCACTAGCAAAATCATCTTCCTTGGCAAGCATGGGAGCACTTGGAACCAAGACCAGCTTGGAAGCAAGTGTGGGTGCTTGAGATATCAATTCCAGGAGAGATTGACGGAGACTGTCGTGTGAGCCCTGTAAAGCATGAGAACTTTCGTTGCTGGCTTGTGTGTTTTCAGTAAAATCGCCACAACGGACCCAATCGAGATCGACACCAGCTCTTCTCATGGAAAACGTAACTGAACTGCCTGGAACCATGTTGATTTCGAGTTGTCCCATCATTGTATCAGTTGGAACTTGGCCCAATCGTACCTGCTGGATATTTTCATAGCTGACTTCGATTCTGAACTGGTGGCCACCATCTTGTACTTGCCAGATGAGCTGGTTAAGGGTCGGGTCGCTGTAACACACAAGATCCCATTCGCTATTGTTGATCGGGTTTGCAAATCTGGCCCAGCTACCAATGCGGATTACGTTCACTGAGAAATTCACCAATCGTTTGCTTGTCATTTTATCATCTGTTTTGTTCAAAATTAAGGAGAAAAAAAAACATTATTAGCCACACTAATGCCCCTATTTATTTAATAGAAAACAAAATAGTAATGCTTTACCTTTGTTGGTTTCAGTTCGGCCTAAACCTTCCGACATGGCTCTTGGAGGGTGAGGAATAAGAGGGAAAGTAGCTTTTTCAGGCTTAGAGCTTGAGCGAGGACGACGCTTAATATCAGATTGCTGTTGATAACATTCAGGTGTCATCATGGCACGGAAAGTAGCTTGATGATAGTTTGAGTTTGCTTGGGGCATCTCAACCCATCCTGTTCTTACGTTTGGCATAAGGGAGGTAGGATGACTGCCTGGTGACAATGCTTCAAGTTTACGAGCCTTGGCTCTGCGGTTTTGAAACCAAATTTGTACAGTGCGTTCGGTCACGCCAAGTTCGAGAGCAAGTTGTGCCCTGATTGTTGCATCTGGTAGCGTATTTGTTACAAAGGATTCTTGTAGAACAGCTACCTGACTAGGTTTCAAGTGAGTGCGTCTACGGGTGGTTGAGTAGGGTTTGTTGGAATTGTGAGCCATCATGATATCTTTTGTTACTATGTTTGTGTGATGAATAAAAAAAACGAATGTTTTGCTTTTATATATGTATATATGTAAAAATAAGGACTATGTAAAGGGGTGTTGTTTTTTATTCTTTGTGAACCAGCACGTTAAAGAAAGAGAAAATATGTAAGAAGATAATGAAAAGAAATGAAAAAAAGCAAAAGCCAGAATTTATAAATAACATTTATATAGTGTGATTTTAAGGGGGGAGTGATTAAAAAGGCAAATTGGAGTGTTACACTTAGAAAGTCAGTTTCACACTCAACTAATGGGGGGTGAATGAGAGAGCTCTCCTGATGCAAAAAGCGTATGGCCACAGAAAATTCGTTCTCTGATTGCTTGGCTGAAGTAAAATACATTTTTTAAAAATATTCCTCTTATATTTTCCAAGTTTGTACGCATCTTGAAGTGGACTTGATTTGCCTTTACTTTTATTAAGGAAATATGGGTCTATCATTAAAAGTAACTTAAGAAATGACTATTAGTGGATAATGTTAACTTGAGTTATTATCTATTTACCATAAATGCCTGCAAGTGGCACAAAAAGGTATAACTCCTATTTTGCCAGCCTTGACATGCAGCCGAACATAGCAGCTGACTTTTGACAAAAAAAAAAAAAGGTATAGCCAGCACGATTCAACAGCATCACCTCCTCGATTTTTTTTCGGTAGGGTTCCGATGCAAAACATCAATCAAAAAAGGACATTGCTATCAAAGAAAACAAAAACATTCATTATATTTTGAGTGCGTGTTAAAAAAAAGAACTAAGAGGTGCTTTGGCCATTTTATAGAAGAAAACAACAACAAAATAAATATACTATTAAAAGTATATTTTCGCAATCGATTCCTGGAAAGTGCTTTTCGTGTCGTTCCTGAGTTTTTCTTGGCTTGCTTTAACTTCATTTCCATTTATTTAATATCTATTTATTGTTCCTTACTAACAAAACACAAAGAGTAAAAAATATCACAAGCTAAACCTTATCCATTTTAGATACGCTATTGGCTAATAGCTTACTATCATATATAGGTCAATAGTTAATTACAGACGTTAGTGGTATAATAGGAGTTGATTGTCATTAGCTAAATCTCCAAGTAGGTCATATTGCTTAAAGACCGTAGATCAGAACGGGTCAGTACCTTTTTAGAGTATGATGGGAGTTTTCTGTTGTGTAAAAAAATTCATTGACTCCTTTCTTTTTAGTATCGTATCATTTTGTAAAACAAAAAAAAAAAAAAATGCATTGCATTCCCTATAGCTGCATTATATTACCATAACACTATTAATGCTTTTTTGTTAGCATTAAATTTAGGAATAGATCTGATCATAAAGCTAGTGTATCGGGTCTAGCCGCGATTCAGCTTTAATATTTTTTCTGCAATTATTTATATTTAGTTACTTATTGTACCAAGGTTTTGCCTCTGAATAAGAAAGAAAAAGTGGTGACCCAAGTATTTGGTTTAATTCTGTAAGATTAAGTACAGTTTCTCCGATGGAATTAATATTAACGCATTTACTTAGCAGAAATAAAATATCCCATATACCTGTTTTTAATGCACAAAATAGAGGGAGTGAAAAAAAAAAAAAGAAAAATAGGAGATGGTCAGCTCAGTTCATAGGCATTGAATGCTTAGACTTCACTATTTTTTTCTTTTAATATTTAGATATTTAAAAGTGAAATAATGGGAGCGTAACGAGTGAAAATTGCTAAATATTTAAAGTGCATAAGTTAGTATGTACTAGCAATACTCAGAAAATCAGACCATTATATCAAAAGTTTATTTCTACAGATGACTGGATTGCTGTAGCATAGGTAATTGTCACTACTCTTATAAAGATTATGATGAACTAGATCTTATTTTATTTTTTAAAAAAAACATGGCTTTAAAACTTCTTATTATTCAAATTAAACTCCTTTCACTATATAATGTTAAATTCAAATGAAATATAAACATCTGTTACAATAAAAGTATATACCTGATCATCTGTATGATTAATCATAAATATAATAAAAAGACCGGCAGAAAGATCTACAAATCATTTTTTACCATTGAAATCAAATATGTATTGATGCTTATAATTGATTATCCTATCCGCGCGTGATATTCCATCTATAAGTTTACTATTTACTTAGGTTGAACAACAGCACTTTGGAAAAAAGAATAAGGCCAAGCCTTGGTAAATTTGTAGTATAAATGGAAATAGTATCTTTAGTAAATGTAAAATTACGTACATCTTCCATATCGTTTTTTTTTTTTTCTGTAAACATAGTAGCGTCTTTTGATTCATTTGTAGTACAAATAGAACATGTTTTATAACAATGTAATAATAAAATTCAACAAAAAAGAATTAAATTGTATAGGATGTATCATAGACATTTTTTTAATGTATAAAATAAGTTCAAGAGATGATGATTTGCATTTTTTTACCTAATTGTAACAATTACATGCGACATAATGATCGGTTGTACGGATTTCTTTACACCTCGGATATTGTTTTATTTCACGCATATTATATATTACTTTAATCTGTGTTGTCTCACTTTCATTGCTTATTTATAATATTTGAAGTGGCATAAAATAGTCGATCTCTATAGTAAGAAATCGTTTTAGAGCCATTTTATTTTTAAAATTCCACAACAGCACATATGTCTGTACAGATTATTAACAAACGTATCCATCTGGACTTCAATTTTTTGTAACCATTTTTTTTCAAGTAGTATAATAATACATATAGTGGACAAAAGATAATCATGGCTATAAATCCCTTCTTTTTTAATACGTTCATCGTTGTCAAAAAAAAAAAGTCAAATCTATGGCGATCGTTTGTGCTACTAAGGCTGTTGTACTCTGTTGGCCCTGACGCTTTGCGTATCTGGTAACACAGTAAAAGGTTCGTCTGAGGATATGTTTATTGTTATTACTACATATTGATCATCGTATAACTTATTATAAAAAAGCAAGTAGAATATTCTTCATAGCATGTGAAATATATATTAAAGGAAATAAAATACTGTCGCAAAATTTCTATTCACTGTTGATAAAAAAACAAACTAGAGTTTCTTCCCTAATCTCATGTTAAAACCTGTTTTAAATTTTATGGCTGATTTTTAAGGTAGTACAAAGGCCATAATTAAACGTGTTATTGTTGATAGGAACTTCCTGAGCCATACTCGGACTAGAGAGTTGATTTGGACGAATTTTTTTTTAAAGACCAGTCGCGTGATGTAGTTACTGGAAATATGATTTGAAGGCCAGCGTACGATCAGATTTATTATTCTGGACATTTTGCATTTAAATTTATCCACACAAACCCATAATCTTGGCTGATCGGTTTCTACTGATGAAATTATAGAATCTGTTTTGTATATATACACGAACTGATGAATAAACAAATAGAGTTATTTTATTAGTTATTGGTATCAAAGTTCACACTCATATATATTTTTATTTAAATTAATTTTACATTTTATTAGTTAAAAAGCCTTTTTCATAATCGAAATACCTCTTCAAACTCAAATCGACAAAGGTCCTTTCTAAACAATTAACTGGTATTGGATCATTACTTGATCCAGAAAAGGTAAAGATTGTTGCCAAGATGCGACACAACATAATTCAGTAAAGTAGAGAAGATAATAATAAAAAGCAATATATAAATAGATATACAAGTCCATCATTCTATTATCTATATAAAAACCTTGATTTGAGAGTGTTGAAAAGAAAGTCGAGATGCTTATTATTATTTTTATCATTTTAAAAATAAAGTGCAAATAAAAAGTTAGTACTTTTATATCTTTTTAATCATTTTGTGCACGGTGGAAAGGAGAGAATTAAAGGGGAAACGTGCCAGATTTACTTGTATCACTGGTAATTTAATCTGTTTAGCTGGCAACCAATAAAATCTCGAACATTAATTAGAAAACTACAAGCTTGTCAATGGACTAATATGATAAAATTATAAAAGTGACATTTCAAAATATGAATAGCCATTTTATACCTTTTCATTCTATTGAGTACACAGAATATGAATATGTATATAACAATCAAAATAAAATAGCAAATAAACTCAGAAGGAAAAGTAGCTTTCAAGGAGAATGAGGTGAGCATGGCAAGAGTCGGACATTGATTTATAAAATTGACTTGTGCGACATTTTATATTCTTCGAAAATCATTTTTTTGTTTTGTATTTTCCAAAAATAAAGGCAATGAAACTTAGCCATTATAAATAGATGGTATTAGAAAGTAAGTGAAATAAAAAAAGCTACGCAATGAGGCTAATCACCAAGATCATTTTTTTAAATAGTGTCAAAGGTTTATATGTGTAAACAAAATAAAAATAATTTTACTCGATTAATATAATTAAAGTAGAAAAACCAAATCTAGACTAGAAAGAAAGACCGCTTTGGGAAAGTGCTAGTTAATTTGCAATAAGTTTATTCTGTCATGTCGATAAAAATAGCACCTTTTTTTATATATGTCCCCGCATCTTTTATATTTTTATTTCTTTTTCTCTCTTTCTTTTCTTCTCTCTCTTTTCTCTGTTTCTTTTCCTTTTTATATTATTTTATTTATTTTTAATACTTAGGATTTTCTATTTTTTATTTAATATAAATAATAAATTCCTATTTATAAACTTAGTGTACATCCTGTAAAATAACATTTATATTATTCAATGCCAGGAAGACACGATCCTTCATATGGAGGAGGGGGTGACTATCAACCTCCTTCTGACAACAATTACTACTACAATAATGGAGGAGGAGGAGGAGGAAACGGAGGTGCAAATATAGGCCGTAGAGCTACCACACTTGGCCGTGCACCCACTCGCCGTATTGTACCAGGTCAAAATTCGATTGCCAACGCAACCCAAAATATTCAAAGAGGCCGTACCTTGATTCGCCCTGATCGTTATCAAGAACCTGCACCACTGTTGACAGGAAAGCCTGCTGCCAAAAATAGCATGTTTGAACCTTGGGTGTTATTCAGTCGTATTATTACATTCTGGGCATTGCCACCTATGCTCAGGGCATTCAAGATGGGAGATGCAAGTATGCAACAAGCTTGGAGAGAAAAGTTTACTTTATGTTTCCTCATCGCCTGTATGGGAGGTTTTGTGGCTTTCATTACAATTGGTCTTAATACTGTTTTGTGTCCATCTGACCAAGCCAACAATCAACAAAATTATGCTTCTTACAATGACACTGCTGAAGCTGGTAATGTATCATAAAAAGAAAGATGTGGCTTGGGGGCAAATATTACCTAAAGCATAAGAGTAGTAATAACAGGGCTGATTATTTACCTTTTTATTATTTGTTTATTTGTAGCTGGTTTGGTTGGTATCTTAGGATGGCAATTTAATGTATCACAATCAAAATCTACTGATCAATTGAATTTTTATACCATATCTGAAATCCCAGGCACTGATATTACAAATTATTTTACTCATGGAACAGACATTGCTGCTTGTATTGATCCTGGAAATACTATTACTGCATCCTTTGCTGCTGTCACTGCCAATCCTTGTAGTGCTAATAACGGTTACGGTGGTTGTACTCAAGGCACTGCTAGCGCTGCAACATTCGCAAATCTTGGCTTGGTTAATTCAACCAGACAAGTCGGTTTTGATTGGACCCAACTAGCTTCCCCCAACTTGACAAACTACATTGTGCTTGATGGTAACGTACTTAATATGGACCCATATATAAAAGCCAATCCAACAGCTCTTGCAAGCGATACGCTTGATACCGTCATCCGTGATTTATTAAACAACACATTCGCCTATGGTGGACGTGATGGTACAAAAATGTTCATGAGACGTCCTGAGCTCAAGGCTGCTGTGCCTTGTCTTACACAAAAATACAAGGCTGGACATATTGACAAAAAGACCACTGGTTGTTTCGTATCTACTGTTATTCTTGCATGCTCGTTGGGTATTGTTTTGGCTATTGTTTTGGCCCGTTTCTTTATGGCTTTGATTTTCTCATGGTTTGTATCTCGTAAATTATCACGCACTCCTCCCCCCGCTCCTCGTACGGCTGCAAATATCATTAACAATCAAATGGAGATGGCGAATATGCCTCGTATGGATTCTGCTAGTACTTTGACACCCGCTGGCGGAGCACAGACTAAGCATGTTGAAGTTGGCAACGATCTTTTTACCGTACTTTTGATTACTTGTTATTCTGAAAACACTGAAGGTATTAGAGCCACTGTTGAGTCTCTCTCCGCTACTGAGTATCCTGATGATCGTAAATTATTGTTCTTGATTGCTGATGGTATTATTACTGGTCATGGTGAAACTCTTTCAACACCTGATATGTGTTTGTCTTTGATTAATATCGATAATCCCGCTATGAAAAATCCTGAGCCCATGCCTTATATTGCTGTGGCTGTTGGTGCTAAACAGTTTAACTGCGCAAAAGTCTACGCTGGTCACTATAGTAAGTACACAAAAAAAAAGAGAGCGAAAAAAATGTTGATCACTTTCTTTTTTAGTATGTAAGGGTCACAAGGTACCAATGATTCTAATCGTTAAATGTGGTAACCCCGACGAACAAGGCAAACCCAAGGCTGGTAACCGTGGTAAACGTGACTCTCAGCTCATTTTGATGAATTTCTTCAGCCGCGTCACTTACAACGATAGAATGACACCTCTTGATTATGATCTATTCAGAAAGATTCAATACCTTATGGGCGTTACACCAGATCATTTCGAACTAGTACTAATGGTAATAATTATACTACTTTTATTAAGCGTTATATATTTTTTATTAACCTTAAATTATTTTTAGGTGGATGCTGATACAAAGGTTTATGCATCATCAATGCGCTTGTTGGTAAATTGTATGGTCAACGACAACTTGATTATGGGTTTATGTGGTGAAACAAAGATTGCAAATAAGAGAGATTCATGGGTCACTGCAATTCAAGTGTACGAGTACTTTATTTCTCACCATTTGGCTAAGGGTTTCGAAGCTATATTTGGTGGTGTTACTTGTTTACCTGGTTGTTTCTGTATGTATAGACTTAAAGCACGTAAGGGTGATGGTGATTGGGTTCCTATTATTACCAAGCCTGAAATTGTACAAGAATACTCTTCCAATACTATTGATACTCTCCATCAAAAGAATTTGTTGTTGCTTGGTGAAGATCGTTTCTTAACAACTCTTATGTTGCGTAACTTCCCCTTTCGTAAGATGGTGTTTACCCCTCAGGCTATTTGTAAAACAGTCGTACCTGATGAATTCAAGGTTTTGTTATCTCAACGCCGCCGTTGGATTAACTCTACTATTCATAACTTGATGGAATTGGTTCTCGTACGTAATTTATGTGGTACTTTCTGTTTCTCCATGCAGTTTGTGGTTATGATGGATCTTGTTGGTACATTCACTTTGCCAGTTGCTATTATTTTGACAGTTGTGCTTATCGTATCTATGGCAAAGACAACAATTAACTCTCTTTCTACTGCACTTCCTTTGATTTTGTTGATTATTGTTCTGTTTTCTCCCGCTTTCCTGATTTTGATCACTACAAGAAAATGGGTCTATCTCATGTGGATGATTGTTTATTTGTTTGCATTGCCTATTTGGAATTTTGTATTACCAGTCTACGCTTTCTGGCATTTTGATGATTTCTCCTGGGGTGAAACTCGTAAGGTCGAAGGCGAAGGAGGAGATGATCACGCAAAGAAGGATGGTGAGTTTGATCCCTCGAAGGTACCATTGAAACGCTGGGAAGATTATGAACGTAAACGTGTCCGTGCTGCCAAGCGTCGTGAGCGTAAGGAAAGACAAATGCGCGAAATGGGCGGTGCTCATATGGGACACAATATGACACCAGATGATGATGAATCCAAACGTGGACTTATGGATGATGATTCTGTCTCCAATATGTCCTACCAAACCGATATGTCACAGCCTCCTGCTCATTATTTCGATCCTTCAAAGGAAGCTCCTGCCAAAGCAGGCTCTGGTTATTACCCCACATACAGACCACAGTCCATGGCTCCTGCTCCCGTGAACAAAGTCAATATACCATTACAGCCAACTCCTACTGCTCCTGGTCCATGGGGTCCTCAGCAAAATTTCGGTGGCTCTCAAAACAACCAACCAAGTTCACCTCACGGACAACCTGGTCAGTACGTTGGTACACGACCCAACCAACAAGGTCCTTTCCAAGGATTTTAAAAGGGGTTTTATTTTCATTGAAAAACAAGAATAACCCAATTACATATATTTCTATTTCTTTTTATATATATATTGATGTATCTTTAGTTTGAGCATACTCATTTTATTCATTCCCCCTCTCAAAAAGAGACAAATTGTCATGTATAGTTCGCTTTACAATTAAGAAAAAGCGTTGCTAAACTCTGTTTCCTAATAAAAAAAATAGACAAAAACTTTAATGGCTTTATTTTCTATTTGTGCCTGAATAAATATGCATCTTTCCTTTCATCTATCCTAGTTCTGGAAACTTTGATTAAACTTTAAAATGGCGTTGAAACTCAGTAATTAGCCTGGACTGTTAAGACTCAGGTAATTAATATGAGGAAAAGAGACTGCTTTATTTACTATAAGATTTTTGAAGTATTATGAACGTACCATTACCCAATATGTCCAGCACTTCCAAAAGATCTTGTAAAATTTGTGTGGAAACTTAAATTGTGTTGGTACATACGACACATGTAATTAATGAACAAAAATATTCATTTTTCTTTTATTTTCTTCCATTCAGCTTCGTAATACTTTATATCTTTGGTAAGACTTACTATTTCCTCTTTAATTTGCCCTTTTTTCTTTTTCATTCTTTTGCTTCCTCGTCCTCGTCTTTTTCGGTTTCCTGATTTTTCGCTCCATCACTTATATTTCCAGAAAAACACTGTATCTAACATATTCTTCTTCTTTCGCTTCATACGACTTGTCTTCATTGCCCCAATAAAGCGAATGATGTATTGATTCTTGAAACAAAAATAGTGTTTAAGTTCTAATCCTTGCTCGCCAAGAAGGCGTCGTATTTTTTTTTGTCTGAAATAAATTTCCAAAAATGGACTCCTTAGTATGATCATCTGAACCGATATTGGTTGAGCCGATTTGAACATAGATAATCACTACTTATTATTATTGTTGTTTTATTTAAGATTACATCAGAAGTGATTTTACATATACAAAAGCTTCCCTAAATCATTACTAATAAATGCTTTGTAATCTATATTTATGAACCAAGTATTACAAATCTGTATTTAAACATTTGTAAATCTATTGTCCGTTTTGGGTTGATTTTATATTTGGCATCTCACCTTTGATTATGGTTTATTAAGGATAGCATCTCGATTCATATTTAACCAAGTTTGAAAACATCTTAACAAAAAAAGAAATTAATGATGTGCTTTGTGGTTAATTATTGGATTAAAGATAAAAGTAAGCTAAACTTAGTGTTCAAGTAAAAGTGTATAGTTTATATTGAGAGAAAAAGGGAGTTATTCCTCGATCTATTTGTAAAAAAAAATGATTCAAACTTATATACTTTTTGCTTCCATAAAATGTTTACTTTCCGAAAATAAAGCATTTTTCATAATTTATAAAAGATCGCCATTGTATTTCTTTTAATTTCAATTGAGGTAATCATTTTATATTGGAATGTTCTAAACTACTACCAAATTGAGTTGCATTTACAAATTTAAATTCGGTGTACAAAAAAAAATTAGCA
>MU622265.1:322287-342815 GCA_025399235.1 Backusella circina FSU 941
TTTCGATGAAACAATCTAAACTAGAGCTCTTCATCTTTATCCTCTATTTAAGACCCACAAACACGATCGAGTAAAAATGATGTTTTTTTATGTATAGTGTGGCTTGCCCTCAACTTCGTTTCAGTCGTATGTTATGTGCAATACTATGTGTTCTCTTTACTGTCAATAAATAAAGAGGTTTTCGAAGAAATTTAAGTACGTCTTAATTTGAACCAAATGAAGAAATAGTAAAAAAAAGAACCATAGCGCTACTTATTAACTTTTATGGAACNAAGAACTACTTTGATGAAGGATTTCGACTGTTACTGTTTGGTCGTACATAGAACAAATTTTACCTACCACGGAAATGTAAGTAATATTTGGTTTAAACTTGACACAATAAAAGATTAGAGTTGTTTATTTACGAGTTTCTCTGTTGGATGAAGCTTCTATTACCATTGTTAATTCGTATTTCTTTAGCAGGTAAAAAGGGTTCTATAATTTTAGGTATACAAATATAAGAAAATAAACACTATTATTAATTTCACCAAAATGGTAAAAAAAATTTTACCATTTGAGCAATAGATTTATTATTATTATTGCTCAAATGGTAAAATTTTTTTTACCATTTTGGTGAAATTAATAATAGTGTTTATTTTCTTATATTTGTCAATATTGAACGATAACTTTTATTACGTTAATTCATACAATTAGTAGTAGTATTCATTATATTATAGTTATCACGGAATGTTGTAAGATTACATCTACTATCAACAAGATGATCAGCATTTCAAAAAAACATATAGGAAAACTTCTTTCCATTTCTATTTTATTATCATTTTTCTACCAAATATGTGTTATTTATCCGGTGAAGTAGGTATTATTTATTTACTTGACAAGTCAAACAATTTATATTCGTTACTTTAGTAGTTGGACCACTATATAACAAATAATACATGTGATTGTTATTACATAAAATATCATTTGATGTGAGTAACTCGTATATGGTTGATACAAATAAAAGATAGTTAGTCATCAAGACATGTCATCTGGGAACTATTAGAGTTCCGATCTCCCCCAGAGATCTCGGCACTTTAGTTGCTCACGTACCTTAATTACTAAAACCTACAGATAAATCGGCAAACTTATCGACTTAAGTTTATCGAAATAGTAAATGGTGAAAGATTGATAGATAGAAACCGCCTTAGCTTTTTATTCCGTCTTTATTGAGAACGAATAACCGAGGCGAAATGGGAGCAAAACGTAGGTTCTAGACCTTTTTAGCACTTTAACTTCAATAGCTCCAAAGTACTAAGGTGACGATAAAAAGTACCATCAGGGGTTTTTAGCACTATAATTGCTCCTGAACTTGAATTACCCCTAACTCCCTGATGAAGTATTCATTCTTCCTAGTGATGATTAGTTACCACATAATTTAACGGTATTAAGCTAAGTAAATTACGAATATACAGTCTTACTGTAATAAGTTAAGATAATGATATACACTACTTTTTTTATCAAATATAAGTTCTTTTTATTTTGTGATTTTGAATATTGGGATGGGTTTATATGTAAAAGACTTTTTGTCTACAAAACAAGAGAATGAAAAACTTTTTGGGATTCTTTTGTAAAAGTTAAATATGAGTGTTTATAGAATAAAATAAAATACAATGTCGTATACAATAAAAGCCAATCATTATTATGGATCTAAGTTTGTCAATGAAATATATATGATGAGGTTAAAAAAAAAAAACTTTATATGCTTATATGAGAACACCAAAAGTTAACGTGAAGTGAGATGAGTCTGAAAATAGAATAAAAGGGGACAAAATAGTCCACCCTATTTTATCTTGTTTAAATTGATCTTATACTCGCGAATGAGACAGATCAAAATATATAGGTTCTAGTTACTTATTATATGATGTTGATGAGATATTTTAAAGAGAGGGTCTATATGATTGTGAATTTTTACCAACTAGACGTAATAACAGTTAACATAAAACGAAAAGTTATTTTATTTGATCGTAGATCCAAAATTCTTGATTTTCATTCCGAAAGCCAAATAGAGCTTTAAAATTTATTTTTTTTTTGAAAGGAAATTAAGATAAAGTAACGCGATTATGATATCAGCGGATTCGTATACGTTCTAATTTATTAATCGAAAAATATCACAAGAAGAAAATTGTTTCGAGATGTATTACATTCCCCTTACATTTTTTTATTTTCGAATAAAAGTTTTACCCTTTTTATTTATCAAAAATTTTACTATACCTATCATGAAGAGTGTTCGAATGGATACGAATTTCTTACCTCTTCGTATTAAAGTCCTACGTTTTAGTTATATATCATTCGCCAGGTTATGACCACTGTTAACTCTTAGCTTTATCATCAATAAATTTTTCTTTTGAGGATAGTAGAGTATCATTTTTGATAAATCGTTAATCGTCTTATTAAATATTAGATCCTTTGATACTTAATGGGTGTGACTAGAGAGGATTATGTTTTATCACTCTCTTTGGATTATGCATGATTAACTCTTATGTCATTTTCATTGCACTCTTTTGCTAGAATTGATTGTCTGGGAAAAATAAATAACGTGAAAAATTGTAAAACGTATACATGGTCTAATTAATTCCAAATGTGTGGTGAAAAACAACAGCCAATCCTCTCCACTAATTTGCATTCCGGTGTTTTCCATCTTCATCAAAAGTTTTCATTTTATAAACAATAGTTGTAATATTAAAAATTCAAACAGCTTAACAAAATAGCGTGGAACAGCAGACTAAATAGTCTCCTTTTTTTTGGAAAATTTATCCTTGCACAAGTGCGGTGATTTCAAAAAGTTGGTAAATTGAGATTGGAAGTACAGTCGTTTAAAATTTTGGTCTGCTGTAGTACAACAGAACCCAAGTTTCTTTCTTGGGTTTCCCTAGATTCTACCTTTATATTAGTTTTTATTATACAAATGAAAAAAAGAAAAAACGTTTTTCCTCTTCTTTTTCTTCCTCTTTTCTCCTTCTCTCTTTTTTATTCACTTTTCTACTTGATGGTTATTTTTATTAAATGTTAATGCTTGGATTGATATTAATAACACAGGTCACTGCTAGTAAAGTGATAGAATGCACATTTCCTTGTCAAAATTCTGGAGACGCATGCACCATTACTCAATCTACTATTCACTGTGATCCTATTACTGATAATAAGTAAGTTTTATATTATTACTTTATAATTTGAATGGTTTTCATAACTGCATTTTATTAACACACTCATTCTCATAATAAATAAATAAAAATATTTTTTTTACTACTCCGCTTTGGCTTATTAAGATGGATACTCAAATCACCAAGTTCCGTGCCAAGCTATCAAGGTACACTTTCACAAACTGGTCAAACTTGTCAGACAATTCCGTTACCCAACTTACGAGACGCAACTCACTTATCAACCAATACAAGTGAAACTGTGATTGAATGGCCACCCAACAGTGAAGACCACCCAGTAGATAAATACTTCGGCAATTGCGATGACACAAGTTTTTGCAACCAACAAACATCTACATGCGTTCAACGCTATGACCAAGGACATTACTGCGATTCTACAAATCAATGCACTGCAGGACATCTCTGTAAAGATAGCACATGCGAGTTTGCGTCATCCCCGGCGCACAAAGAATCACGTGGGTTAACTACGGTGCACATTGTAGTTGCTGTCCTTGGTGTCTTGCTTGTAATCGGTATAGCTATTGGCGTTTATCTAATACGCAAAAAAAGAAGAAAGTCAAGAGCTGCAGATAAAGACACCGAGCAACAACAAAAAGATAATATCAATAACATCAATAGCATCAGCACTAATAATTCTCATATTCGTACCCCTTCCACATCATCATCGTCACAACCATCTAACCATCAAGTCACAACAATGTTGGCTTATGAAGATCATTTTCAAAATACACAATCGCCTACTATGCAACAACAGACACTACAGTATCAGCTACAACGTCAATTACATGGTGAATCAAAAGTCAGTCCCCCACCACCTTATTCCCCTTGAAAAAGGATACCATATGTATATTTTTATATAAATATATCTTTATATATAGCATCATATACCCACTTCCCGCAAAGTACAACGTTTTATTTATATAGTTTATGTAAAATAAAATAAAAGAAAATAAAAACTAGAAAATATATGACATTTATTTTTGTATCACGTTACACAACTAAAATACATTTCTTAATTACCTTCATCTTTTCCCATATTCTCTTTTCTGTCTCCCGACTTTCCTTTTGATAGACAGGAAACAATTGTTCAAATAAAAATATTTTATATAAATCATCTCTTGTTTTTAGGAATAGCTTTTTTTTTTGTTTCTTTCTTCGAGAAAATGTTTATTAGAAACCATTTTCTGACATTGAAGAAACGTATGGTTACAGAAAACATTATTTAAAATAGAGCAAAATTGTTCTTACACAAAAGAATAGTTGTCTACTAATACAAGTTTATTTCGATTGCTTTTATAACATAAAATGCAATACACGAAGACATAAATGCTTGATGAGTAAAGTCATTTCATTATGTCATGTGCTCTATTTTCATTTGACTTATTACCATATTAGGACTTTAAGAAAAATGATATTCAGGGAATCTCCATTGTGGAGGGATTTTTTTATTTATTTGTTTTGAAGTTTATTTCTCCCCTTTTATCCACTTTGTCATTATAAACTGTTTTTTTTTTACATCTTTAAAAGGTTGTATTTTCTGGAGAAAACAAATAAAAAAATCCAAGTCGGACTTGCAGCTACAATTTGCATCGGTATTAAATATAGGTTATTACAGTCAAACATATCTCTCCTCCTTGCATATAAAAAAGAAAAGACATATACATACATTTATACATTCGTTTGTATTATGTATATTTAGAAAACACTAGAGTTACTTTTGTTTATTTAGTTGGGTAGACAGTCAATAAAATATTCTGAAATGTAAAAGTATGTTGCACAGAGAAGATGATAGACTACTCTGCATTGTCAAATAGGTCTATAAATATATTTTCTTTACGAAAGAAACGATAGTTATATTTTAATAGATGTCATTGATCATCCTCTCGATAGTTCATTTGTATATTTACAGGCTAATATTTATCTATATTTCATTGTGTCTCACCGAAGAGCTGTATTTTTAGTTTGACAGCACGGTAAATCAGCACTGATCCGGCCATTCTCCTTTTTTCTCATCTCATCTTTGTAATATAAAACAAAATAACGGAGAAAAGTTAGCTTAGAATAAAAAATAAAATAAAATATAGGGGAAGGGGGACTTAACTTTGCTCCAAGGACCCTTATAGTATTGAATGAGAATTTTTTTTTTTACTCAAAAAAATAACATACTGTGGCTCTGTGTTTAGTCCTCTTTATTGACTCCTTTTGTCTCTGTTTTCCTTCACCCCCTTTTTTTTTTAATTTATATAAATATATGTAAAATGATATTTAGAAAAGAAAAAAAAACATTTAATTAACAGCCCTTTTCCGTTTATTTCTTTTTTATTGGCTAAAAAATATGTCCTGTATTACTGATTCAAAAACTTTGGAGGATGTATTTCAGCCTTCACTCATCTATCCCTCTTTAACATCTTATTCAAAGAAAAACGGAGGTGATCCGAATGAAAAAACAGATATACAAGCGTGTATTCATTTTGCTTCTCGGCTGATTAAACTACGATCAGAGCTGAGATCCTCTAGTTATATGAGTTCGAGCACATCGCTACAATTACTAAAAACATCTTCAACGTCGTCATTACCAGAATCCTCGTCTGTATCATCCATATACTCCTCCTCTTCTTTTGTTACTGCTAAGGAAATAACTCCAGGATTATCAAAAGACTCAAGTAAAACAGGTCGAGTATACTCATTACCAAACGTCAAGGAGTATTGCGATGATCATAGCGACAGCACTAGTTTCATGAACGATAGAGAAGATGAAAGTGAAATCATGGATAGGATTTTATCAATGAATGGTAAAAGGGAAACATCCCAGTTAACACATTTGGTAGACATCATTCGACACAGTATGCGCCAAAGACAGGATTTTTATTCACAAAGTGACCAGTTTTATTTGGCATTACCTCCAAAAAGTTTACTGCATCAGCAAAAGAAAAAATCAAACTCAAAAAATTCAACAGCAACATCACCATTGGCATCTAAAAGTCAAAAGTTGTTACAAAAATCCGCTTCTTTACGTGATATAATACTTACTTCGTCACAAGATGAGAAAAAAACACAACAGGAGGAGACGCTATTAGGTAAATGACACATTCCATTTATAAATATATTGAATTATATCTGCTTTTATTCTAATCATGATTGTAATTTAGGATACAAGTATCATCATCAAGATGAATACCCATCATTTTCGTTAGCATCACAGCTGGTGTCCGCATCAACTGCGCATCCGCAGGGGGGAGAACAGCGGAAGGAAAAGAAGAAGCAAAAGGCAACCAATGTTTCAAGTAGCAGTGATGTAATTCGAACAAGAAGTACACAGGAAAAAAGTGCTTCTAGCTTATATCATGATAGCGATGATGGTGATAGTGACACTGAGAGTGATATGATATTAAGACATGCTGTACCTGCTACCGCATTTCTGGTTTCTCTATCGCCATCTGCTGCAGCTGCCGCATCAGCCGCTCGATTTAGGCGTCGAAGACCTGTTCGACATAAAAAAGATAGTAAATAATTTGTTAGTATATGACAAAAGAAATAGTAATAAATAATTGAATCGTACATAGCATATTTCATATTTGAATAACTATATGATCTAAAGAGGTTTATTTCATTAACTTATTATTCTCACAAATTTATGATCTGGAAATAATATATTGATTTATTAAGAGGAAACATTAGACTAACGTTAAGCGTTACAAAAAGATAAATTTCATTTGAACACTTTGAATTGCCCTTAAAGTGAACTTTCTGCTTAAAATAACTCTTATGATCGAATAAATTATGTTATCCAACTCTTATCTGTAAGAAACATCCTAAAAATCGGACCTAGAACCTAATGGCATTGATCTGATATATATATGTATTCCAAGAATCAAAATATTTCGCCAGGTTCTTAATAGATATTATTAGAAACACTGTATTGTAATCATCGCCATGTTAATTGGATTACCAAAAAAAAAGACTGTTATCTATGCTTCATGTAATTTTAAAAAAAAGTGGGTGATCTTTAGAGTCTTTTCTCCCCCTTTCTAGCGCCATATAATGGATATCTCCTGATCTTTATAATTGCAATGATGATACTTCTCTCCTGGAAAAAATAATAAATGATTTCTCTTAATTTCAGATAAGAACAAAATGTTTTATAATAAAAGCAGCAAAAAAAATAAATAAATATTATTTCAATCCTTGGTAATCAACTCTCTTATTTATTGCTGCTGTAAATACTACTATTCACTATAAATAAATATAAAGATTTTATACATGCAGAAAAAAATTCTATTTTTACGTTCAAAAGTACTGTCAGTTCTCCTATAAATATTTCACAGTATGCAAAGTCTTGTGTCCTCTTTTGACCAAGTGGATAAACGAATAAGTATGATTTATTGAAATAGCTGTTCACAGCCAGATTCAGTTATTAACAAGAAGAGAATGAAGATATAGGTATAGTATCATTATTAATTTCAGATTAGAAGCTTATACTTCACCATTGTATTTTTATACTATAAAACAATATATATTTTTGGTATTTATTACATAATAAAATATTAAGTACAACTTTAACAGGAGGGACCAGCCCTACCTCTATTGTTTATTCTTTGTTTACAAATTATATTAAATATTAAGCAGTAAGATCGGCAGGTGTATCTCTCGAGTAAAGATTAGCAGGATCAGGGTTACAATAAACATGTGAAGGAATTGAAAGTTCTTCAAAGTCTGCCTTCGCTCTATCAGTCCATTCAATTCTATCAGCTGGTGTAAATGCATATTTACCAAGATTTGCCCAATAGAATGCCTTCAAGAAACGGATTTCTTGGATGAAACGCATTTCCATTACACCATGTTGTAATACCATAAATCCTTCCACTGTTCTCCCTGTGCTGATGTAAGGGAGCGCTCGCGCTAGATAGAGACAGGGTTGTGTAAATTCCCAGAATTTCACTTGCTGAAACGCATGATTAATACGTGAGACACCCAAGATAAATTTCTCATAGTTTTTGGAGTCACCAGCAGATACAATGTCAACCTGTGAATCCTCAATCATACAGTACATACCCATTGTTGCGAATATAAGACCAAAAATAGGGAAAATGTTTGCTAATAATGTCAAAGGAATGATTAAGAAATACATATATTTGTTTTGTTTTTTTTTTTTCAAAAAAAAAACGAACTTACGTGTTACTGTCAATTTTGGCAAGATATTGACTAAACTCCTAGTATGGGTACGAGCATTCGCATAATTTCTAATTCTAGCATAGTAACAGAGTAAAGTACCATGAATAGCAATGCGATTATAATCTGCCGAGTCCTTTAAATGTGTCTCCAAAAGTGCGACAAAGGCCTCACACTCACGCAAACGATCCATGATCATACAATTACCAATATTATATACACCCAGCCATATTTCTGCCTCTGAATCACAATTACTATGTGCTGTATCCGCCATTTGTTTTAATAGAACCAAATCTTGCGGTGAGTTATCTAAGGTTCCTTCGAATATACGCATGGTAATGACCAATCCAACACAGCGATAAAATGCTTGGCAATCCGTAACGGCACCCAGAGTCTTAATAGAATTGATGGATTGATAGAGTAATTCTCTTGCATTTTTAAACTTGCCAGAAGCAAAACACAGATGTGAGCAGATGGTCAGTGTATCAGTGTCGTTTTTCACATCCATATAGTGTAAGGCCCGTGTGATATAGAATATACTTTCCTGCTTTTCATCATTCAGCCAACTCACCAAAGAATTTCTAGCAAGGAAGAGCGTATAGTTTGGACCGACCTCTTCCAATCTTTCACATGCATTAAGACCAACAAGACAGGTGTAAACAAACCTGCGTCCTTTTCCTGTATAAAAATAAATATTGGATAATTGGACCATGATTTCAATCACCCGCTTTCCAATTTCTTTCTTGTATCCTTGGTTGAATCTACGGAGAATACGAAGTTTCCGATGCTTATACTGTGCCAGTCGGTTCACCCAAAACTTGTAAATGAACTCGGGCTCGCTCTGCGGCCAAGGTTCACCTAAACAATCCAGTGCTTCATATAAATAGTGCTCTCCTTCCTTTAACCTTGTTCTCATCGTAAAACACATCCCTAATCGACGGTATATATCGCTAAGATGGATTCGTCCAAACTGTGCTGCCAAATCAGTATTTTCATCCAATATCTTTACAATTCGTTCCAAATTGACGGTAGCCTCTGGCAAGAGATAGGACTTCATGTTGAGATCAGCAAGCGCTTCGAGATAATACAATTGTTTTTCAAGAGAATCGGTCTGAAGATAATGTCTTGTTATTTTTCCTAAAAGGTCTGGGAAGTTTTCACGAGTAAGTTCACCTTCATAGTATTTTGCTAACGAACGATGCAGCATGATGCGTGTCTCGTAGGCCATCATATCGTAGATACTTTGAGGAATTGTGATATGTGAAAATGTATATTCGTCCTCTTCTTCCTCTTCTCCTCCATTTGTCTTTTTCTTTTCCTCTATTTTTTGTAGAAAGTTGTAAACATCGTACTTTACTATTTTTTCGGGTATATTGTCATGTTCGATGTTTTTAAATTCTTGGTTGTTATCTCTAACAACAGATTGAACTTCTTTAATTGTAAAATATTGATCTAAGGAGCTTGCAACCTTTTTGAAAAGAAACATAATGTAAGTATTCTGTAATAACTAAATCTTATTAATGACAAAATACCGTTAAGAATTCTTGGAAACCAGGATCTAGTCTATCAAACTGCATTTTAATAATGCGCTTATAATCGAAATTCCCAAGTAAATCTTCCAAATCAAACTGATTGCTACTGGGAACCAACATCCCCTCCACAACAGTGACATGATTGAAATCCTTCAAAACAATCGCCATATTTCTAAATACCAAACAAACAAATTAATAAGAAACATTATCCACAAATAGTAAATACTATTCTCCTCCTTTTTAATCTATATCCTTTCTATCATACTTACTTGACATATAATGGATTGCCAGCTGTTCTCTTTTGTATTACACGCACAATTTCAGGACTAACGCTCTTTACACCATCACGCGAAACGCCAGCATTTTGAAATGTATGTAAAATAATATCACCAATTTCATCTGCACCCAAGCCATTTAAACCAATCTCTGCAGTAGATCCTGTTTCACGAAATCCATTTATAAAAGTGACATTATAATCCTTCACCGGTCGAGTAGCAAGCACAAGCATTGCACGTTGACAGTTTTCATGGATATGTTGAAGAATACGAATGGAAGCAGAATCGGCCCCTAATAATAATAATAAAAAGAAGCGTAAATATAAATATTCAATATTACATCCACCAAATACATATTTACATTGAACATCATCAGAAATAAGGACTAGACCAACATGATCAGCAACATATCTCACCATTCTTGTAATCACACCAATTAATAGAATATCGCGACCCCTTCCATCCAGCCGTGACGTATATTTATTTTCTTCCAGGTCCGCCAATGAAGCAAATATTACCTTAAATAATGGAAGAAAGCCATCCTCTTCACCGCATATACGCAAACAGCGCAATATAAGATCATACATTTCATTACCAGTTTCAATTGTATTACCACCACTCCCAGCACTCAGGGGTCCTCCTTCCTCGTATGTTGAGCTTCCTATCGTTGAATACGTTGCCATTCGAAAAGGTGCCTTTGGTGTCTCTTTGCTAGTTGGTGATGGAACAGCAGAAGATCCTGAAGATGTAAATGATCCATCTGTGGTATGTATATTTGAAAAATCATTGATAAGAGGCCCATTTGACAAATAAGGCACACGACGCTTTGGGTTATGAGGAACTTGACCGGTATCAATAATGTCAAATATAGCAAGCAATAGATTCTTTACCAAATAATATTTTGAGCTCTTTTCTACCTCTGTTGATGATGACCAGCAGCATACGACGGCTTGTGATGAGATGGATTTACTTAGTGCCTGACAAAAGTAACTCTTGCCTACACCAGATGGACCAGAGATGACCACAACATGATAATTGGGCGTATCAATCCAATCTTCTGCAATATCCGTTGCACGTTTCATCTCGGATTTGTATCCGATAAAGTCAGAGATTTTGTCCTGACTCTGTGCTGAGATGCGCTTTGTTCTTGTAGCCGCAAATCCCGTAATGCCAAAGATCTGAATAGGTTTTACTTTACCTTTAACAAAGTTCTCGCCGAAATCCTCGAAATCACAGGCACGGCCAATCTGTTGCTTTGTGGCAAAATCGCACACAATGGACTTTTTTGAAAAGCTAAATTTCAGCATACGAACTGCCAAGATGATGGTGTCACCAGCAATGGCAGGATCTCTTCGATATGGATTTCCCTGCGGTAACACGGCGTTGAATATAATTCCAGTTGAAAGCGATATAGAGAAATCCTCGTCACTAAGAATATTGTTGAAATAGTCACGAATTTCAATGGCTGCCTTTGCGGCAAACACAGCCTCCCGCTCATGTGAAAGAGGAGGTAATCCAAAAACAGCAAGTAACGTGGCCCCTTTATCATCCACCGCAAACTGCTGCAGAATACCTTCATACTTTACAAGTGTTTGAATCGTAAAATGAACAGCCTTCTGTGCAATCTTTATCCCCGCTGGCGTAGCTACGTTTAATTTACCTAGACTAACAAACATAATGGTGGCATCCCGAAATTGAGCCGGGAAATTATCATCCGGACTATGTTCAAGTCGGTACAGTGCACTTCTATTAATATACTTTAGATAATTAGGATTAGGATCATTGGAGAGTTCGAGATAAGATGTGTCTCTTGTACGAGGTATTAATGGTTCAATGTTGAGTGTTTGTGCACGTGTGAGTAGACCGGGTCTTTCAGCCAGATAGCTTGCATTTGGAGCCGTGAGAATTTTCGCGGGCATGGGATAATAGAAACCACTGCTGTTATTGTTGTTGCGAGTGTTGTTCTTCCGAGAATTCTCTGTGCTCTTTACAACATAAAACTGACCACGTTTTTCGTAAGATAAACTCATGGCTTGATTTTGAAAAAGGCTATACGCATCAGATGTAATACTCATCTCTCCCGCCTTTGCTGCCGATAATGCATCCTCCAATGACTCCACTGCCGGACCACATATTGCGTATTCCAGTCTTCCGGAATAATCAAATGATGCATCCAATGGATTGATATCTCCATTTCCACTCATATATGAGAGTCGAGATTTCCTCTTGTTTTCATTATTCATGTTGAGATTGCTGTTGTTATTATTACTAGAGCGAGTACTACCATTTGATAATCTATTGTTATTTGGTGGATTAATATCACCGAGAATGATATTCGTTACATCACCACATGAAAGCGCAATATGTAAATCCAAATCTATTGCGTTTGGTCTATTATCCCTCGTGGTTTCATTCTGATCATTGGCACGTTGTGTTGCATAGACCTTATTTTTCCTAGTTCCTCTCCTTCCAAATAGAATGGGTATAATATTCCAAAAACTAAAAGCTGTCGAGTATTCTTCCGCAGCATCCAAATCGAGTGCTGTGCCAAGATGTAAACTATTGTGAGATGATGATTCATCGCTGCTGCTATTACTGTTATCAAATAAAAAGAATCGCTCGTTTTGCTCGGGTTTATTACGTCTATCAATTTCACCAGTGGCAGCTGATCGATGTTTTGATCTTTCTTCGGCTGTAAGATAGACTCGATAATGTGATTGGCGAGCGAGTAATTGTAACCCACATTCAACGGCACGTCTTACAAGGAGATTACGTTGTCTTGTCATCTTTTCTCTGGCGTTACTTTCTTCTATTTCACTATCATCATTATTGTCTTCTTCTGATGTATTATTGACTTGGAAACTGACAAGGACTGCATCTCCTAGAAACTTTATATATAAAAATAAGCGTGAGAAAAGACATTGATGGATATTTTTATATTTATATAGATATTACTTTGACTACATCACCACCAAAGTGTTCAATGATTTCGATACACTATAATTGGTATTAAATATATACATATATATATATATATATATATGTATGTATGTATTAGAAAGAACTTTTTGACATTCCAAGGTTTCATTTCAAAAAAGAAAAAATGGTACCTCTCCCATGTAAGCACCAATTTCAAGAGCAACAGCCTCAGCACCTGATTCACCCTTTTCAGTAGCCATTGTAGTCAACTATGAATGGTATTAGTAAGAAAGCAAATTAAATATAAATATATCTATGTATTACAGCACTAAAGCCTAAATAATAATAATAATAATAATAAGTAACAAAACAGAATAAATCTCGGTGTAAATTACCAACAACATCGACCATGAGCACAACACCAAATTGTGTTTGGCTGTGAGGTATTGCCAAGTGATCATAACGAGCATGTAAGGATCTCACATACTAAAAAAAGGGTTGAGTTTAATAAATACTGCGGTTTTTTATTGAGTTGAAATAAACCTTTGAAATATAAGGTGCAATGTTTAGCATTTAGTTAAACTTTTTGCTTTACAAGCAGTTTTCGTTTTTTTTCTTTTTTTTTTTTCTTTTTGTAAAGCCCAATAGTGCCTTTCTCTTTCTAGTTTTTAGTGCAACAAATGAATAAAAAAGAAAATGTAATTAAGAATTACTTATTTTTTTAAAAAATAAAAATGGATTGGGTGACGTGCAATAGCGTATCTTAATTTTTTGCACTCAATTTTATTTTTGACATCAGAAATAACAATTCGTTGTGAACGCTAAAGTATATTCAGGGGAAAAGAAAAGGAAATCCATATTTTAAAGTTTGATTTTGTTTTTAAATCAAAAGTACATTGCATTACATAAAATTATATTCTTTTTACTAAGTCAAATAAGCGATCCATTTCTTCCATTTAGTATCACTTTCATTATCATCATCAATGTCATCTTGTGTCGCTCGACCAGTGTCAAAATCTGTTAATTAAATAGGCTTAGTCTTACTCTTTTTTATTTTATTTTAATCCTTACCAATCTCATCCAATGGCACAATTTTACTTTTTGTTATAAGCTTATGACAAACATAAGCCAAAATAAGTGGAATAAAGCCAATATAACTGGTTACGAATGTGACAGCATCCCATTTTGGATAGAATGATACGTATCCTTGCCCCAAGAGAATAAGAATGAAAACTGTGCCTGAAATAATGGATCCATATGGATAGAGGAAGGCTTTATAGGGTAGATCTCTAATGTCTCTTCCTTGATAGACATAGCCACGACGAAACCGTAATTGAACAAATGCAATACCTGCCCAATTCATAAACCCAGAGATAGCTGCCAGGTTTAAAAGCCAAGCCAGCACATTGTTGGCTCTATATATATCAGATCAATTAGGTATGGTCTGTTGTATAATTTTTTTTTTCCTTTTTACCCATAAACTGATATAAAGATGCATATAAATCCTAGAATGGAAGATGCAAAAACCGCGCTGTGAATAGAAAAGTAATATATAAATATACATAGAAGAAGGGAAGAGAGTGAATGACGCTTACTAGTAAGGTGATCCAAAACGATTGACACGAGTTAGAATTTTAGGTGCGTTTCCGTCCTCTGCCATTCCAAGAAGAATACGAGTTGACGCATACATCATAGAGTTTCCTGCAGATAAAACACTTTTTTTTTTTCAGTCAAAAAGTGTTTCAGAGAAAATAAAAACACAATATGCATGTTTTTGTGTTACCTTGTCAGGACAGCTGCATTAATCACATGAGCACCTGCTTTAATACCAGCCTGCTCAAAAACCAAAGTAAATGAGGCAGTGGCAGAATCACTATCTGAAAAACTCAAGCGAGGATCTGTGGAGGGTATACACATGCTAATTAAGAGTATGGTTGCGATATAAAAAACGAGGATACGCCAAAAGACACTTCTAATGGCTCTTGGAATACTTTTTGTAGGGTTTTTGGCTTCTCCAGCGGCAGTACCGACTTATTTTAAAGATAAGTTTGCTTGCGTTCATTCAAAAAGTGATTAATTTCAGGCTTACCAGCTTCCGATCCGAGAAAAGAGTAACCTGCAGATAATAAAACATAAACAATGCCAAGACCACCTTCTGTAAATGAACCAGGATCTTTCCAATACCTTTATAACTAACGTTATATTTATGAAGAGAAATTTAAAATAATTAAAAAAAGGAAAATAACTAACTCGAAACCGATAGTTCTGCCACCCACTGCACCAGTCGTAACAAGAATTCCAACTATGATAAAAACAAGTACAATTAAGACCTTGAATATACAAAACCAGTACTCTGTTTCTCCATAGACTCTATAGATATATATTGAAAGAAGTTGTTATTGATACCATGCATCTCTCTCTCTCCCTCTCTCCTACCTGACTGATAAAAAGTTCATAGAAACTAAAATTATCCAGAATATAGCCGCCCATGCTGGATCTGGCATTACAGTTTTCCAGAATCTGATAATGCTAGCAGCAGATGTAAGCTCTATTTGTTTTTTCTTATCCAGTTTAGTATAACCTCTCTCCATTAAATATATACATAATGCTTTATATTACCTATTGCGATAGATAAATTCTATCGGATATCGAATTGGGATTAGTAAATAGAGAAATACATATCTCAAAGTATACAAATTTACCAACTGGTTGTTGTGTATATTAGTTAAACGGAATACATCATATTAATCCACAATAATAATCCATGTCATTATATGTATATCACTTACTGTCCACCTTTTTATATACACAAATGGACATTAACACTATATTACCTTCACCTGATTTACATTATCCTTACCATGTATTGACTCCCAATGAAAATCCTAGTGATTTATCCACAAACCTTGTTGCATACTGATAAACACTTCCAGATACTGTAAATAAAAATGGTGAGTAAATAGTACTGGATTTGCAGCATTTGCTTACTGGGCATATACGTTGACATTTCACCAAGTGCACTCACTATGCAATACACCTTTTTGTTTTTTAGTTTATACTGTTTTTAATGTCCACTTTTCTTAATTTTTGAATCATTTTTATAATACCAAAAAACCAACTTTATAAAAAAAAAAACATTATTTTTTTATCAAAACTTTGCTTTTCTTTCAAATTCACTTACTTATAATATAAGCAATAAGTGCACCGGCTGGTCCGGCCTATTGTTACTGATCAGCTCTTCCACTTGACAAAAAAAAACCCCCATCATTATTTTAATCACTTACATCAGCAATAGTACGACCAGAATTCAAAAATATACCAGTACTTTTATTTTATATAAGCCTCTTTTATATATATATATATATATATATATATATATTGCATATTCAATACTTTACCCAATAGTACCTCCAATGGCAATCATTTGTATGTGTCGCGTGCTAAGACCTCTTCTCACACCTTGTTGTTGAAAACCCTTTGCTGAATTGGTGGGTGTCTTACTGTCAAGCTTTTCTAAATCCGTTGTATCATAATCATCTTGGTTTATTGCTGGATGGTCTTGTTCTTTTTTCATATTCATGTTGAACAAAGGGAAAGAAAAGAAGAAAAATTGATCTGCAAAATCTCTTAAATAAATAAATAAATAAAAAATAATCACGCGCATCTTCCTTATAAGTAACAATAGTAAGTTTAAAAAGGGACTTTTAATTTACTCTTGATGGGTAAGAAGTACTTCATCTCTCTTAAAATGAAAAGATTCTTCCATTAAAAAATATAATTTATAAAGAGCTCATTTAAAAACGTGTACATTTTTCACTTTCCCTTTTTTTATTACAAAATCTTATACAAACATCTGATATTCTATGTGTTACAAGGTGCATCATCCATCTTATACAAATGTGCTACAAATCATTCTACTTTTTACTCATGCTGAAAAGTCTAGTCACAGCAAGATATTGCTTCTGTTTGGAAGCGATTTCCATTGTATATGATGGACATACTTGATACACAAATCTAAGGTGCAAATGGAGCCTATTTCTTTTTCTTTTTTGTTGCGTAATAATAAAAACATATTAAAAATGATGCTAATAATGGTTAAATCCCTTTTACCAAGTATCTGGTTCTGATCGATACGTTTGTTTATTTATTGATTTTGCTTTTTGCTGTCGATTTTTTTTGTCTTCCGCTTTTTTTTTTTTTTTTTTTTTTTTTTTTTTTTTTTTTTTTTTTTTTTTGCGTATGAACTTTGCTTTGAGTAAATACTTATCGTTATATACACCACTATACCTTACACTGTAAATATTGTTATTTTTGGATGAAATCAATCTACTATTTAGGCTTAGGTTTGATTTACATGTACACACATTACCAATCCATTCGCAAACACGCCTACTGTTCAAACAATTGGATACGCACAAAAATCAAAAAGAACTTGATCACGCCACTCATGTTACAAGTGTAATCACTGAATTTCACATTAGTGATATTTTATGATTCCCACTATTTCCAAATTTCAAAAATACACATCTCAACAACTTGTTTCAAAATTTATAGCTAAAAAAAAATGATATCATTTTATCCATTTATTATTTTCCAAAAAAAAAAATTAACAGATAACAGGTGCCTTCTTGGGATCATCTGCTGGGTCCTCACTACCAATCATTACCTTGACAGCGTTGGTATTCTTCTGAACAGCACTGTGTGAATGTGTCTCATGATGCTCTCTAAGTATATGTACACATAGTTTAATAAAATAAAATAAAAAACCTTCCGAGTGTCTCTCTATCTATTTCTTACCTTCGCATTTGAATGGCAACCTCATCAGCAAGATCCAAAGAGTGGATGGCAGCATGGATATCTTTGACCAACAACTCACAACGAGATCTTGAGAAATCTTCACGAATAACAACACGCAACATCTTCATATATTCGACCTTGGGAGCCATAGTGTAAGCAGGGACAATCCATCCACGTTCACGCAACTTGGAGGCAATATCAAACTCATCATAATGCTTCTTCTCCTTCAATCTAAAGGCAACAAGGGGTAAGCCACGACCGTTACCCTCGCTCATGATTTCAAAGTGACCTGTCTTCTCGAGGACCTCGGCCAAGTGATCGGCGGTCTTTGTCAAGTTTGTCATGATCTTGGTGAAACCAGTCTTACCAAGACGGATCATGACATAGTATTGAGCAATGACATGGGCGGCACCCTTACTGAAGTTCAAGGTGAAAGAGGCCTGGTCACTACCGAGGTAGTTGATGTTGAAGATCAAGGATTTGGGGAGGTATTCGGGGCTTCTCCAGACACACCAACCGACACCTGCGTATGTCAAACCGTACTTGTGACCTGAAACGTTGATGGAGACAACACGACTCAAACGGAAATCCCTACAGTAATAAAATAAGAACTTGTATCACCATTGTTTGTGTAGAAATAAAGCTTTACCATTCCAAATCTGGTACCATAAAGGGGGCAACGAAACCACCACTATGTTATAATAATATTTAGAGTTCAATACATTATATATATATGTATATGTATATATAGAAGTTACCTTGCGGCATCGACGTGAATTCCAACATCCCAACCATTGGCTTCATTCTTTGCTTCCAAAAGAGTATTCAAAGTCTTGACATCTTCATAATGACCAGTATACTATAAAATAGTTTAAATATAAACCATTGTCCAACTCTTTTAAAAAAATAAAACAATAATCTTACAGTAGAACCCAAGATAGCACAAACGCCAATGGTGTTCTCGTCAACCATATCAGCTGCCTTTTGAGGATCCATGCAAAGCATATCCTCGGTACACTCAACTTCACGTGCCTCGATTTCCAAATAACGGATAGCTTTATGCCATGCCACCTGACAATTTGCGCCCAAGACCAAGTTGGGGTTGTCATAGGAAAGACCCTTTGCCTTGCGAGCGTTTTGCCAGCGGCGCTTCATGGCCAAGGTAGCAAGAATGATGGCCTCAGATGAACCGACAGTGGAGCATCCCAAGGCTTCTTCCTGGTCGCTGTGCATGGGGGCATTATAGAGTCTAGCAATCATATTGACACAACGGTTCTAATGTATATGATATTAGAAAAAATAAAAAACATAAAAAGGATCTCTTATTTAGTCTTCAACTTACACAAAGTTCAACACTCTGGGGGTATTCTTCATAATCAATGAAGTTCTTGGAGAGGTTTTCAGTCATCAGTTTTTCAGCTTCCTCTTCCATATAGGTGGTGACAAAAGTGGCGAGGTTAAGAGCAGGATTACCATCGAGCTATAGATGATTAAAAAAAAAAACAAAAAAAAAAACAAAACGCGCGACACACACACATCAATATCTAATTCGATATTCGATAGTAAAAAAGAAACCTACTGCCAACTCATCCTTAATTAATCTATACGCAACATCTAAAATAACGAGTCAGGCCATGTCTCTCTTTTTTTATTCATTTATATACAACTTACTTGAAGGCATTTCCCCCTGTTTTCATGAAGTATAAAAATAACAGTAAGTTAGATCATGTGTTTTTTTAAAATAAATAAATAGATTATGCAACACTATTTACCGAAGGCATTTCAAATCTTATTATACAAATAATTTGTTAAATTAATGGACAAAGACTTATCTATAGATGATCTCTCTCTTACCTTGGGACATCTTCAGAGGCCCAGCGAGTACCGTAGACGGTAGTTTCAACACTTTCAGCTCCACCTTGGATACGTGCTAAATCACGAAGTAAGACATCAATACATCTAGTCTCTCTCTCTCTCTCTCTTATTTATCTTACCGTCAGAAATAGCGTTAGAAAGGAAAACCATATTTTATTTAGATTATAATTAAAAAAACAAAAATGAAAAAGAAAAGAAGAGTCTGGGAATTAAGGTACCTGCTTTTATATCAAATGAGAGGATAAGAATAGAAGCTACTAATTTAATCACTTATCCGCCGTTGTACTACTAGTAAGAAAGAAAAAACACGAGCATGAAAAATGGTTCACCCTTATCTCTTTTAATAATGTGCGTTCACCGGAATAGCATCAATCTCGAGATTTTCTTTTTCTTTTCTTTTTTTTTTGACTGAAAGAAAGAAAAAAGGAACCGTATAAAGATACCATTAAATAACAACAAGATTCAATATGAAATATACGCGTTACCTTTACATGATCTCATTATTTTTAAATAAATAAAGAAAAAAGCCAAGAAAAGCTACACCAAAAAAAAAAAAGGCTGATAAGGTACCACAAATACGCGAAAAAAGACAGTTTCATGGAAACAAAAATAAAATAATAGAGTAGATGCTTTTTGAAAAAAAAAGGCAATGTTATTTTTTTTTTTCATCCTACAGTCTCTTTTTCTTTATTTTTTTGCGATAATTAGGCACAGACATAGGATGTATTAAATCCCCTTTTATGGTCAAAATAATTAGGCAAATA
>MU622266.1:0-49910 GCA_025399235.1 Backusella circina FSU 941
GATGGAATTGTTACAGTGGTTGATGGTAAACATATTCAGGAATATTTAAGTGAAAAGAAACAGGATGTTATGATCAATGAGGCTCTCAAGTAAGATGATATATAAATGGATTTTGGTTATTACAACAAGAGTGATAACGCGTACTTCATTTAGACAAGTTGCTATTGCTGATCGACTTATTATCAACAAGAAGGATTTGTTAAAGGACAATGAGATTGAACAACTCAAGGAGGATTTGGCATCCATTAACTCTGTTGCTGATGTTGTAGTGACTGAAAGATCAAAGTAAGTTGCTATTAATACTAATAATAATAAGAATGGTTAAACTGATCATCAACATCATTATCTTGTTAGAATTGATGTTAATTATGTACTTGACATCAAGGCCTATGATATTAGCAATGCAGATGCACTTGTTAAACAAACCGACAAGATAAAGGAACACGGTAGCACTCATGCACATCAATTGAGTCATGTAAGTCAATATATATACCTAGAATTTAGTTTTATTACTCATTCAGAGTTACTCCCTTACTTGTCATAATGAATAGGATGTTCAAACCATTTGTATTCAATTCAACCAACAATTGGATTCACTCGAACCACTTGAGAATTGGATTCAGGAGTTATTATGGGAAAAGAAGATTTCGGGCACAAATGATGACGCTGATCCAGTTACTGTTTTACGTCTCAAAGGTATCCTGTATCCACCAAAGGACTCGACCAATGCTGACAAGAAGAGTCGCCTCGTCATTCAAGGTGTACAGGACTTGTATGATATTCAACCAGGCATGGCTGGCGATGATATTAAAGAGGATGATACATCAAGCAAGATTGTTTTGATTGGAAAGAATCTGGACAAGCAAAAGATATCAGAGTCATTTACCAATTCATTGAGTGTAGCTCATCAGATTCTTTAAATTATTTAAAATGAGTGGCTTAGCATTAATAAATCATATCACTACTTGTGTAAACCCCGTGATTTTTTTCAATTCAAGCAATGTTTATTTATTTATTGTGTATCTTCTCCTTTTCTCTCTTTCTCTGTCTTTATACTAACATACGCGTTTTGTAAACATATACAAAATGGGGCAGTCTCGTATTACATCACATACAAGGGTACTATGTCTAGTATTATTTGTATTGACAACATAATACTAACACTATTATAAACATAGAGACATATCAGTCGACCCAAGGTGGTGCTTTCAAAGAAGGATACAGAGACAGAGGAGAACAAGTCTTCGTTTCGACCTGTAGAAGAGGTAAAGCTTATATATTTCAAATAAATTGTGTTGTTCAGTTTTACTCATTAGTGTAAATGGAATTGATAGATCTCCATTAAACCAACTAAAGTTCAAGTAATTATTTTTTTTACTTAACAATGAATTCATCTTGATTAATAAAAAAAAATAAAAATAATGATAGAAACCAACCCAATTGACAACGACAGCAGCAGCAGCAGCAGCAAGAAGAAGCTCTCGCTCAACAAATAACAAGTACAAACAAACCTGTTTATCTTTTGGTTCAAATAATCAAAAAAACATTACCAAGAATTCAAACACAAACGATGAATCAGAACATTCAACTCTCTCAAAGCGAAAAATAGAAACAGACAAGGCAGCTGGTCCCAACAAGAAGCAAAAAACAGCAAAAAAGAATAGAAAAGTGGTTGAGAAAGCAGCTGAAAAAACAGCTCAAATCGAAGTATTAGAAGAGACGGTGATTGAAGAGGAAAAGATTGCTACAACAACAGCTGATACAGTAGAAGCAATTACTGAAAAAACAGAGACAGTTTCTGATAAAGTAGAAAAGGCGGAAGAGATGATTGAAAAAGTGGATCAAGCTATCAAAGTAGTTAATGAAAAAGAAGCTGATCAAGTCACTCCAAATAAAGAAGAAACACAACAACCAGAAGAGACATATCAGTTTGAACAGGATATTGAACTCAAATCATCATTGAGCTTCTCCACCTGTTCCCTGGTAGAAGACGATAGCTTTACAATCGATACACCTTCACCCACTTCCCACTCTGAACCCATGACACCACCTTTTCATAGTGATAATGAGACTAGCTTTTCAGTATCAGCACCTTATAAAACCATTCTCTCTCCTGTAAATATGCTTTATTGATAGGCTAGATTGTTTCTCTTTTTTTTTTTTAAAAAAAAAAACTCATATTCTATGTTTTTAAAAAAAATAGGCTGATAAAGCAAGAATCAGTGACGAAAAGGCGATATTAATGAAGCTTCGAAAGGCATTGGACATTGTGATCACTGACCGTATCGCTCATAATCAACCTGTATTATACCACAAAGTAGAGTCTGTATTGCGCAACTCTACTCGCAGAACGATTGTTATTGGACATCTGTGTCAGATCATGTCTGTTGCACCCGAGTTGTATGGGCTTCATGCAAAGGAAATTAGAGATTTTGGTGGAAAGGCAACTGAGGCCTATCTGATTGAGCTGGGAAAGGATTGGATTGCGCCTTTGGTAGGTAAAGATCTACAAAAGAGATCTGATATTCTTGAACATAATATAAATCATTATTTTGATACACACAAAGAGGTAAAAAGATAAACTTTCTTTAAATCATTTCATCATTTAACCAAGCATTTATTATATATATATATATATATATATAGCCTTATGCTACTATTCCCAAGAAAGAACTTCCTAAATTAGACCAAGTGGTCAACAAAAAGGATTGGATTAGTGAAGCAAAGCTTCCTCCAGGTGTCAAATCTTTGATTACTGCTCATGAAAGGGTAAAAGAGATTGAGGCTGAAAAGGCTAAACCAAAGCCTAAACCTAAAGGAAGTGTGACCGATCGTCTTGCTGCTCTTAAAGCGCGTGTAAGTAGTATAAAAGCACCTGTACTGTTAGCATATAAAGATAAAACTTACGCTTTCTATTTAAATGATAGCTCAAGGAAAGAAAGGGATAAGTTGGATGTGTGTGTATAAATAACAAAGTAAACTCAATAGCAAAATAAAACGTATATATTTTGTTTCTTTTATTGAATCTGTTCTAATATAATGTACATTACATAGTATAATAAATACAAATTAAAAAGTGTTTGCTTTTTTGTCTATTCTTGATATTTTTCAAGTTCAAGAATAGACATTTTATTTTTAAGTATGTTTATGTTGTTTTTTGGATAGACTTGCTCTTGGTTTAATCGTAATGCCTTAAACATGTACACAGATATTTTATACTTTTTTTTGCCTGTTCAATCTATTTTATTAAACTTGTTTCACTAACAACAACAACAAAAAAAAAAAAATGAATCTCACATATTAACCAAAAATAGCAAACAATGTCAATTAAAGTACCTTTACTTCATTATATTCCTTTTCTAAAGCGGGGAAATCATCACCTCCGACTTCTGAAGGAGATATACTAAATGATACAAGTAGCTTTGCAACATATTTATGTGCTTGAGGAACATCAATGGTAAGGTCATCATAAGTTTCCATAAAGTATTTAAATGCAGTTAATATCACTGCCCTGTCCAAGAGCTTCTCGTCACAAATATAGGCAGCAGTATCACACATTTGATCTACATCACTCGTCTTCTTTTCGACTACAGTTAGCATTTCTCCAACAAAGATTTCACGGTAGTGTACATCATCCAACTCTTTGATACATTCAGCTAATTCCTAATAGAAAATGATGTAAATAAATAAAAAAAAAAAGAATAAAATCCCCTTCTCTCACGAATTATCATCATGTACCTTTTTATCACGAATACTAAAGTATTCTTCAAGAATATTCTTTGATTTACGTTTCATATCATCGTCTGATATCTTGTCTCCCTTCCTTTCTGTAGATGATGATGATTCAACTACCGTTCTAGGTTTCAAATTAAGTTTTTTACGCTCCTCTGGTTTATTATCTTCCTCATCTCGGTTATTTAAAAGAGCACTATTTTTTTTTGTAAATATAATTATGTTTAGTGAATGTATTTTAATAGAATCAAGTACTTCTTTACCTAAACATGTTTGTAACAGGACTTGATCTTCCTTCACCCGAATCCTTATTATCCACACCATTCAGAGGCTTTCCCTTATTTAAGCTTGGAAAGGGGCTGTTTGAAGGTCCAAGGTGATTTGGTCTTGATTTACTTCTATCGGTTTTACCAAAGTTGGATAGATCATTTATACGGCTCTTATTATTATTATTGTTGTTGTTGGGTCCACCAAGAGACACGTTTGATCCAACCGTATTCCAGCCATCGCTCCCTCCGTTGTTACCAGGGTTAGTGTTGTTATTTTTATTATTGTTGTTACCGTTGTTGAATGATGACTGTGAATTATTGTTATTGTAATCTCTATTATTACCACCACGATAAGAGCCAGCACGAACCATAGGATTGCTTTGCTTATTATTATTATTGTTCTGGTTGGGATTATACTGTCCACGAGAGCTATTATTACGTTTCATTGCCTGTTCCTTTTCATCCTTGGCCTTTTCAGCCATTTCATGGATTTTTGCAATGGTAGTAGGACCGGTCGCTTCTTCGTTTCTAGGTATCCATTTATTTTTACGCAAGTCAATAACATCCTATACAAAAAAAAAAAAAAAAAAAATGATCAGTCATCAAAAGTATTTAGAAAACAGAGGAAAGTGGTTTTATATACTCTACCAGCATCATAAACTTCACACGGTTAGTCACATTAGGACTATTGGGTATAACATTCTTCATCAGCATAATTGGATAATCCACCCATGCTCTTGTCTCCTCCTTCTTATCCAGGTTTTTACCCACCGTGGTAATAAATTTACACAGAGACTCTACCTCCTCATCACACACATTCTCGGAATCCACTGTCAGTTTCTGTATACAGCTCTTCATCACTGAATCTGACAGCATATGCAGTTTGTACATCTCACCTACAAATTGAATCAAGCCCAAGCCCTGACGTTTTGCCTTTGCGGCTGCATAGTACTCGTCCGTCATGAGGGTCTCTGCATTTTCCATCTTGGGCATGTTCACCTTCCAACCTCGTTCAAATTCCTGCTGACAGCGGCTGAAGAGATACTTGCGGAAGAGGGTGGATCCAGAGACGGGTTTATCATTCTCGACCAGATTCACATCATGGATGTCGTCCTTGATGTGGGTAAACAGGTAGCGACAGAGCTGGCCCCACATGCTCGCAAAGGCAGGTTCGTCACACGCCTTATCAAAGAGTAATTTAATCACCGTACGGAGTGTCTTTCCATCTTCCTCCTTGGCCGACTGGTGCGCATAGTTGAAGATCTGCTCCGCAATCGAATCAAACTTCTCGAGTGTAATCTTGTTGAGCAGTGCATTCACCTTTCTCGTAATCACAGCCTGAGGGATCAACTCACCCTCCTCCAATGGTTCCTTGTTGGTGCTGGGCATCCATCGATGTTCGGATTTTTCAAGAGGAGCTACTTGATCCAGTGGGATGGTAGGTGCGCCCTGAATGTGCTGAGTTGGATTTCGAAAGACCTTCATGCCACCGCGACCACGACCGCTTAGATTATTGGCTTTTTGCATGGGTGGTGGGGTGCCGAAGAGGTGATGTTCCATAGAACCGCTGCGTGGAATGAGAGGTCTTCCCATGTTGAATTTACCCATTTCCATACGGTTCCCGCCCTCCCGCGAATTCATTCTAAACATGGGATCGCCCCCATTGTTATTAGGCACGAGTTGTGGTCCGCCGGGGCTGGGACCTCTGCTATTGTTTCGTTCCATGGTCGGCTTACGCTGCATACCGGTTTCATTCATTGTGGCATTGGCCTTATCAATGGCAGATAGATCTTCACTTGTCTCGTTGCAGAGAGCTTGGAACTGACGCAGGAATTCGGGCGAATAGATCAATCGACCCGTCTCCTTTACACTGGCCGTAGGGAACGAGGATATATTGGGAGGGTATTCGATACTGCTAGGATCTTCAATTTTTCGTATGGGAGATGAAACGGGTAGCATTTTTATGGTATTATTATCCTCTTCAAGAGGAGTCGAGATGGGAGACTGTGTCATCAATGGACGGGTCGTATCTATGGGCGGTACCATGCCCACTTTTTGAGCCGCAATCTGTTCCTCCTTCTTTCTGGCCTCTTCTACCTCCAGTCTCTTTAGCTCATCCTCTTCAATCCTTCTAATGATCTTTTCACGTTCAATTTCCTTTTGTTGCTCCTCTTCCTTTATCCTTTCCTCTTCCTCCTTTTTCTTCTTCATTTCCTGTAGTTCCTCGTTATGCTCCAACCTTTTCCTTGCCTCTTCTTCCTTTCTATTTTCAAGTTCTTTATCGTCTTTGGCTGCTGCGGGATTGACTATATTGAGAGCCCTAGAGGTAGCATCGGGTACTTTGAACTCAATCTTTTCATCGGTGACATCGGGAGGGAGAATAGCGGTGTTGGGGTCAAAACTCAGGGTCGTTTTTGTAAGCGGGTTAATAATAGGGATTGCCTTTGAAACAGGGGAGCGGTTAGATGGTACGTAAACGGGCATCTGGTATTGCTGAAGAGGGGGAGATATATACTTTTTTTTTTTTTTTGGAGACATGTATTAGATTTTTAAAGTATATAGAATGGAATTAAGAATAATAATACTTTACATATTGATGATTAGGCTGATTCCAGTTATTATTAGGTATTTGAGCAGACGGACTACCGTTGTTTTTCTTTGTGTGATGGTAATTAGGTGACGGGATTGGTTGATTTTGTTGTTGTTGTAGAGGAAGTGGGGATGTCTGATAATAAGGCTGTTGTTGTTGTTGTTGTTGTTGTTGTTGCTGTTGTTGCTGTTGCTGTTGCTGTTGGTGATGGTAATTCTGCTGTTGATAAGGTGAATGTTGCTGTTTCCCATAATTAGTGTGATGATTTTTATTATTATAGTATCTTCCACCATTACTATTGTTATCCCCCTGATTCAGATCACGACGAGGCGCGTAAGCTTGTGTAAATAGTCTTCTGTCGGATGATCGGGGCGATCTGGGTATCTCTTGTTGACTGTTTTGCACTCTCGATCGAGACTTTTTGTTTTATAATGATTAATAAAAATAAATAAATAAAACAAAGTAAATCACTTACAGGGTTATCAGATGAATTAGTGAATTGTGTCTCGGATGATCTGAACACTTGTGTATCACGGGTTTTATTTGTAATAGTCGACGGTGGCGTTTTTGAAGTCGATTCCTTTATTGATCCAAATTGAATAGATACTAAATCATTTATTTATAAATAATGAATGTTCAATCCATATATCCAATTCAATCTTACCTGTTTCAGCAGAAGAAGGTTGCATCGGTAACTGTACAGGAGCATTTTTAAAGCCATTATTATTTGTATTATTAGTATTACCATTATTGTATTCTTTGTTCTTTCTATTACCGTAAAAATACATAAAATAAAGAAAAGCAATTAATATATTGATTATTCCATTCTTTTTAAATATGAAAATACAATACAAGTTTTTAGAATGATGAATAGATGCTGAACCTGCAGATGAGCTTTTCAAAACAGCTGTATCTTCCTGCAGCTGCTGTTGCCGACTATTCTGGTGCTGCGATGGTGGTTTTGAAGGAGTTGATCTAGCAGCCTGAGCATAGTTGGGAAGCTTTTGACCTCTTACAACGTTTTCGTTTGTAGACTTTTTCATAAAGAAAATAAAGGGGGGAAGACCAAAGGAGATAGAGAGGACCAAAACCGAACAAAGTTACAAAAAAAGAATAACGCACCAAGCCAAAATAAATAGCCTTTATAATGTGCGTGCGTGCTATTCCCAACAAAAATAATCGAAATTAAAGAACCGCTCTCACGTCATGTTCATGTGAGCAGTTAGATAGATTTGTTGTATGTACATTCATTTACCAATCAAATGGTATACTATTGTCATTCTTTCTTCTTTTTGTTTAGATAATGGTTATACATTGATGTATGCTTAGAATGATTTAGGTCAACCTATTGATAAACTGATACACTATAGAAATAAGGTATTCAGGAACATGTAGGTTTCATTATAATAAAATATATGTAATTATTTTGGAGAATGAAACCTTCGCACTCTAATTGAGCTGAAGCCAATAATAAGCACTGATTGCTTTGTTGTGATCGTCACATTTATTGCTATTGGGTTATTAATACAGTACTTAAAAAATAAAATATGAGATGGCTTTATTTACCTGCCACTCTTACTTCAAAGTCGTCATACATGTAATTAAGAATCAATTAGATCATAAAAGGCCCTTTTTCTATCGGTTCAATCTTTCCGAGAAAGTGATTCGCGTTTTAAGCGGAGAGAGATTTTTTACTCCAAAGTGATTCCTTTTAGTACGACAATAATATAAATCGTATTTACCTTATCACGACAATTTTTATATCTCTCTATACTTCACAATTTTACTATCTACTTTACTTTAACACGATCCAATAGCAATGCATATATTGTACTCTAGTTTAGCTTAATAGTAATGAAAAGAGAGCGTTTAAAGAGATGGCTTTCGTCTATTTTCGAATGTTTACTGTGTGTATCCAAACTTAATTTTTAACCGTTATTACAAAACTCTAATAAAAATAGGTGCTTTGGATGGCTCCCACAGTGTTTAAGTTTAAATATAACGCAAACCCCCCTTTTTTCCTATTTTTTTGTTTATTCTTTTTGCAGATTCCAATTCATCGTTTCTAAGCACTTGGCATACTCACCATTTCATGAAAATAAACTGGACAAGCCATTTCCTCATTTTTTAAAAAAAAAAGTACAAACAAATGAATATATCAGATTATTATTATTATTATTATTATTTATTTATTTTTTTACCCTGAAAAGTCGTTCCTGAATTTAATCTTGGTCACTTTTTACGTTTTTTGTGCTGCGCTCCAATTTAGATTCAGTATTTACTATTTATGTCTAAGAAGATAAGTGGCATAGAGAAATTCACCAATGTACAACGTCCCCCCTCTTACTCCATTTTCAGCATTTAATAATTAGATGTTGTATGGTGGTTATGTACCAAGTGGAGTGTGTGCTCGAATTGTACACACTAAAATCATAAAAAAGCTTCATCCAAAAATGGTCAAATATATGATGGTGGAAAAGTACTGAAAGGTAATCTCTCTTTCAAATTCACTAAGCATACGGCCAAAATTGGTGATGCTAGTGTTTTATCGGTCTATATACAATGACCAACGAACATGAGGAGGTCATACATCAAGTATTGGTGCTTTCTGATCCATTTTCCTATCTCAAACAATCAATTGAAAAAAAAAATGCGGGAGACATATATCAGTTACGGACACCAAATGCTTGTCGCCGTTTTTATATGCTCCTCAAGCAACTCAATTCACTGTTATTAACGTACCGCTGCCTATTATGCACAGTAATTTCATAGGACCCTGAGAAGCTTGAGGAAACGTGTATTGTATTGGTGCATACGATACATGTAGTTATGGAACAAAAATATTCATTTGTGCCATAGAAATAAAACCTGAAATTTAGTGAAAGAAAGATGGATCGAAAATGGTGCATTCAGTTTCTAAGTGAAATACGCTATCATCAGCCAATGTAAATACTTAATATACCCTCTTTATGGGTGACTTCGATAGACATAAAATAAATGCAAATCCAGCCACGTTAGCATCAAGTTATAGATAAGAACAAACCCAGTTTATAGTAATGAGAGGGTGTTATTGCTTCATATAAAAAAGAAGCCATTTTATTTATTCATTCATTTCATCATAATAGTCAAGTTGTGATCAGGATACATTGTTTTCATTGTTTGTTTTACATGTCTGCACTGATTAATTCTCTCCTTAAAAAAGGTAAATATTCACTTAACTCTCCCATTTCTTTCTTTTCATTTTTTTACACATGGAAATTACATCCTCTACCTTAAAGCACTGTAAGTATATATAATCAAACGTGAGCTAAACAAATAGACTGATAACATCCAATTGCAATATCTTAAGTAATCTTCAGGGCAAGGTGAGTTTACGATCATACTGTTTAAAAAAATTGCCCTACTAACTTGTATATGTTGTAAACGTTATATTGAATACAGATGATAATGGCTAGTTATTACAACTCAGACTTTCTATTTAATATTACATGGATGAATTTGTTATGGGCTCTCTCTCGAATTGAATAAAGAGTAATTAAGAGATTCACTCTATTATTCGACTATTTTTCTTGATTATTTTATTTGCACTCGCCCAATACCACATGTTTGTCCTCAATGGCATCACGTACTGGTCTGGCGCTCTTTGTTTTATAGTCTCGAGATTACCAATAAGCACCATTTCGACAGCTGTATTCGTACGTTTTGTCTTCACCCCGAGCGTGCTGCACAAGTACAGGAAAATGGATCACACCTCTGTTGAAATTGTACACGAAATCTTTATTAAGCTTTTATTAATAGACAGGCCAAAATGTACACTTGTTTGCCACTTTTGACACGACACCTTGGAACACCTGTCACTTTAATTACAGGACTAAACCTGTTGATTGAATGCAGTGAAATATATTTCTATCAATAAACTTATTTATTGTGATTTGGTACTATTGAAAAATCACTTTGACTATAAGCAAGAGCTTTATAGCAATGATATCTCATTCCTTGTAGAGTTGCATTTCTACCCAATCAAATGAACCATATCAACCTTCTTATTTTATTCACAAGTATTAATAGCTACCTTATTTCTTTCTTAATATCTCAGTTAATTTCACTTATAATGATCTAATCCGAACTTATCACTCTGTTAAATCCCACATAGCACTTTTTTGTTATCTTTTTTTTTTTTTTTATACAAATGAACTATTCGTTACTTTATCAATAAACATCCTTGTCTTTTATCTGTACAAGATGAGGTGATGTACATGAAACAATTTTTAGACAATATTACAGTGGTCTGCCTCTAATTTCCTTAGAAAAAGGACCAGCTTTATTTAAATGTGCATTGGCCATTTTTATTATATGATAGACAATACGGCTCATTTGCTTTTCCCCAAATATGTAAGAAGAAAAAACGATTGCATAGCCGTAACCAGGCAGCTCATTTATACCACACAATTCCTCTCTTTCAGCTCTAATTACTATGAGAAACATGAATCATTTTAAAGTTCCAAGTTTCTGGATTCTGGCCTTGCTCTCTATTCCAAAGCCAGCGTGTTGTGACTGATAAAACCAGAAAAGGCTCGAGCTTATTTTCTATTTCCTCTCTTTATTTTCAACAGCATCATGTCCAACAAAGACACAATGGCAGATGATAATCCAGACACTTACCTTATTGAATCAAGTGTGCCAGATGTGAGGGCATTTGAGAAAAAAACACGGTAAAAAACTTTGAAAAAAAAAAATAGACAGGCCTTGTTGATATGTCCTCTCACAAAAGCAAAATGAATAAATAGTGGTGACATTGAAACTCAAAAGAAAGAACTACGTGCTATGGTAGGGTAAGCTGACATGCCTTAAAAAAAATCAAAAGACAAGTTTATTGAAATATATAATAAAAAGTGAACAATACCTGGATTTGATATCAGCTGCCGACGCCATCATCACAATGAGTAAAAATGCTCAAGTCATTCAAAGCAATCTCTGTCGAATGCAAGAAGCGAGTGACATGGACAGCATTAAGCTAAAGACAAAGTCTGCCTTACAGCAGTATGAAAGAGAAAGCTCAACAAGTATGCTTATACTTTTAAATAATTAATTTTAAATCATTAATTTTATTTTATTAATAACCAGCTCAAGTCGATAATAAGCGTAAAAAACTCTATATTGTTGCAGCATTGATCAAATCATTGGCTGATGTACCAGAACAAGTAAATAGAATATAAATGTGATAACAAAACAAGATGATTGACTTGTATTATTAGATTTGGCACGCTTTGGAGAATCATCGCTATCTTCATGCGACTAGACTATTTACATTGGCAAAAGTCGTGCATGATAATTTAGAAAACGAGTCGGATCAGTCCATCATTGATATTGAAATGGCCTTTCCTGTTGTGCAGAGACAATGGGATGCAGTCAGTGTGTTCGGACCTCAAATTATACAACGATCCACCCATTATCTTCGTATCTCAGAGCAAAGTCCAGAGGTACGATACAAATCTCCTTTTGAGAATCATTTGTGTTTTATACATCTTTTTTGTATTTTATAGCACATTGCAGAGTTAATGGTGGGTCTTATGCTTTTGGATGATATGTCATATAAGGATACACTTGAAAAGATGCTGGAAATGAGAACCAAGGTTATTCACGAAATTATCCAACACAATACAAAGGCTTCAGAGACCCAGATTCAACGCACAACGCATCAATTACGTGAAATTATACTCATTATTAAACGCACCGTCACTCAAGCCTATGATATATTTTATTCAAAAGAACGAAACCATAAGCAGACATTGATTGAATCATTTGTTCAAAACTTTCAAAAAACATTTTTGATTCCTTCTAAATTAAGTCATGGAAACGAAACACCCAGTCAACCAGCTATCACGCGCGTTTTTTCACCCAGTTCCAATGTGCATTTGATTGTACGCTATTTACCTGAGGTGATTCAAAATTACACGCCAGAGTTTGATCCAGCGCCCGTGTTAAAGCCCGAGGAAATACAGAAAATGGTTCAGCATTGGCTTGAATCGATCAGAGATGCACTACAGATTCACCTTCCCAATATATTCAAGCCATTGGATACTGAATCTGGTTTGGTAAAGGTTCGTTCTCGTGTATGGGAGCTTTTGGATCAAGATGAGAACACAAAGGATATAAAGAACAATAAATGGCAGACAGCGACACAGAATCTAGTAGGATCGCGTTATTCGCTTTGGGATGTCATGCTTAGAGATGTATTCAACAATCATGCAAAGGAAATCATCAACAAGAACTTTGAGGCACTTTCTGTACAACCAAGTACTGTTGTGTGGCCTTTGGTCACCGATAAGAACCAGAAACACACTAAAAAGGATTTCTCTGTTACTGTTAATGTCTGGCCTGGCATGAACACAACCAACTCAATTCTTCCTAGTTTATCTTCGTCGCAAGAGATTGAAAACTTTAAAAAATCGTTGCGTGAGACGAGCCATGATCGAACAGATTTACTTTATAAATTACAAGAATCATTCGATTCTGTTTTGGCAGCAAGCCGGAAAGATGTGCAGGCTCATTTTTCAAATCATGAAGACAATTATTTCCATGCTGTCGAGTAAGTTTGTTGTATATTCAAGATTACCCCTTTTTTTCTCATTTATAATGGATGAATTAGTGATACCAATATGATCAAGACCTATTTTCAGGATTCATGCTATCAGGCAGTTCTAAAGTATGCTGACGAATTGAAATTATTATTTGCAAAAATAGATAGTTGGGCTGATAAGCAAGCAGGTAAAGCAGAATCCAAGCACAATAAAGAAAGGAGAGGGGGTTTTGTAATAACATCACTACTTGTTGACATTTAGTGAATGATCTATCTATATTTTTTGGCCGTCTCGCAAAAAATATTGCTATGTTGTCAAAGGAACTTCCAAAGGCACTTTTGTTGACAGATGAATCTACTCCTGTTTTTGAATTGAGAAGTGGTGTCAATAAAGGTACTTACAAAAAGAGTGGATGTCATTACCCTATTATACTAACCATTTACTATACAAAGATCCTAGATTAAATGAAATACAAAAAGAGTTCACAAATACATATCATGAAGCTCATAAATCATGGATTAATGAAATATCGAGCCAATTTGGAAAGAGTTTAAGAAACATCTTATTAACGGCTAAATGGAATGATCAGTGCTCGTCTGTTTTAGTTTGGCAAAGTAAGTTTATACAAAAAAAGAAAAGTAATCAAGCTAATCATCAATGGAAAAGATGTGGAAGATGATATCAAACTGCCTATACAAGCAACAAATGAAATTGCTAGAGTTTTATTCACAATTTGTAAAGAAATACAGCGCGTTAACAGTAGCATACTTGATCAGGTAAAGAGTCTTTTGTTTATAACCATATACAAAGTCAGTACTTTTTAACACTGTGTACTATAAATAGCCAATTTTAGAGGATATTAGACAGCAACTAATGAAGACAACAATAGATGCATTCAATGCTTTACTAGATGCAAATGAGACTGAAGTTACTGAAAATGGCACTCTCCAAATGATATTTGACTACATGTTTTTGAGCCGCATCTTACAGCAGAAAGATAACATCTCTGCAAATAACAAGGTGCTTTCAAGAATGCAGGAACAGGTAATTGATACGTTGTCTATGTATTTTAAATAGCTATGGCTAAATCCATTTATTATAGATCGATATTGTTAATTGGGATACTTTTGAACCTCATTTCAAACCTTGCGTAGAAAAGTTTTATCTTAAACAAACTCTTTTGTTTGGTGTACTGACTGGCGCTAATGGTGATACTTATGAAAAGTATGTGATATTTTTTTTAAAAAAAGTCTTGATATGTATTTATAGTGTTATTCATTTTTTTCACTATTTTTAGAGCACGCAAGATTATGTCCAGTCAGCAGCAAGGTCAATACAACGTTATACCTGTTGCACCACAGCCCACAAGATTCAATCTTCTCCCCATCGGGCACTTAATATCCACTTCTATAAGAACACGCTAAATTTTCCTGTAAATGGTCAACTAATAAACAGACTGTTAAAACTTTATAAGCATCATAATCGCGTTTGATTTTTTTTTTTTTTTTTTTTTTGCACTAAAAAAAAGATAGAGTCTCTGGTATGAAATATTCACTTGTTTTTATAACTCTTATTCTTATATACCATGTTGGGATGTGATGCAGGTTATGTAAGATCAAAGTAAGACTTAAACTTATATAGAAAAGAGAACAAGGAATAGGAGTTCAATTTTAACACCAGAGTTGAGAACTACTACATAGTAATATCAGTATATGATAATCTCAAGACGTTTTGTCTAAGAGTAATACTCTGTTAGTCCTCATCATTGAACCAAGAAGCAAAGACTTGTGTGATTCACATGCCATATAGACATTGGATATCCAGTTGAAAACCTCATTACAGGCCCGTACGTAAAACGTTAGCTACAAGCTTTTGAATAAAGAAATCGCTTTTTGGATGTTCACTCAAAGCGATATATTTTGTTTTTATGAAAAATTAATGTTTATTACATGCATATTAAATTTTGTAATGAAGTATATTATAAAATACCAATAACTAATCTTACGAATAGAAAGAATTTCTAATGTGGAGTGTACTTGAAACTATGAATATCACATTTCAAGGTAATATTAATACATAGCAAATTTATTAAAAGAAATAAGCAGCGGCACCAATGGCAATAGCGGCAGGAACAATAGCACTCTTCTGTAAGCTAGAAGCGGCACTGGCAGCATTGTTGTTCTTGATGCTATTTGCAGAATCACCTTCAGCAGTGCTAGGTGCTACAGAAGAAACAGCGGGTGCTACTGAGGAGACGGAGGGAATGGCAGAGGTAGAAACGGGAACGGCAGAGGAAGTTGTTGTTGTGTTGGCACCAACATTGGGTTCAGCTTCAGTAGGGTAGACCCAGTTGGTTTCCCAGTAGGGTTGAGAGATATTCATACATTGATGGATAGAAACAACATTGAAGGTCTCTTGGAGCTTGGGAAGCCATTTCTCGGTCATCTGAACGGTTGCATTGTTAAGTTCGTGTTCAAGAACAATATGACCGTGCTTGTCAGTTCCAGACTTTTGCTTGTTGATCCATCCTTCAAAGTAACCGTCAACAGTGGAAGGAGCCAAGTTTCCTCCACCATCACCTATAATCAGGAGAGAGAGAAAAGAAAAGGTACGAATTAGAATTGTTATTTTTTATAATATTATTATAAAATCAATGTTAGATAGTCACTTACCAGGCATGTTCCAATCGTTAGTATCTTCGTCCCAGAGATAGGTCAACATACCCATCTGCCAAGCAATGGCACGAACACGATCATCAACATCACCATAGGGAGGTCTCCAGCACTTGGTAGTGATACCAGTGGCTTCTTTAATGGCACGGAGAGTCCAGTAGAGTTCAGCGACAACCTGTTCATTGGTTTGAGTAGTCATCTGAGGATGAGACCATGTGCTAGAAGTTATATATTAGAACAAGTTTTTTCAGCAATAAAAAAAAGAAGAAACTTACTGGGAACAGAGAACATGACCATCGTTAAGAGCACGCTTAGCGGCTTCGGGATAAGTGGCAACATTAGATCCAATATACTATTAATACATAATATTAATTACTATATAATTCAAATTATTTGTTTTCTTAAAACTTACGAAAAGAGTGGCTTTTTGGTTCTTTGTCTTGGCCAAGAAGTTATAAAGCTCAGGTTCGGCCCACTTGTTGAGTTCCTTATCTTGAGAGCTGGGATTATAAGGTCCATCATCGTAATTCAAACCCCAATCGCCAGCATTGGGACAGAAAGAAACGTCCTCGGGCAAGTAGGAGGCCTTTGGCTTGACACAGTTGGAATCAGACCACCAACAGTAGGGATCTTTGGCGCTGTCATAGCCAGTCATGTCGATATCACCGTTGGCTTTGGTCTTGCGAACAGGTGCCTTTGGGACCTTGGTCCAATCGATAGCGGCAATAACTTTCTTAACTTCGGGGTGAGTGGTTGAGACCTTACCCCAAGGTGCAGGATATGCGGACAAATCCAAAGTTTCGCGAGGTAAAGTATCAGAAAGCGTCAATTCACCAGTGGGGTAACCGGAGTTGACGCCAGTGGGTGCTTTAAACGCTGGAAGCCATGCTGGTGATTCAACTGCCAAGATACCAGAAGATGTTGAGGTGGATTTTGCTTTGGCGGTTGTGGCAGCAGATACGAAAGTTCCGCATACTAATAAAACGGTGCTGATAGTTGAAATGTACATCTGGCTTTAAATCCTCTTAAATTATAATGAAAAGAGGTAGACTAAAAATCAGTGTATGAGGGGTAACAAAAAAAGGAATGTGAATGGGAATAGAATTAAGAAAAGAAAAGAGAATAAGAGGGGGAAAAAACTCACATTAATCAGAAATACAATCTCCTTATATAATATTGCTTGTACTCACGGGCCATGTATAGTAGTAAGTTTTTTTTGATATGAAAATTGTTGGAACCCAGGTAACTCATGTCTCCATCCTTGTTTAGTTAATTACAAACTATACTACATAAGGCATATAAATGACAGTTTTTTTTCTTTTGCTTCTTCTCCGATCTAATTCATAAAAAGAAGGTAAGAATAAAAACCTAACTATAAACCTGGTAAAGAGAACGGCATTGTTGGACAAAATAGCAGTTTACCTCCATTTCTTGTTAAATCTTAGATTGTTGTCTTGCTTTACAGTCTTACAGATCTAAAACAAGATATAGATTTGTATAAAGTCGCCCTGAATAATAATACAATAGCATCATTGGAGCCATTACACCCAATTAAGTACCAATTACAGTAAATATGCTTATTACTATTCTTTGTCTTTGTAAGGGCAATTATAACATACTTGTTGTGGCTAATGTATTTTTTTTTTCTTAGAATTCTAGCAGCCTATTTATTTTTCCCTTTATCAACTTTGTAATTCTATTGTGGATTATATTCCTTTCTTAAGAAAATATTTGTAAGTGATGTATATTTATATAATGTAGAATTTATCCAAAGAAAGAACATTAACTCGAGTATTTTTTCTCTTTTTATTCATCTAATAGATAGGAACTTACTGCGGCCCCGGTCATTGGTTGTATAATAATACCAAACGTATTACAATATTTCCTTGACTGGCTAAAAATCAAGATGCGTTTAATGTCAGATAAAGGTACAACTATTTCCTACGAACAGAAATCGCAGAATCGGTGATTTAAAAACATTACCATTTTCACCAACTCAATTTACTATGTATAACTTGATCAATTGTACTACCTGGTAATGCAGCTAAAGAACTGGGTGGTATATAACTGGATCAATTGTACGACCTGGAAATGCAGCTAAAGAACTCGATGGTATTAGTGGTTCAGCTTAATAATAATCAGTTGTACTAATCACGTTTCAAGGCATACATGATCTTTGATAAAGTAATACTCCTTGATCAGCTCAATTGAAAGAATTAGGAGAAGGTTGGGGTGGCAAAACTGATTTAATAAAAGAGGAAAGAGTTTCAGGCACAATAATAATTCTCATCCAGTAAAAACAAAAAATCATAAGGGGTATTGAAACATGCAATCCCTTTTTTTTCTGTAAAAAAAAAACTTTATTTCTGTTGTGTAATTCATTTTAGAGCGTAAAAATCTGCAAATAAGATAAAAAAAAACATTTTCAGGTATATTTTCCCCTTTTTTATTACCTATTTAAGATCAATTTAAACTGACCTTCTTATGTTATTGATAATAATCTGCTTCCATTATTAAAAAAATAACATTGATCCATAAAAATAGCTTTAGGTTTTTACAATATTACGTTGAACAAAATGGCAACGGTTACGCAGAATCTATATACCCGATATTATTTCATTTTTACCGTAATAACGAAATACAAAAATTACTTTTTTCTTCTGTCTAATTGCTATCTCGAATTACGAATTGCAGTCGAATTGGTATATTTTTATCACATTTTACTTGATCTCTATCAAGAAGGCATGTATCACTTGTACTTGGCGCATTTAAAAGATGATATAAGTAAGGGACTAGAAACTCATCATTCAAACATTTGTCGCAGGTACAGCCAAGGAAAAAATAAAATCTGAGTAACAATATAATAAACATTGGCTGGGAAGAAATTGTTTTTATGGTTTATTGTAGCTATTATAAATTACACGTGTAGCTCAGTATAGACACGTAAGCTTCTATTCAACTCATTCGGTGTTTCTCATGCCCCCCCCCCTTTTTTTTTTTCTGCAAATTTAAGTAAAAAATAAAATGAGAAAAATTGATCCATTAACTAGACATAATATTAACCAGACTAAATTCAACAAAGTTAGCAACCTTAATATTAAATGAAAATGGTCAAATCAGTGTCTATTGTTTCATTAGATCCGAAATATTCCAATGTAGCCAAATTTCATACATACGCATTTTCTTATTAATGTAGTATTGTCTGAGTTACCATCAGCAATCATAGACTTTGTAGGTACAGAGATAGGATGACGTTCCTCTGATAAATATAAATAGAATATTCTAAATTTAATGCTCCTCACCTAGTAGCAGTTTTTTTTTCTTATTGTCAACAGCTGAGCTGGAGTAAAATGAGTCGCCATTATAATTAAAATTACCTACAAAAAATCGCTAAGGTATTAAAGTACCCAGATATTTGATTTTTTGAAATGAAAATACAAGTATGTACACAAATTGACTTGATTGTTCAACTCAATCAAAATAGATGATATAGCTAAAACTATGGGAATGCTTCGAAATATTCAATGTGCATATTAAGAGAAATACAAAAACAGACCATTGTTATTTTTGGGTGATATGTTTTTGGTAGTCTTTAATTTTATAATGTCTGGATAAATGTCAGGAAATAGGGCAACACTGGCTCTATTGTGGGCCGATAGTACGTGAAACAGCATACTTTTCTATCTCCTATTCAAACAATTGTGCACAACGTGAGTTTGAACTTTTTCAAAAGAAGCCACTTTATGTAGTTTGTTTTTTAGACGCTTTTCAAGTAAAAAAAAAAAAGTTGTTGGAAATTGCCATATAAACCTTTCGTCTCTTCGTCTTCAAATTTAAAAAAAAAATAGCAATTCAGTCACTGAAGAATACTAAGCTTTCTCTCAGGTTTATTGGATAAGTCGTGAAAAGAACAATCACGCTTCCCTTTCAACAATATTTTTGACCGAGCAAACAAAAGTTTAAACAATAGAAAACTACGCATTTTATTTATATATTTATCTAGAATTTATTCTTTAATAAGTAACATGGCAAAACAATAAAAAAACTCAGAGTCTCTATACATTTTTGTTGTGGTTATATATATGTAGACCTATACTATTTGTATGAGTTACAATTAACCACACTGTGAAAGAGAGAGTGGCATAATTTCCTATCTATAAAAATAATACTGAGCTACTTCTTTGTCAAACGGCTACCAATACAGAAAGTATATAAAAAAACCCATTAAACTATTTTCACTTGAAACTTCCTTTTCTATAAATCAACAATAAAACCATAATTTCATATGAGAATGTAAATGTTTCACTGACACGGGCGAAAAGTGGTGTGGCAAATGGTCAAAATTCCAAATTCGCTCAGGGGAAACGTAGAGGTTATTAATGATAGGACAAAGAAGCAGACAATAGAGCTGGGATCAATTGAGTCGCGCCATGTTTCTCTACTAAACCGGACATTGATAAAGAAATCACCCAAAGTCATAACTGTTCGCTAATTTTAATTTAAAGGAATATCAGCTATTAAATAACCACAAACGGAGGAATGAGCAGACTTGACATGCTTTCTTTTCTACAACACAATTAAAAATAAAATAAAATAGAAAGTGAATACTACTTACTGGATAAAAATGTGCTATCGGAATTATTCCGTATTGTATAAGGCGACTTCATTAAATTTTGTTGGATTTGGAGGTAAATAACAATGTATCTATTATACAGAGTCAATGATGGTTAATTTTAAAAACCGGTTAAGCCCAGCTCAAAAAAAAGAATATGAATCAATTCGAATTCTGTTTATTCTTTATAACTAGCAACCTCTCTGAATTGTTTTTCCTTTTTCTTCAAACCTTTTTTCAACATTTATACCTTTCAGCTTCAACACTTGGAAGTACCCTGCTTTTATAAAATAAAAAATGAATTATACTCTTTCAAATCTATCGCATATACCTCTTTTACCAAGCAAAGATTCATTGAATACTTCAGAATCTTTAGAGCTCCCGCCTATACTTGGTAGGTTAAACATCAATTTAATATTTATTTAAAAAATGCGCATTCTTTATTAACAATCGAAATAGATGAAAATTTACCTCAAGCATCGAATCTGACTACATTTTCCAATGATGCTTCCTCTATTCCTCCAGCATTTCTTGAGCCCACGCCATTAACTAAAAATTGTCATTTAGACTCCAATTTCCCTCCAAAATCCCCAAATCCACCTAAAAAATCGATTCAAGTTTCACTTCCTACACTGGTCCCATCTTCATCTTCATCATGCTCATCTGTATCATCAAATTCACCCTCGCCAATAATGGGAAACGGACCTCTACATTCAGACAACGCTTTCTTGATTAATAACTCTGATCCTAATACCTTATACACACCTATACCTCGATATATTACTGGTACAAAAATGCATTCTTTAGTACCTATACAATCAAAAGGTATCTATCTAAATGATAACAAATATCGACCTACATTATGGAATAGCCAAAGTGACTATGTAGTGGCGGATGAAGTTTGCTCGCCAGTATCACCTATCATGTTAGCGGCATCAACGGCTGCTGCAATCGAATCTGTTAATAATAGCTCTTCCTCTGAAGTGTCTTTGAACAACTTTGACCACAAGGCTTTAAAACCAATTATCCCTGATGAAAGAGTCTATAGCATCACGAAAAATAGTCATTATCGTTTGGGAAATCAGATGGACCAGTCTGCTTATTCAGCAATGCATTTTAAGTCTCAAGAATCAAAGCCATTTTCAGTGACTCCTAACCAAAGCATGTTTTTAACAAAAAATGCTCACATCAAGCGACCACGTAACGCATGGATTCGTGTACGTATATATGCTATTTTAAGAAAAAAGCATACAATCATCGTTACTAACTATTTTTTTTTTTCTATTTCTTAATTTAAATAGTTTCGTTGTCATTATGGCCAAGCTCTTAAATCTCAAGACCCAACATTACGTGCTGAGGAAATATCAAAGTAAGTGACCTTTTGACATTTGTAACTATAGGCCATAGTTCCTAATATATATCATTTGTTGACTTAGACGTGCATCCCGAAGATGGGCAAATTTATCCGAAATGGAAAAAAAGCCTTGGCACGACTTAGCGGAGCAAGAAAAACAAGCTCATAAGGAGGCGTTTCCAAACTACAGATATTGTCCTCGAAGATCAAACACTACAACTTTTGCAGGAGATATAAATCAACAATCCGTAAAGACAATCTCTCTGTATAGTAAATTTGGCTTGGATGATGAGGATAACATGAATAAGAACAAGAAAAGACGTCTCTAATATAGTCAAAAATTCATTGTATATACCTCTCTTTTCGATTAACCAAATAACAAATATATAAAACATAAACATGTATTTACTAAGCCCCTCCTTCCCCCCTTGACATTTTTTTTTTCTATTTCATTTCTTTTTCTGTACGATACCATGACTTTCGATCGATTAGAGCATTATAAAATAAACAAGAAATTTTACTATAATTATCCTGTTGTTGTTAACAACAGGCTGCATATTATCGTCATGAATTCTATCGATAAGAAGAGCTTATTTACCGAACTACAGTCTGTTTTGTCATCCTTTAATATGTTTAAAGTAGTTGATCTGAGCATTCTATTTATGGCATCTGATGAATATAAATAATAAGAGTTATAAATAATGTGGCTGAAGTGATTGTGACCTTTACCACAAGAGTGAAAGACTCTGTTGAGCATTCATCATAAAACGTTTTCCCACAACAACAACAACAGCAACAAAAAAAAATTAATATTCCTTTTATGTTTTAAAAAAGAATTATATCTCCAAATTTGGTGAATTAACTTATTTTAGATTCGTTGATGGGTACACAGTAAAAATCACTTTAAAAAAAGTGCAGCGTTACACTTGAATTGACTTAAGATATATAAAAGCATATCATTTAAAATAATAAAAACTTATATCTTTTTCCTTTTTATTTAATTTATAGACTAGATACATAATGGTATCATTGACATTGTCAGCTTCTACTGCTGTCTTACTAGCATCTATTGTTAGTGCACAATCCGTGTCAAGTACAGCACCTACCACTTCTACTGGTAGTTACCCTGCCAGAACTTCTCCAGCTTGGTTGTCTTCAGTAACTCCTATTGCTGGAAACGTTCAATCATACCCTGCTGATGGTTCAAGCATCCCTACTGGCCCTTTGCCTTCTGTCAATTTCTCTACTACTGGATACCCCACAGCTTGGGAGTCTCCTGATGCTACTAGTGCTGAAGTTCAAGCTGTTGTCGCCAGTATTGACTGGTCTTTTGTACCTAACAGCACTGTTAAACAGGCTGATAGTAATGGTGACCTTACCATGACCGGTTATGATGATAACACTGATCCTGATTGTTGGTGGAGTGCCACTGGTTGCGTCACATCTAAGAATTCATCAATTCCTCCTGATGTATATCAGTGTCCCGAAGTTGGCACTTGGGGTTTGGTACGTTTTTTTTTTTTTTTTTTTTCCTTCTAGATTTGATCTTCTAACTTATTCTCCTTTTTTTATAGACTTACGATGATGGACCTCTCACACCCGATGCTGGTGAATGGGCCGAACCTAACTTGTATAATTTCTTGGCCAATTATTCTCAAAAGGCTGGTTTGTTCTGTAAGTTTGAAGCGCTTTAAGAGTTTTTTTTCTTTTTTTTTTCTAACCTTTTTTTCTTTAGATATCGGTTCCAATGTTATTGCTGCACCTGCCGCTGCTCAGAGAGCTTTGTCAAACGGTCATACTATTTGTGTCCAGTAAGTCTTTTTCTCTTTCATTTTCTTTTACGAAGATTCTAATGCATTTTATTTTAGCACATGGTCTCACCCCGCAATGACCTCCCAGACAAACGATCAAGTTGTTGCTGAACTTTACTGGACCTTGAAGGCCATCAAGGAAGTCACTGGTATTACTCCTAAGTGCTGGAGACCTCCTTATGGTGATGTTGATGATCGTGTTCGTGCTATTGCATGGCAGATGGGTCTTACCACTGTTATTTGGGACGAGGATACTAACGACTGGAATATGCCTGGTATGTGATTCTAATACTAAATATAAAGATAAAAATTCTAATTCGTGCTTTTTTTTCCCCCTCTCAATTATAGGTGATGGTGGAGGAAACTTGTCTCCTGACACTGTTGACGGTTACTTTGAAGGATGGATCGATGCTCGCAAGAATGGAACTGATAATCAAAGCGGACACATTGTATTGGAACATGAACTTAATAATTCTACTGTCTCAATGGCCGAAAAATGGCTTCCTCAGCTTCAGCAAGTTTTCAAGGTTGTTCCTTGGAACGAGTGCATGAACATCTCTGACCCTTATTGGGAAACCAACTTTGTTTATCCAACTCAGAGCGGTTCTAACAGCACCACTTCCTCAGTTACTTCAAGTGTAATCGCCTCCAGCACTGCCAGCGCAGTTACCCCCGCTGCTTCTTCATCAGACAGCAGCAGCTCAGGTCAAAATGTCGGTTCTAACTCAGCAAATGCACAATCAGGATCTAGCCATAATATCCAAGCTGCCTCATATGCCACTATGGGTCTCATTTTACTCTCTTTTATCTTCCTTCATTAAAAATTTTATAGTCTATGCATGTCATTACTTTAAAATTAATCAATGGCTGTACTATTCTTATCAAATTATTTAATCTCCTGTTACTAAACATTCCAATTTTTGTGCTAAAGGTGTGTAACAGTTGTAATACTTAATTTCTGCATGCATCCTTTTTTCATCACTTTTGAAAAATAATAAACAATAACAATAATAACAAAAAAAATATATACATATATATGTGGGCTTGATCAAACATCAAAAGAATATGTTTGTTTGTTATGAGTACTCTTTAAGGAAAAGCATGTGTGTTACTTTATATAGGTTAAGACTTTGCTAGTATCGGAGCTCTTTGTAAAAGGATCTTGTACAAAAAAAGATGATCAGCCAATAAGAATAATGCTACATCAAGTCAAAGAAGGTATCTTTAACCCGAAGCAAACATAATAAAAGGTTTATATGCCAAAAGTTGTTACTCAGAAGTTAAGACACCCAATTACTCACATAGTGGACATTTATACATATATCATATGATGCCTATATATGAATGCCAGTACAAACTGCAGTTTAATTTATTTTGTGGATCTTGATATAAAAATATCTCTCGAATACTGCTGATTTTGTCCATGTTATTGTTTATCTCCTTTTCTCAGGAACGAATTCTGAATGCAAATAAACGTCAATTACTTTTCTAGTTGAATTTATACAAATATACAACCTTTCGATATAGTTATCGACACATTGCATTTCACTACCATCATGCTTACTTGTTTTGATCCCAGTACAAATACGGGGATGGGGCTATGAACCTTGGTTACATTTTTTTTTAAAAAAACAAGATGTATACAAATATTACACTATTTTAGTATATTTAACCTAATCTTATTCATCTGTAAGATAACACTCTTATCATGCTGAATGGAGCAAAGTTTGCATCATTCAAGGATTTTTCAGCAAACGAACTTCATCTCAATCTACATAATCACCATTAATATATGTGGTTCATGTCAATAATAAAATAAAAAATAACAACAGGCATATATTTTCATGCTCTACTCTGATAAATGTGAACTTTATGATTATTTGCAAACCTATTTTATTTTGTGTTCGAAACAGTTCATTTTAATCACATAACGAGTTGTTATCTCATATGCGGTTAGAAATGACTTGAGCCAACTTAAATATGTATCTCGGCCTATTTTTAGTAGACCGAGAAATAGGGTTTTAACAATGTGGGAACATGGGACAAACTATTCTTCGTAACCCAATTTGAGTATCCTGTTATTTTGTATAGTGAAATCGATGAGCAGAGAATTTTAAAGAAAGAAAAAAAAAGCTGTCATCAGGTATTGTACTGAGAGTAATATCAAATAAAATAAATAAAAATAAACCCACATAACACAGGACGAATTTGTCTGGTCACTCGTCTGTTTATAAAGCCAAGACTTTCCCTTTCTTTTTATTATTTAAAAATAGAAATATTTTCTATTTTTGTTATTGTTTGTCACTTCATATACTTTATAAATGTTTTTGTTAAAAGCTTTTTTTAAAAGAGCTTAGAAACAGAAGTTTGGCCAAAATCAAATTGTAATTCACTTCTTCATTAAAAATTGGTGAGGCGATTAGGTAAATATAAATATCTGCCCTCATTGGTTAGTATTGTCTCCAAAGACTTCAAAAGTTCATTGAAACTGAATGCAGCATTCAACTCACTCCTGATGATGAAGCGTATGATTTGACAAGTAGACGTCTATTTTAAACACTCGATCGTCCGTATGTTATTCAACTGTTATTTGTATATTAATACGCCAAAAAGAAACAGAAATAGAAATAAAAATAAAAATAAAAGCGTAGTTTCTGCAACTCGCGGTGTTTCTGCTCTTTATTTACGACTTTCACAGAATTTGACCAAAATGAAAGAATAGTGCCATTTGGAGGTATAAAAAATATAAAAATATTTGAAAGCATATAATTCATTTGTAACATTTCACAAATCTGTCTTCCCTACAAATTTGAACATTTTGTTCAAAAGGAACAAATATAGATAAAATAATCGAATATTTTACCCTTTTGTATTTATCACTATGGTCCTAATGGCCCTTTTTCAACTGCAGCTCCTAATACCCTATATAAATGATAAATAGGCAATATGACTATTAATGATCATGGAAGGTCACTGTGATATAATAATGAAAAAGTAATATCGTACTCATTGTTGCTTGACTTGAGGTAACAAAAAACGACTGAGCCTTTTCACGCTAGTTACGTATCTCAACTAAATACAAAAAAAAAAAAAACTTTAATATGATTAAGCTTTTACTTCATGAATTGGTCCCTTTTACAAAGCTGCTCAACAACAAATAAATTATATAAAAAAGTCTGGGTGCTCTAGAAAATATGTTTATTCCCGGAAAGTGTGTACTTGCTATATAAATTACTTTTAAATGGACTTAATCAGAAGGAACTATACCTCTCATAGTTTAAACCAATAAACTAAATGTCAAAGTGATAGTTGCTGTTGTTTTTGGTCTTGTCGATATTTTTAATAGTTAGTTTCTTTTTTCGAATTCGACAATTTCACACTCAACTATTTATTGAATCACAGTCCAAAGATATGGCCTGATGGAGCGCAGCCATACTATAGCATACTGGTATCTAATAAAATATGAATTACTAAATACCATGGGATACTCCAAGCTTATAGTTTTTTTTTTTTTCTTCCATGCCCTTTTCGCTTTTGTTTATGTTTTACAAGGTTGCATAATAATAGTCAAAAATATGAAACCAAGAGGCTTTTTTTTGGTGATACAATTGTGAACGTACCTGTACGACCACTAGAAAGTAAGCGTCAGAATTGAACCTTGATGGTATCTCACTCTGAGAAGGTTTTTCATTTTACAAAACAAACAAATAAACTCCAAGATGATTTCCCTTAGCTACTCAAACAAATGTTCCAGGAAGTTTGTACTTGCTAGAAATCATCAGATAAAAAAAGTCCATTTGTGCCAACTCTCCAATGTACGATGTTACCCATCTATAAATAATAATAAAAATAACTAACTGAGAAAACTATGAGACTGTTGATTCATCCTTTTTTGTATATTTTGCATTCTATAGAATATCTTAGTTTATTCTCGAAACTTGGTTAATGTTTTTTTAGAGTGTGAGTTTGCATCGGAATCACTACTAAATACAACATAAAATATGCTTTTTGTCTTTTTTTATTGAACTTTTGGTCAGTTAATATGAGACAATACAGTCTTCTATTTGTTGATATATTGTCTTTTTAAAGAAAATGAGAAGAAACTTCAAATTTTTGAGAAAAGGTTGATGAGAAGAAAATTGAGTTAAAAGAGATACTAGGGTGACAGGGTTAAAGGGGGATTAATGCCTTGATCCAACTCAATGAATAGTAACAAAAGAGCGTATGCTTCGGCGCCTAAATGGATCCCATTTATCACCAACTTTAATTGTTACGCAATAGGACCACCTTATGTTTTATTTAAGATGATGCAAGCCGTTTTCATTTTAATAAAATGAACTAGTTATCATATAAGCTATAGTACCTACATTTATTAGAGTAACTTTAGATCAATTCACTGGAGACGTCTTTCATATAACAAAATAATGGATAGTAACTATAAACCTGATTCCGAAGTATTATTTTTATTTTATTTTTTTATTTGTTTTTGATTATGAGAACATCACTAATATCAAAGAATAAGCAAAAAAAAAAACGGTGTGGAACAATAGAATGTATTTAAAACTTAAAGCCATTTCTCTTTTTAGTCCTTTTATATACCAATGCTTTAAGCCACACGAAGCCATTTACATAAGTCCAGAAAAGCTCACATATTAAATATTAGTACCTTGGTATTGTCAACCTCCATGTTTATCGAAACGTCTATTTTAATAATACAAATAGGCGATATCGCGACGTTACAAAACTGCAAAAACGAAAATTGGTAATAAATCAAAGTCTTGGATTGTCTTGACTCATGTTGGATTCATTACTAATTTTCATTTTTGCAGTTTTGCGATATCGCTTATTTGTAGAGGTTTCGATTGAGCCTGGGTGATAATTTGCATTAAAATTAAAGTTGAGGATATATGGGACCCATATAGATGCTTAAATACATTCTCTTTTGTTATTACTCATTGGGTTGGACCATTATATATGATACATCGATTGCACTCTGTCAATATACTTTATAGTGCCTACTCCTTAAAAAAATAAAAATAATGTTACCTCCGGGTCAGTTATTGCTGGTCTAACCAGCAGCCAATTGACGGCGTAAGCACTTATATCCCAATGAATACATGAAAGATTATAATGTAAATAAATCATTTACTGAATTCACCACTGTCATCTTGATCAATCCTCTATATCTAGAAATCACTTTATATTTCCTGTTCTTGCTACTTGATGGTTTGTCTTACTATTTACTCACTTCTTAAAATCTACTTTTTGTTGTATGATACATTATCTGCTCTCAATAATTTCCCTTATTTTTCTCATTATTTATTCTTTCTCAATTTTTTGAAATAAAAATATGAAACTGGTTCTCTACAGGCATTGATAGATAGAATTGATAGTTATAAATAATGTACTTTCCCCAATCACAGTGGTTGAGGTAATCCGTAAAAGGAGTATATAAATACAAGTCAGCTTATGAGCAGCCCGATTAGATTAAGTAAAATCCTGTCTCAAAGTCATTCCAGAAAAAAAAAATCGTCTAACACCTCCACTAAAACGTGATATTGATTTTAAATATAAAAATTTTTAAACGATAAGGGCTGCATTTATGGTGTTTGTGCAATTTATAATACTTAGAGACCTTTAAATATCATAGATTTGATTTACTAGTCACATTCGAATAGCTCCATAGGATTCGCTTACTTTGAATTAGATTTTGGAGAGGTTAACATTCTTGGCTTTTTAGAGCAATTTGGATAATCAAAATCGGTTTCAAGATGAAAGGTTTTTAAAATAAATAGCCTATTCACAATGTCAATTTTAAGTCGAATCGAAACTTGTGCAGCAAAAAAAAAAAAAAAAGCAAAATATAAAAAATGAAGTTTTTTTTTTTTTTTTTTTTTTTTTTTTTTTTTTTACATAGAAAGAAAGATAAGTGGTTTGTAGATCGCTTAGTAAATAAGATAGAAAACAACAATTAATAATAATAATAATAAAAACAGTTCCACCGCGATAACGCTCTCTGCAGTTTATCTTTAGAACTAAATAGAAAATGATGACATCTTATTGGCTAACAGAAATAACTTTGCATAATTGATAAACTTGACTTCAATAAAAATTACAAAGAATTCATATTCTATTTTTTTTTATTGCTATTGTGCCATTATTATTTTTCTCTTGTAGAATACAAAATATATAAGTCTTTTATATTCTATAAAAAATAATAACTTATATACTTTAATTCGACAACACCGTTACACTAAATGTAATGATGACTGCGTGACAAATGTTGTTTATTTACCATTCAACATTTTAGCTTTTTTTTCACAAAAGATCATAAACATAGTTTTCTAATTTCAATCTTCCTATTATTCATAGAACAAACAAAAAAAAATTGGAATAACTTATAAACCATTAAGAAACAGTAACGTACGTGTGTTGATATGTACTCTTATTAAGGATCAGTAAACAGATGACGCTCTATTTGCCATGACTGACTCAGGAGTGTGTTTATGATCATCCTCACGTAACGCCAAATCAGGTAAACAAATATTTATACTTTCCATACGGGTCCAAGAAAATCAACCAACACACGCAAAAAAAAAACTCTCTTTCTCTTTCTCTCTTATTGTTGCACACCAGCCGACAGGTTGCATTTAACTCCTGTAATCATATTGATATGATTGGGCAATCTTTTATTTTATCATTTTCAACCAATAAAAACAAATACCATTTAGCAGTCCAGAGTCCATTAAATAGTGAGGAAGTTCTCTCTGTTTTACATTAGAAAGTGCTTCTTTTCTTTTTTTCTGTTTTTTTTTTTTTTCTTGTCACATATCCTATTTTTCATTCCCAACCATGTCCGAAATAAAGCAGATATCAGAAAGCAGATATTGGGGTGGCATACTTGCACTTGGATGTGTGGTATTTATATGGGTTGCGTCTTCATTTGCGATGAATGTAAGCTTCTATTGATTTTTTTTGTTTATTAAGTGTGTGTATAAAAATACAATGCTCAGGGCCCAACCCTTTTTATTATTATTAACTAATAGAGCATGTTTGGAGAAATGAAATACAACAAACCCTTTCTCATTACCTATTTGAATACGTCTACATTTTCTTTTTATCTTATCCCACTTTTATTCAAATCAAGAAGAAAGGCATTGGTGGACGAGGCAAACGAATACACAAAGTAAAATATTTATATGAAATAATTGACATGAAGCACGCAATAACAAAACAACCCCCCTCCTTTTTTTTCTCTGGAAATAGATTGAATTCAAAGGACTTTGAGGTACAAAATAGAAAGAAATATGAAAATCAAAAACAAACAAGTTGATCCCTTTTTATTATTTGTTAATAGCCCACTAATTATACCACTGGTTCCACACATACCAACACTCCAATGGATGATGATAAACTATCTACAACAGAAACAATCAAACTCAGTTTAGCATTCTGTATTATATGGTTTCTTGCGAATTATACCACCAATGCCAGTTTAGCTTATACAAGCGTAGGAAGCAGCACCATCCTGGCATCCATGTCAGGTATGTTCTTTTTTATAAATTCCCCGAAAATAAAAGAAAGAAAGAAAAAGAACTAATATATCATTTTTCAAGGCCTCTTTACATTGGGTATCGGAGCGATATTTAAAGTTGAAAAATTAAATCTGCTAAAGATTGCTGCGGTCTTTATTAGGTAATTTACATCTGTTTTATATATATATTTTTTTTTAGGTTACTTATAGAGATATCACTATAGTTTAATAGGCGTATCATTGGTATCCTATTCTGATCAGCTGGATAGTCCACTTGAGTCATCTGCACCTCTTATAGGCGACCTCCTCGCCCTCTTAGGCGCCATCTTTTATGGCTGCTATACCACAATGCTAAAACTGAAAATTGGGAATGAGGAACGCATTGATATGCCATTGTTTTTTGGTTTTGTTGGTGCCTTTAATGTGCTTTTATTATGGCCCATCATACCTCTTTTGCATCACCTTGGTTTGGAGACGTTTGAAATTCCTGCAAATGCAACGTTATGGACGGTCATTGTATTGAACGCATTTATTGGTACATTCTTGTAAGTAAATCACTGGAACCCTTGAAAATATAAATTCTAATTTTTTTTTCCTGTGTGTAGATCCGATTACTTGTGGTTATTATCGATGCTTATGACTTCACCCCTCGTTGTGACACTTGGTATATCTCTGACTGTAAGAAGAGACTTTTGATGGTGTTTGCATATTCATTTCTTGTTACTAACTCTTATTTGTATTTATAGATTCCTATGGCTTTAGTTGGCGATATATTATTCAAAGATATTATTCCCAGTTTTAGATACAGCATTGGTGCTCTTTTAGTGATTATCGGCTTTCTGGCAGTTAATTCAAATGCCCTAAAAGAAGCCAAAAATCAACAAATCATAGAAAGTACCCAACAACAATAGCTAACTTATTATTATTTTGTAAATAGTTCCATAATTAATACAATTAATCATTCTTTTTATTATTATTTTCTCTTTGGCACGTTACTATTATAATATTGATTGTAATCTAGTCTAACCACTAAGCAAAGAAATTGTATCGTTTCAGACGCAGAATAGTGATTTAATGCATCAATGAGTAGCTTCATATGATACAAAAAGTTCTCTTCCATCTTTGCAAGTGCTCTTAATGTGGTCTCAAATCGTGAAGAGATGGAGTCACCAAGTCCTGCTTTAGGTAAACCAAATTGATCCGGGGCCATGTCTTGCTCTACTTGTAAGAGAAGAGAGGTGAATTTTTCAGCATGAGCGGCGAAGGAGTGACAGGAAACCATCAATTTGTTGAATATCTATGATGGATGCAAAAACAAAGCGTTAATAACAAATAACAATGTGATAAAGAAATGTATTTTTACTCTTAAAAGTTTAGCATTTGTAAGCATGCACTCCTTCAAACACGTATCCAAGAAATCTGAATGACACTGCAATACCTGATCCACCGTTGACACCTTTCCTAGATTGGATTCCAATAATCGCCAATTGGGCTCCAATACCTCAATCGTCACATAATAAGCGAATTGCTGCACAAATGAAAGCATACGATCTCGAAGTGAAAATATTCTAAATTTCCAATTTTCCAATTCGGGATCGTATGATTTTGTCTTCCAGATCAGCCGCTTTTGATCCATCCAGGCACCGCACAGTAGTTCTTCCATGTGTTTTAAATTGAGTAGGAAACGGAATAAGAGTTGGTATTTTGTTAATGCCTTCCGAGAGATGACGAGAGAGAGGGGGAAGGTGACGGTATAGTCTAGCACAAGGGCGTCATACCCCGTCAGTACTTCACGCGTTGTTGTTGCTGAACTGGCCGACATGAAACTGGCCGATAGACTTTGACTTCGTTCAAATATAGAATCACCTGTTCGTGTGCTGGCATCGATTCCTTCTACATTGATGATACGTAATAGTTGGTCGATGAGTTTCACTTGTCCCATGGATACTTTGACATCTTCCTTGAAAGGATCATAGGCAGCGACTGAAGAAGGATTACGTAGGACGAGGTCCATGAGTGATTGGAGACGGGTATGAGGGATACCAGATGCTGGTTGTTTTAGTTCATCTTGAGCGAGATCAAGAAATGATGTTAAAAAGTCGGACTGATCCAGGAAAAAGTAATGCTTTAATGATCTAGTTTGGAATAGAATATATAAGAACCAAAAAGCAGATTTATATACATACACAAATGTCTAATCCTACCGTAAGCGACCCATTAACTGTTGGTCCTTGATGAGTAAATTCAAAAGAGTATGATTTGCATATTTGTAAGTCACTTCAAGACTCTTTACAAAGCTATTACCATCCACCGCACTCCACACCTCATTACGCGCTGGAATAAAACCCGGTTCCTGTCGAATCGTACTAGCACTACCCTCTAATCCATAGCTCTGCTCCATATTCTCGTTTTGCATCTCATCTGGTTTCGCAATATTCACACCACACTCACGCACCACATTCAAATACTTTCCCGCCAGTAAAATCTGATCCTTCATTGGCTCTAGAAAGCTAGGCACAAACCCCTCTCGGATCGTATATCGCATCTCCCAATAGGCATCGTTAAAATCCTCTTTTAAATTCTCCTTTTTCACATTCTTCTTTTCCAAAATCATAAACTCGTTGTAAGGGTCTCTAATCTCGCCGTGGTAAATCCAATAGTTTAATATCGTAAAGTAAGGTACTGATGCTTTTGAGAGTAAAAAGGTATAGATCTTTTTACAATTGGGATCACTTTTTGTTGAGAGAAGATAGCCTTTAGTATGTACTGTATTATACAAGTCTGCGCTATATATTTACCCACTTAACCCAACCAATCTGTCGCTCAATATATTCAACACTGCACCACCCTTCTGATTATCAGGCACCTGTTCCTCACTCGCATCCTCCTTCTTCAACCCCTCCAACACTGCCTCAAAATCATCCTCATCATCCGATACTACCCTCTTCTTCACTGACCGAATACAGGATGCTAATTGATGCACTATTTTCAAATTACGCAAGGTGTCCTGTGCATAGAACCACAGTTTCTGTAATGTAAATCCAGCCGATGTTTGAAATTCATGTTCCAACTGCGCAATAAAGGTGAGGTATTTTTCAGTAAAGACGCGAATGGCAGAGCAGAGGGCATGATTGACGGTGCCATAGGGGAAACGTGAGAAGCGTTCAATAAAGGCGTCAATCGATAGGTAATAGGTGGCGATGGGGAGTATTTGTTCTACGAGATGCCTTAAGCTTGGATCTAATTGTTGTTAAATTTAGTTTTTACGGTGTTATATGGTTTGTTTTTATAACAAACAATACCTAGCGTGTTATCAATGGTATATTTTACATTTTCCCAGTCATCTTGTGGTTCCTGACTGAACTGTACATCTTCCATTGCATCGTCATTTTCTTCTAGTCCTTTTGGAAAGTTAATCTTTATATATACACCGTCAATACCCTGAATATATATATTATTAGTCTTATTTGTTACTATTGCAATAGATATATGACTGCTGCCTTTACCATTAATACAAACAATAGATCCTCTATAATGGCATATTGCTGTACTTCAATGCTAAATGAGCTAATAGGATCCTCTGTCGACTCAATAGGTTGTGGTGATTCAAGAATAGCAGACGAAACAGGACTACTGAAGAGAGAGGGTTCCTGTTCTGTATATCTTGTATTTAGGTTTGGCTTAGAACCATGTCGAACACCTGCCAGGTTTTTAGTAATCTAAAGTTAAAGTAAGTTTATCTTTATTTCAAATCGAGAGAGAGAGATCATTTACTGAGCTTAATTGTCTTTCTGATAATAATATACTAGCTCTCTTTGCACTTGAAGCACTTCCTGTAGTAGAAGAACGAAGCGGTTCTCTCCTTTCAGTACGAAAAGGTGAACGCGGTGGTGATTGAGTAGGGCGCGACATGTAAGTTAAATAAAGTAAGGAGAGATAAAAAAAAAATAATATTTATTATTTAAAAAAAATATGCACAAGTGACTTTGTGTTGCTTTATCTCCTTTTTTTGAATATACAATGAAAATGGTCTTTGTCAATGTATTTCAAGCTAAATAATAAGCTGTTAATAGACATGTAGTTTACTCTTTTTACACAGTTATTAAGACTGTCGATATTGGAGTTTTGACTGATTTTTACAATTATCATATATGAAGAATGCAAGTTGAATAACAGATAATATACTATGTAATGCAAACAGTGTCCATTGATAGACAGTTTATACGAGATGTTAATTAAACGTGTTCTCAGGCACTAGTAATAGAGGATATCAATCAGAATGATATCGAAAAAGTCAATAAGTGAGTAACTGTAATAGAAGACAAAGGAAAGAATGAGCTATACTAGTACAGAGAACATATACTCACTTGAATAAACTGATCTGACCTAATGTTACTTGGATCATCATTGGATTATCCCAATTCAGTGCTGATATCATTATCATCTTTTAATTTCCATATTTGAATTCAAAAGGTAGTAGAATGATCATAAAGCTTAGCTCATTGTATTTGTTTTGTTGTTTTCTTTTTGTTATATTCTCTCTTCAGCAAGCCTTGTTTAGAAACATCCTCTTCTCCTTCTTACTCTTTCATTCATACTCTTTTATGAGAGTGTATTCATTCAAACAATTCAATGATAACCTTATCACATGATATATCACGTGTTGAGATCACACACTATAAATGGATTTTCCCAAATTTATCATTTCCTTTAAATTTATACATATTCCTTCTCATCTCTCTCTTTTTTTAAGCAACATCTCAATTTAAGCATGGCAACTAAAGCAGCACAAGCAACAGGAAAGACGTACCAATTTAAACTTGTTTTATTAGGTAAATAAAAAAGAAAGAGATGACGAAATGAGGTATAAAGTGTCTTATTGTTTTTATACTAATTTTAGGTGAGTCTGCTGTTGGTAAGTCAAGGTAAATAGAGAGACATCAATGAATAAAGTATCATTTTTTGTTGATTTATATATCTTTATAGTCTAGTCATGCGCTTTGTAAAGGATCACTTTGATGAATACAGAGAAAGCACTATTGGAGGTAAAAAAAAGAAAGAAAAAGTGATGCATAAGAGAGAAAGAGCTAATCAAACAAGAGTATAGCCGCATTCCTAGCACAGACAATCACACTCGATAATAATACAGTAAAGTTTGAGATCTGGGATACAGCTGGACAGGAGAGATACAAGGTAAAAAAAAAAAAACAGTGACCATCAAAGAGAGAAAAAAAAAAATCATTATTATTTAATTAGAGTTTGGCGCCAATGTATTATCGTAATGCAAACTGTGCAGTTGTTGTTTATGATATCACACAGACAGTAAGGATAGAGACATTTTCTTTTGTTTCTGATTAATTTAAATGTGTGTAATGTATATATAGTCCTCTTTGGATAAAGCAAAGGCTTGGGTTAGCGAATTACAACGTCAAGCAGATCCAGACATTGTTATCGCATTAGCAGGTAACAAGTCTGATCTTGAAGCAAGAAGAGCCATCCCAACACAGGTAAGATATATATATGCAACTTGTAAAAGTATGTGATTTTTGTAACAGATTTCATTAGACTGCAAAAGAATATGCAGATGAAGCTGGTTTATTGTTTTTTGAAACCTCTGCAAAGACTGCCGAGAATGTGACCGAGCTCTTCACTTGTATAGCTAAACGCATGCCACTTGATCAACTTACTGATAGCTCTCGTGGCAGAAGAGGCTTAAATCAAGGTGTCAATTTGGAGACTGCTAATAATGCTAATAATGCAAACAATAACTGTGCCTGTAAGTGTGTGTCTTTTATATAGAGTGTAGCGACATGTTTTATATATATTTTAATCTTTTTTTTATTATTATTTATTAGGTTAATGAACAGAATAATAACAATACATTTGACACTATTTTATATAATAAACATTTTAATTTATAATGCTTTTTTCTGTCAGAGCAATTCGGAGTTCATATCACATATATATCCAATTGAGCTTGGGACAAAAGTATTTTTTCTTATTATGGTATCAAGTATATTTTTATTAAAAGCTTGGTCATCCACCTTCAAATAGGTATTTAAAATATAGAAAAAAAAAAAGGTTAATGGTTTTACCGATAACGATTATGAACCGGATTCAGTTAGATGGACATTTAACTACAGCACATTATGTCAATGTCAGAAATGAGCTGTATTTTTAATGAAATAAAGTAAATACTGTTTTTAATTAGTCTTAAATTGGATATAATAATAAATATAGTACAAAAATAATGCATTGCAAATAAATAAATAAATAAATATACAGGAGTCATGTTTTTTTTTAAAAAAAATAAAATAAAAACTCCATTTCCGGTGGAAATCGGTTCAAAAGCTTTTACAGATATAACTTGGAGGTGAAGCATCCGCAGTGTAAGCCGGGAGTTGTTCTTCTTGAGGCATGACCTTTAAAAATCTAGGTTTTGTAAGGAATGTATTATCAGAGATGACCTGTGGATCTCTATAATACGATATACCAGAGGGTACTTGTGTTCCTGGTGGAAGTGTCCCTACAGAGAGGGGGACACAGAAAAGCTGCCTCTTGCTGGAGATAAGGCCCTGTTTGACCTTGTAGGTGATAACAAGTTGATATTCCATTGTTATAAACCTCGAAAAGGAAAGGGATGTTGTCATTCCGAGAGAGCTAAAACTTTTGGAACCAAGCTGGGTTTTGTATGGATTGAGTTTGGTTGGCAAGTTTAGACAGATACGATGGGTTTGGTATCCATCTTGGGTGATGCTTGAAATAGGGTCTCCTGTATGGCACATCACCATCGAGTTCTTTCGGCATCGGCTTCCATACTTCACTGTCATATTTCGCACAATCGATGCTTCCAGGCCGCTGAGTGTAGGATGATGTTGAGATTTAATATCAAGATTAAATTGAAATTGAGAGGCGTCCGGATCTAATAGATTAATACCGCAACCAGATGGCAACGTCAAGATGGCTTTTAGATCTTGGGATAGTGTAGCTGTTTCATAATAGGGTTGAGGTGTCAAAATCACGTCAGATAAGAGATAGGGTTCATAGCGTAGAGGGAATGCAGGTGTTTGGAATGGCCGATAGCCCGGTCTTTCAATGGTGGCGACAAGTTCAAATTCACACGATGCGAGGTCATGACTGAATGAGGGTGGGTAGTTGACCATTGGTAATTCACATAGAAAGGGAATCCGGTGATCTCCAGACTCGATGACAGGCCATTTGTGTGTGGCTTCGTTTGTTTGCTTTCCCCATAGGAATGTTCGAATAGCGAAAAGCCGCTCGCCTTTTTTCTTGTATACATTATTACTACCATCATGGTGGATGTGTTCTGTTTTATTTATTTATTTTTTAAGGAAATATGTCAATATCAAGTTGTCACTAGTATAATAATCATTGCGTTACTGTAACGTGTCTTACCTGCTGCTTTGAAAACTAGTTTTATATATTGCGCTGCCAACGGAGATTCCAATGATAAATGAACAAAACCTTCGATAATTGACCCTGGATGACAGGTATCAGATAAGGGGTCATTGTCACAGCTTGTTAGTTTAATGGAGAAATGAGATGGTGCTTTCTGATAATGACGGTTTGTGCATTTAACATAACGATATGTGGTTTCTTCTGATTGATGTGTTGGAAATGCATTTTGCCAACATAGAAGCTGTTGGACTTCTGGATATACTTCTTCGTGTTGAGAGTAGGTCATTGGCAAAAAAGAAAAATAAAAGAACGTATATTAAGTAACTATTTTGGAATAAAGAAGAAGAAGAAGACCTTTTTTTAATTAAAGAAGTTGATTGTTCTATTTATTTACATAATTGTTAACTATGACTCTTTTTTGAAACTCTAATTTGTAATCAAATCTATATACCATAAAAACTGACTATGATCATCTGGTGAAACGTTTATCGATTAAACTTGCCATAGGCGATTTGACCGATACTGTTTGAAGTACCGACGGAATTACCAAGAAAATTCCAAACTAAAAAATGGGCCGCAGCACATTCACTCCATTTTCATTTTATTGCAATGCATCATTTGCACAGAATTCATCAATATATTTACATAATATACGTAAAGAGAGAGAGAGAGAGAGAGATAGTCTAAAACATACATTTCCATATGGGCATCTTGTTAAAGATGGAGCTTACTTTCCTTGCTTTGTATGAATTTGAAATAGAGATTATTTGATCTCTTCTTTTTTTCCCCACACAAAGTCATATCTTGATCTACATTGAGTCACTGCTATTTGTTACACTCGTAATCTAAAACTGGATGTCAAATGGTCATTGCTACTGCTGCGGATCAGTTGGATTTTAACTTTTTAGAGAAAGACAAACGTCACTGATTTATAATCCCTTTGTTAAACTGGACCATTACACACTATCTATAATTGCATAAAAAGAGGTAAGTACACCTTTTTCACAAACTTTTCATACAATTTTGGAAGAAATTTCGTACATCGACCGTATAAAATTTTTGGACAATTGAGGGACACTTTATTAAAAACATTTCGTACACCAACATGAAAAAAATTTCGTATATTACAAGAAAAAAAACTTTGCAGCATACAGAATTTTTTATGAAGTATTTCGATAGGAATCCTTTATCGACCCTTGAAATAGTTAGAGGCATTGTTAATAATTTATAATTAAAAATGATATACTTTGCCATTACTTTTTGTTCATTACAAAAGAATTTATTGTTTGGTTTAATGTGGCGGTTTATTCCTCATAGATTTTTGGAAGCCAACAGTGCTTCATATACGGTTGAGCTGCCTTCGTTGAATTTGTGGATATTAATTTCAGAGCTTTTCTGTAAACGAGCCATTAACAGAGATGAAGCAATATTTTTATCGTATAGCACGTCAAAAATATATTGTTGTCAAAAAGTATTTGAAGACAATAACAAAAACTCAAGCTGTGGAGGAAGAAACAACTACTATTGAGAATGAGTCAACTTCGATCGACAACCCTTAAATCGAATATTGTGACTATTTTAAAAAACGGCCACATATAAAAGCGGTTCCTGCTTAAGTAAATTGGAAAATATTTTTATTGTTTATATATTTATTTTTCTTATTCTATAACGATGTCTAATAAACATGTACGTCTTAATACAAACCAAAAAATAGAAATTTTAGACAAAAATGATACTGGACAATTTAGCCAGCCAGAATTAGGCGAATGGGCCAAAAAACAGTTCGGTTTAGATGAACCACTTGCCCAGCAAACAATTTCCAATATTCTCAACAACGCTGATTCTATTTACAGTACCATTAGTGTTATTAAAAACACTAAGAGCTTGAAAAAGCCACGTTATCCTCAGCTCGATGAAGAGGTTAAAAAGTTCGTTGATGATATGGCAGAGCTGAAATTGCAGGTCAACCGCGAGTCGATCATTCGCTATATCAAGTATATTTCCCAAACGAAATATAAGATTCCCGAAGGTGAAGTTTCTTTTTCTGCCGAGTGGCTCACAAAAGTCTTTAAGCGCACAGGTTTAAAATCTAGATTAACCCATGGCGAAAATGCTTCTGTGGATGTTAGTTCTGACGACATTCAGAATCAGTTGAGAAAAATTGAAGAACTTCTTGAATCTTACGATCCAGCGAATATCATGAATTTTGATGAAACTGGATTATATTACCAGCAGCCACCGCGCAGAACAATAAGCTCAGAACCACTTGGCGGCTTAAAAAAAAGCAAAACTCGTTTAACGGTTGGTCTTCTCTGCAACTCGGATGGGTCCTATAAAGGGCATCCAATTGTAATTGGCAAATACAAGAGCCCTAAGTGTTTTAAAACAAATGCCAAATTACTAGCACTAACTGCAGTTGGAAGAAAGTACGAAGTTGAGTATCACTATTCAACAAATTCTTGGATGACTGAGAAAATTTTCACCAGCTACATCCTAAAAGTTGATAGAGCTTTTGGTAGACAGGGTAGAAAAATCGCTCTTCTTTTGGACAATGCCTCTGTTCACAAAATCAAAGCCACGCTTGATAAATCAGGTTGATTTTTCTTCCTGCAGGTAATAGATTTCTGATAAGAAACATTAGTCATTTTTTATCTAACGATATTATTATTTATGTAAAGGTATCATTGCGAATTTCAAGGCTCATTTTCGTAGTTTACAATATGATCGTGCTTTGAACTTGTATATTAGTATGAACCTTAACAACCACGATGTTTACAATATGGATCAGGTTCAAGTCATGTTTTTCTTGGCTAATGCGTATCTCAAAGTGAAACCAGAAACGATCAAAAATTGCTGGAGTCATACCAACATCTTGGCGTTTAAAGAAGGTCTCTCTTGTTCTGAAGTGAGCTATCCATCCATGCCACTTCCATTGGACAGTGATGTCACTTCAGAGTTGGATAGCATGCTGCCAACTCTTCCTGGAAATTATAACCAGGAAATTACAAGTGTTGACCAGTTGGATCTTGAAGCTGATGAACATGAGATGCTAATAAACAGCACTCATCCATCTATAGATAGCGATGTTTAGTGGTATTGGATTTTGGATTCCACCCTTAAATAAGGTCACCCTTAAATAGAGCCGCTACTGTACAAGTATACAGAAGAAAACGGTGACGATGATTTGGTCAAGATGTTTAAGGCTTTGGATCCAAACAAAAGATGGAGATTAAGTACAGGCAAATATGTGGACAACGAACTATTCATATTTGGCTTACAGTGCCAAGAAGATCATCCGAGCAAATCTCTCATAATAGACCCAGATGATTCAAGCTATGTTGAATACGGTGTCTTTACTAAGGAAGAACTCGACGAAATACTTAACTTTGAAGAGAAGAAGCTGCCTTTGCCTCTATTACATGTGATAAATCATATGGACAAATACAATCTCAAAACCGCCGCGGATATCCGTTCAGCTTTGAAGAAAAATCGCACTTTTGAATATAACCCAGATAAAGACATAGATCGGATCAACTACACAGTGTACGGTTTATTACACGAATACGAAAATGGGAATATGAAGAAACATCACTCTGAAATATGGTACCAAACGCACATCTGGAGTATGATAGAGGTATGTTTTGACAAGTTTGAAGATTTGGAGGTAGCCATCGGTGAACCAATGAGTAGAACAAACCAAAAAAGAAAGAACCAGAAGAGGACAATTGGTGGAATTATACCGATGGTTAGAAAGAGCATAGGTCACAAGTGCGACTCTATATTTAGGACATACCAAGTAAAACATAGTAAAGGTTTAGAATTTGGCGCAACTGAAGCTAAAAGAAATTATAATGATTCATCGGATCACTTAAAAGACGCGCTTTACAAATTACCAAGAACCTTTAAGGATATGCTTGACGACCTCATTGAAACCAAACCAGAATTGATAGGATCTTTGCAAACAGTCGGCTTTATTCACTCTGGCTTAGCTAATACCATGCTCCAAGTAGACAGACCCACAGAATATGTAACACGTGTTACTAGGCACAAAACTATCGAAATCAGCCACTCTATTGAAAACTTTGGGGCTGCTGTTTTACCGTCCATGTTGTCAGCTTGGATATGCGCAGAAATTGTGAATCAGGCTTTTCAACTTTTTACCTCGTCGTCTGAAGAAGAAGCAGGGGAAAAAGACTTTTCCTGGATGAGGAACTACCTTGAAAAACAAAAGGTTTTACCTATGCCAATTACATCTCGCTCAACAGAGACGCCCTCAAGAAAGAAAACAAAAATAACCAACTAATCTGCTATATCCTGATCATTATTATAAAAATTTGCACCATAAGGAATATAATAAAAAACGGACTTTTTTTTACGAAATTACCTTTGTCAAAATTAAAGTTGGAAGAAGAAATATGAAATGGGTGAGGATGTTTTTAAAAGAAAAGAAGGAAGCGGTCGACCTCAGGGCAGGCCAGCAATCTTTAACGAAGAGCATCAGAAGTATTTGCTTGATCTGGTTGATGACAATCCTTCTTTGGTCCTAGATCAAATGATGGAAAGTCTCACTTCCCAATTTGAGGGCTTAGAAGTATCCAAAACTTCACTTTATAATTTCGTTAAGAAAGAGTGCAAAATAAGCGTAAAACGTGCGTATTTTTATTCTGTAGATAGAAATAGTCTTGAGAAGCTAAGAGAGAGACAAGAATGGGTTCAACGTTGGCTATGAACAGATATGGACTATTTAAGCAATTATGTTTTTATAGACGAATCGGGTTTAATATAAACATGAGTCGCTCTATAGCTTGGTCTAAAAAGGGCGAACGTGCCATTGTCACTGTTCCAAAAACGAAAGCAAACAATATCACCATACTAGGTGCTATTGCTTCATACGGTGTCTTGAATATTAGTGTAAGGCGCCCCCAAAAAAAATAGAGCCTTCAAAGAAAAGAAAAGCTAGAGGAGGGTCTGTACAGATTGTGAACAAAGGAAAAAGTGGTACCTTTACTAGTCATTATTTCAACTTTGTGGCTGTAACATTAGATTTACTAAATAGGCATGAACAATTTAAAGGGCATTATATCGTTATGGACAATGCACCAATCCATACCCATTTAGACATTCAGAAGTACATCGAACAGAGAGGTTATGGTTGTATTTATCTTCCATCATATTCTCCTGAGCTAAACCCTATCGAACAGTTTTGTTCAGTATGCAAGAGCAAGTTAAAGCGACAGAAGCTGCTAAAAGAAGAAACTTTATCATCCAGAATTGGTGAAGCATGTAATAACATCTTCTTAAGTGATCTTCAAGGTTTCTGCAGATACTCTGTATCAAAGTTTCAAGCTTGCTTAGATGGAGAGCCATTGTAAACTCACTGTACGAAATACTACATGTGCAAAGTTTTTTTTCTTGTAATATACGAAATTTTTTTCATGTTGGTGTACGAAATGTTTTTAATAAAGTGTCCCAAAAATTACCCCTCAATTGTCCAAAAATTTTACACGGTCGATGTACGAAATTTCTTCCAAAATTGTATGAAAAGTTTGTGAAAAAGGTGTATAGAGGAAATAAATAAGATTTGACTGAGTATAAACTTTCACTCTCGATATGACATAATTAGAGAGCATTTATTTCTGGAAAATAACAAAAATAAATAAAAGGCAGGCACAAGCTTATCTAAACCTCCGATACATCGTATGTTGGAAGCACTTTGAAAGGATGAGGAATAAGTGCACTCGAAATATCACCCCACCACTTGTCCGTGCATTGCTTGTACCATTCAACTGGAATACGTTAGTAAAAAGAGAACAATGCCTTTATATATATTTCAAGAACCCTTACTTGTCTTTAATAAACCCTGGTCAAACTCAACCTGAGGCTGCCAACCCAATCTCACCAGCTTGCTGCAATCAATAGCATACCGAGTATCATTGAATGCACGGTCTCTCACATACTCAATATGATCATCTACCTCAGATTCCTTATAACCAAACAATAGAATCAACTGCTTCGCCATTTCAAAATTGGAAATCTCTCGCGATGATCCAATATTGTACGTCTCCCCCACACTTCCCCGATGGAATATAATATCAATGGCATTGACAACATCTGCAGCATACAAATACTTTCTAGAATTGTGTCCATCACCATGAATATAGAGCTTTTTGCCTCGAAGTAAACTGCATATGAATTTAGATGTAATTTTCTCTGGGAATTGATAAGGACCATATACATTATTGGATCGAGTGATCATAACAGGCAATCCAAATGACATGTGATAGGCTTTGACAAGGCATTCTGCTGCCGCCTTTGTAGCGGAATATGGATTTGTTGGTGATAAAATGGTATCTTCTGCACAGTCAGGCTAAGGGGGGGGGGTTTGCATGAATGATATACAGAAAACAATAAATTAATTCACTCCCTTTCTTACCACCATAGAGACTTACACCGTTAATGACTTCTCCATAGACTTCATCCGTACTGACATGGATGAATCGACGTAGTTTAACGGTCTTTGCTGCTTCTAATAGTACATGTGTTCCCATTACATTATTTCTATAAATAAACAGTTAATAAAGAAAATTGCCTAAAATACATCGTAGCTTACTTTGTGAATTCAAATGAATCACCAAACGAGTTATCAACATGCGTCTGTGCTGCCAAATGGAATATAACATCAATCTTCTTTTCCTTTAGGAAAAAGGAGATGAAATCTACAGATGTAATATCGCCCTATTTTAATTATTTATGCTTAGTAAATTAGTGTAATTAAATAAATATTTGTTAATTACTCTAATAAACGAATAATTTGGAAAATCTTTAATAGCTTCAAGGTTATGGAGTGAACCACAGTAGTCTAATTTATCAATCACATAAATATGATATTCTGGGTAAAGTGCAACTAGTTTTCGGACCAGAAAGGAGCCACTAAGAGAATAATAATAAAAAAAAAAAAGAGAACATGAGGTTCATCGTCATCTCCCTCTTTATATATACTTTACATGAAACCAGCACCGCCGGTGACCAAGATGTTCTTTACATTGGCGAGATCAGAAGGTATGTCTGCTATTTTCTGTCCAATATCCACTCTATCAAACTCGGAGAGCCCATTGACAAGCTCCTTATGCTTTAATAGCTCGGTTTCTGTTAAATTCAATGAAGGTGACATTTGGATGAATGTAAAAAACGATTGGAATATAGAAAAGAGAAAGGTTTTATTTATATATTTTTGAATCTTTTTTTTCTTTTTTTTTGTCGCACTAAAAAATTATGTTTTAAACCGCTCACAAAAAAAAGGAAGCCGGGATCGTCTTTGTAATTGCAGAATAATCATGCATGGAACCTTTATTTCCAAGCCAGAATACAACCCAATCAGTGTCCTTTAAACGGAAATAGCCATCAGATCGCTCAAAGTACCTTTTTATATGTATTTATATAGGAATAAATAAGCACATACATACACGCACACAAAAAAAAAGGGACTCACCATTTGTTTACGCCATTCAACTTTTTACTTCTCCACAAAAACTCGGGATGATGAAAACACAGGCGCTTCCACAAGATATCATTCAATCCAATACCCTGACTCTTTGGTGCAATGGCAAACTTATCAAGATAGACATGGTCTTTGAAGCCAGCAGGCTCATTCGTGCAGATAACAGCTCCCTCGTAATCACCTGCAATGATGATGGTCTCCATCCTCTCCTCGAGTCGTTTATAATAGTTACGAGTATCCAATCTCTTTTGAAAGCTGTTCTCAAGCAGCTCCGTCAGGCGATTTAGATCCACATCCGCTAAGCAGTGGTAATCCTTGAGTTTGGTGCCCCTTCTAAGTACGGTTGTCCTTGTCTGGTTGACACGGCTACCATCTCGGACAGGCAACGAGGACGAGTAGAGTGGCTTGTCCGTGATCAAGTTGGTGATCAGTGTGGATGGTAGAGACGAGGCAGGTACAATCACAGCCGAGGATGTAATGGGGAGGAGTGAAAGCGACTTTTGAATCATGTCTAAATCCTCGGTGGTGGCTTGGGACACTGTATTGCTGATGATGCCATTGAGTTCTTCCTCTAGGTTAATTAAACTATGTGTCGAGCCAGGAAGTGCATGGTTGGGTATCCCACCCTCCTTATTAATGACGATGACTTTGGCGGGTATTAAATCTGGGTTCTTAATGAGGCCCTTTAGTACCGTGAGGGTGGTGCTGTTGGCCTGAATTGGGTGATAGACCCCTCCTCTATCCATAGAGATGGGCGCAATGATAGGAATCTGATGGTGATTCAAGGTAGACTGGATCAGGTCCAGGTTAATGTGGATAGGCTGGGTCATGGATACTTGCTCCAATGCATTTCCGCCATAAATCAATTTTGCCCTTCCACCTGCACTTTCAATAGCGTCGACCAAGAGCGTACCCTCGTTCATCATGCTTTTAATGACATGTGCAGGGTAAACATCTGTGGTACTCTTGTTATCCATGACGACAATGGAGGCGAGTCCGAGCTTTTGTAGATTATAAATGGTCTTTCCGATGGATGTCCAGTTTGCATGGTCAAAGGCGCCCTCTACTTTGATAAGGGCGAGTTGGTGAAAGGTGCGCTGAGGAATAGACTCGGTGTGAGAGTGAAGAGATGAGATGTTGTTATGTACAGTTGGTTTGGTGCCAAAATTCTTCAAAAAATGCTGTACTTCTCGTTTGCTGGGTGTAGCGTTCATGAGGTGAAGGAGTAGTTCCTTTTTTTATAATACGATGGACTTTAGAAGTACTTTATATATATAAATAAGTCATACTTACTCTAACTTCTTGATTATGATGAATCTATATTTTTACTCATAGTTAAATTCAATCTATTAACTTCTATCTCTATGAGGCGATGATTTACCATAGATGATGAATAGTTTCTATTTACAATGTTGGGTATCGAATGTTTTATGATATGATTTAGCATCCTATTATTATGGATTTTCATCTTTCCTAAAAAAAATAAAGTAGATAAAGAGAAAAGTAGAAAAAGAAGAAGGATATTTTTTTTTAAAAAAAAAAAAAAAAAAAAATATGGCTACAATATAGGCTAAGATTGAATGGTAAAAGATGTAGTACTAATCCGCGAACCGACTCTACAAGTCTCCTACGACATACGACGTTGCACAGTTAACTCAGGAAAAGTAGTAGGTGCTCACAAAGGTACCATTGTCCGAGCCAAAGTTATTGGTTTAACCCAAACTATCTAAGGAGTTGTGAACAGTATGTGACGAGCCTGCGAAGAGGAAAGAGTCCTTGTAGTCGACAGAGACGACGAGGTAACGATGTTCTACCGAACTTACATAACCGAACCAGGTAGAGTAGTTATTTTGATAATCTGAGCTTACGTTCCAGGTTAAGTCACGAATTAAGTGAATTTTTACTCGAGAAGTAACCTTTGAGGTGCCGCCTATGTCCTTGCCTAAGGAATAGATAACCTGCTACCAGTGGACGGAAAACACCTCTGTCTAGTAAGCGTACGCTACATTGTAACCCGAGTTGACTTAAGCGTTACCCACGTCGATTAGGTAAAAGTCGACTAAAGAACAAAAAAGAAGACAAAAAGAAAGAGAACAAGAAACTGACAACACTACATCCCAAAACGTAACCAACACGCTGAAAAACTCATCAGTACTACTTTAGTTTTTCCCATTTTTTTTTTTACTTTCTATATATTATCTCTTTTCTCTTTTTTTTTTTTTTACTTTGCGGTTAGATAAATTATGATTTTTTATTAAATGTCGTGAGTAGTAATAATATATATTTTATTCAAAAACAAACACCATACAGGCGACAGTTGTAAGGAGTAAGGTCTCTTCAGATACTACAGGGTGGGGGAAAAATTAAAATAAAAAAAGATGCAAATTATTTTGATCGACTCTCTCATAACTGACGGACAGAAAATAATAGTAGTAACGACGACTGGTGCAACTAAACAAGGAAAAAACAAAGATAGACGTTACCTAAGTATAGACCTTTCTATGAGAAGTATAGAACATTACGGAAAAGTGACCTAAAGTTCTACCTTCTAGCTAATGATTTCAGTTCACTGTACTTTAATAAGGTTTTATCACACTTTAACCACAAAAAATATGAGAAGAGAAGGAGAGGGAGAAAAAGGACAAGACAACGGACCAAATTGAAATTAAGCTTTTTTGGTCGGTCAAATGGGCTTGGCGTAAGAAGTGACTAACTTTCGTTAGGGGTCTTAAGCCTATGAAAATTACGGCTCAGCCCTACTAGAAAATTATTCGCACGAAACCGCAGTAGAAGTTTAGATCCTTACTGAACCGAACGTTCACGTAGTAGACGTATACTCGAAGGTATAAAGGTAAGTTACAACAAACGTGAGAAGGTGCGAGAAAACGCACGTGGCTGAAGCTACTCTCGTCTGACAAGTAGTAGATATGGACCTTGCATGGTGGTACGAAAGTACAGAAAAACCCTATGGAACAAATTTCATACATTGGTGGTCGAATGATTAGGCGCTAGTAGGTTGCGAAAAAAAAGTCATAAAAACCTTCTAAGTCGTTTCTCTATGACTCCGACACGAGATCGTTTATGTATCTGACATGTTCCAACACAGTTCCATCTCTGTATGCTAGCATGGTCAGCTGACCAGTCTGGCAATCCATCTGGCGGACTCCATAGATGGAAACTATATATTTGATGGTTGCGCAGGACTTGGACTATAAGTATTCTAAGCTCTGGTGTGTGTTTTGGTTGTCAAAGCCTAAGTTAGTCTTATTCTGCTACAGACATACCGCACAGTCTCCAGAGGCAAAATTTATTGCCCTGTCTCGGAAAATATTCCAACCAAAATTATAGTATTTGCAACTCGAATACTGGAAACCCATTCAGAAGGTTTCTACAAGAGTTACTCGAAAGTTTACATCACCTGTACAAAAATTTTATTGTTTTGGTCTATTTTGCCTCATAAACGTGTGAGAAAAAAAAAATAAAACGATGTTCGGTGAGGAAAAAAAAAAACACGGACTCTACATAAAATTCGAAAAACCATGTTGTAGATAAAACTAATTGATGAAAGAGACCTTACCTTGAATCAGGTTGTTTGTTCTTACAGCGCAACATAAGTTCAAAGAGAAAGTTTTCCTCGCTAAACAATTTTCATATTTATTTGTTATTACGTGAAAGTTAGGGTTTCAGACCAACCCAAAAAAAAACAAAAAACAAAAAAAAAATTGAACGTTAAGGGCGAAAAATAAAAATTACTTTTGGTTAGCAATAGTCTAACTTCTCTAAAAACACGTTGAAAAAAAAAAAAAAAAAAAAAAAAAAAAAAAAAAAATTTTTAAAA
>MU622266.1:49935-65198 GCA_025399235.1 Backusella circina FSU 941
GTTACAGTGAGTTTTTTTTTAGCATGAAGACAAAAACCCAATTATTCAACCACATCCGCAAAAATGCTTCCGATTCGTTGAAACAGTGTGTGAAGAAAAAAAAAAAATTTTTATTTCATTTTTATCGGTCGACTAGTTCTTAATCTTCTTTGAATAATTTAAACAATCGAATAAAGATATTTGGCATTTTCAATGTATTTTCTTTTACCTCAATAAATAAATAAATAAAAAAAAAAAATTTTTTTTTTTTTTTGTTGGTGTTTAATTTAGTTAAATATGTAAATACTTTTTACTTTTTAACTATACTTACTTAACTTCCCCCTAAAGGATATCTTACTACGTCAAAGAAGAAGATTCTCGTCGTCGTTTACAGCTGAACGCGACTACGACAAGAGAACTGCTACAATAGAAACCTCATAGACGACAGGAGTACCTGCTACCGTAAGCAACAGGTCATGATGGATGGCGTCCAAGGCCCGTAACATGTCGAGGGAGGTATTTTTATGGTAATTGAAGTTACCTACCAAGTAAAAACATGTGCAATGAGCTCTGTTGTCACGCTGATGGATTAGGCAGAACGTATTGTAGTAGGAAATGTGAAAAACCGAGGTAGAACATGAAAGGGCTAAGAAGAAGATATAGCACATGATGAGAGACCTGTTACCTAAGACTTAGTTATGAGAAACTACGTTATTGACTTACCTACCGTTTACTTTGTCGTAGTCTATGGTAAAGTAGGAAAAGATACCATAGTTCACGACCACCACTTCTCTCTAGTAAACTTAATTGTGTATCACCCTTAAGTCTACTAAATAAAAATCTAAGTAGTCTATCAGGTGGAGGTAAAAACAGGTAGACAAGAAGTCCCTTACTGAGAAGTCGACGACTATATTATAACCCTAGTAAGAAACCATCAGGAAGGAAAAGGAGAAAGCCAAGAAGAAGAAACAGTCCATAACCATTACATAGAAGAAGTAAAGGGAAAAATAACACACCTTACTACCACCGTCATCTATATGATAGGTTATGTCCTTATAAGAGAAGAACACGAAAGACTCTATGGCTACAATATAGGCTAAGATTGATTCCGTCGTTTTGCATATAAATACCACAAAGATATTCAGGGGAGCCAATTCCCATCTTTTATTTTATTTTATTCTTCGATTTTTAAAATATGCAAAGATTTTTAGGAGATCCTTTTGATTCTAAACTAATAAAGGTTTGTTAAAGACAATTAAAATAGTCAATAACTTCTACATCTAATTAACTTTTTTTTTTATTACTAGTGTACTAAACCAAAGCCAATGAAAGATAAGGCAAATGGTAAAGGTAATGAAGCGAAACCAGGCGGGGGCGGAGCTGCTGGAGGTGGAGCAATGCACAATGTTACAGTTTCAAATTATATCTTTGCTGGACCTGCAATGTATAACGCCCCAGTTGGTTTTTGCCAATTAGTAAATGGTTATGCTCAAATGCCTTACCCACAAATGGTAGTAGTTTCTCCTCAACCAGCTCCATCAAAACCAGCTGACAAAGGCCCTCCTCCACATGTATGTGTAGCCTGTAATGCACAGAACAAATGTAAACAATGCCTAAAGAAAGAAGAAGAAGAAAAAAACTATGTCGTTAAACAATCGTTTTCAAATCCAAGAGGAAGTTACAGACCAAGCATTTTTAGCAATAAAGTCATTCGTTCTGGTTAGCATTTTTTTTTTGATTTGTTTTTTGTGGTGACAAAAAAAAAATTCATGATTTTCTCATAGTTTAATATTTTGATATTTGTCAATCATACACTGTTTGTTTTGTTTAAATTCTACGATTTTGAAACCTTGTATACTTTTTATCTCCTATAATATAGGGCTACATTTATTATTGTTATTATTATTGTTTTTGAAAAAAAAAATCACATCTTACGATAATAAAGAATGCAATTCATCTTTTATTTCCTCTCATATATATGTAGTTGTCCTTACATACAAATGTAAACATTATATATATAAATGTGTATATATAAAAAGGGTAAGAAACTTTTCTATATGACGAAATGATCTACATAAACAGAAAGGGGTACAGGTAATACATTTGTGTCACGCACTTTCTCCATTTTGATTTGTTTCAACAATCAATTCTTCTTCTTCTACATTAACCTTTATCATTTCATAATCCTTTGGATCCAATTGTATACTCAAGTAATATGTTATGAATCCTACTGTTGCCAAGAAAGCAAAACTAAAATTGATTCTCAGCAAGTAGGGTAGAAACGTTGAAGATAGAGAACTAGAGTAATGTATAAGTATCTTACATATATGGGATATATAGGTATGACTCACCTTGACCATATCAGTCCACAAATGGCTGGACCAAGAGCACGAGCAGCACTAGCACAACCTAAATACGCAAAATAAAATTTGTAAAAAATGTTATGTAAAAAAAAAAGAGGTAATTCATAGAAAAGAGACTTACATTGGGAGAATCCATTGACGGTACCCAATGCATCCGTCCTGGGGGCTGCATTATTGACCAAAATGGTACAACTAGTATAACATATGGTGTGACCACAGGTCCTAATCGCGACCATGATTAATACACCAACCCAGACCCAAAACTTTGTACCAGTTTCTCCATGTACATCAGGGATACTATACAGTGGACGAATAATGGCATGCGATAGATATAAAAACATCAAAACAAAGAGCGCATGTTGAAAGAGTTTCACTTGGCCATAGCGTTTTACCAAGTTTGGTAAAACAAAAAGTTGTGATAAAAGCGTGATAGCTCCGGAAAAAGCAAGAGCTGTACCAATCTCATTAGCAGAAAAACCGAGTCCACCATTGGCTATTGAGCTTGCAGTGAATATAGGGAACAATTCTATTTGATGTATGGTTAAAATGATGAGAGCTATTATTGTAAAAAAAAGAAAAAGAAAAGAAAAGAAAACGTAAACATATACTTACCATCCATGTAAACACCCTGGAAAGAAAAGACTGCATATGTAATGCAGATAGCCAAAACGGCAGGTGTGATGGATTCTTTTAATGTTGGTGGTGAATCATATAAGGTAGGTGTTGGTGACTGGGTCTTACTGTTTGCTTGATTTTCCGAATCAAATGTCATGTATTTCGTTGTATCTGAAATTAAAGGCTCTTCTTCATCATCTTTAGCATTGCGTCTCAATCCAGTGTGTGATTCCTCTAAAAAGAATAAGCCAAATACCAAACCTAGCACGCAGATAAATGCAGAAATGGCACAAGGTAGAAAATATGGAAAATCAGTTAAAAACTGAGTAACAATTCCAAGATTTCCAAAGATGGAAGGAAAATTGGTTACAGGATGGGATAAAAAGCCGCCCAATATGGGTCCAATGATACCCCCAAGACCAAACATCAATGGTAAAAGTGAAAATGCTCTTGCTCTTTCATGAGGTAAATAGTCCATTGTCAGCTCTGCCACCATACTTTTTAATACACCAACGTTTCCATTCTATAAAAGGAATAAGATGAGATTTACTGTATATGTAATCATCCGTGGTTACGCACTAATAGGCCGCATAAACTGCGAGACAATAGTGCCCATATAAATGATTGTGATAGACCAAACAACAATATACTAGAGATCGTTCCCACCAGACCAATTAAAATCACCGGTCTTCTACCAATGCGATCTGAAAGCATTCCCCACAGGATTCCTATTATTAAAAAACAAAAACATGTTGGTTCTACGTTTTTTTTTTTTTTCATGATTATTTTAAGTACCTGTCATTAACTGTGTAAGCGCAAAGCAAGATGTAATGAGTCCAACATAATACCCCACATTCTTTTCGTCAGTCATATGGAAATCTCGCACCATCTATTTATTATTGTTATGGTGTCTTTCAATATACACTTTTTATTTTAACTATCATTCACATCATAATTTCGTTATTGTGTTTACCTGAACAATGAAGGGAAATATAACAGTAAAACAGATTGGTTCCTGATTTTCTGATTAATATCGTGCTAATCTAATTTAGTTAAGAAAACAGATAAACTTACTGCAAACCGACATATACAAATAATAGTTAATTGACGGTACGGCAATGGCTTCGATGACCTTTGTGACATGATATAATATATCTATAAGCAATTGCAGTAAAAAGTATCTAATAGAAGGAAGAAAGGAAGATTATAAATCACATTATTTACGTTATTGGTTCTTTTTTATGTACTTTAAAGAACGAGTTTAGTCCATCTTTTTGTATCACAATGCGTTCGGGAAAAATATTTCCATATTGTCTTGATTGGGTTACTCTCTACTCCAAGATTCAATCGTCGTTTTGGACAGAAATGGCGACAATGAAAAGAAATTTAATTAGACCAATCTTTTTCTCTAGTTTTTTTTTTTTTTTTTTCCTTTTTTTTTTTTTTTTTTTTTTTTTAAATGTAAAAAAAAAAAAAAAAATTTTTTGATTTATTTTTGTAGATTTTAAAAAATAAAAAAAAAAAAAAAAAAGGACTTGATATGGGAAAAGGGATGAGTATGCACAATTAAAATAAAATAAAGTTTTGGTCATCACTGTATTGATTTAGTCGGATCAATAAGAGATTATAAAAAAAAAACCTTAATTGATAAAGGGTCTTGGCTATATATGCCATTCTATTCCCGTCAAGAAAGCCAATTATCATTATTACCAGTAAAGTCTTGACAAATTTATAAAGAAAATAAGCTCAATTATGTATTGAATGGATTTCTATAAATAAAAAAGAATATATATGCATAGCACTGACATTTTTCCACCTCATTCTTAGTGTAGTCTCCGTGCTTGAACTGACCATTCTTTCATTACTATCAAAATGGTATGTTCTAACATATAAAATATATTATACTTCCTATCTTTAATTAGAATGTACCTTTAAATAACTGGGAAAATGTGAAAGAGTCATTTTTTTTCCGCTTCGATTGTTAAACTGCTTTCACCATTACTTTTTTTTTTTTTATGTATAATGAGTATATCTCAGCAATACATGCATTTACTTCTTGGTTATTTTATGAATGCTGCCTTAAGGATCTTCTCTTTTTATATTTCCACACTGCTATCATTACCATCATTGTTAAATCTAGATCATTTTAGACCAGTTGCGTAATGCTATCACATGTTTTCCACCATTTCGGTATTTCATCAATCAAGGAAAAAAGGGTGGTGAGTGTGTGAAATAATAACAGAAATATATACCAAACCTCTACAAAAGAGTAGCACATGTTGCTTAAAACCTTAATCAGGTGTGAAATTATATTTTTTTTCAAANAACTCCAATCAAAGCAAAAACTGAAAGATTTTTTTTAAAAAAAAAAAAAAAAAAAGCATATATATCGATAATCCGTATGGCTATATATATATATTATTTAAAATAAACTCTGACTTGTTGTACAAATAAAACGATAAAGTTGTACATTTAATAAATTGTACTTATTGGCTCCTTTGAGCGAAAAAGCCCAGTCTGTATTTTTTTTTACAAATGAATTTAAGCTTTTTTTTTCTAAAAAAAACAAAATATTTTTATAATATAATCTGGAGGTTTTCTTTTACAACTTTGTTAAAACCCAAGCATTGGATATGTATTTTGAAGATTCGTAAGGAGCGCCAAAAAAGGCAAGTGGTGACAATCAATTGATGCAATCATCCATGACTCAATATACGTCTTTTATTGGATATTGTATAAAATTGGATATTTTAACTCAAAAGGATAAAAAGTATAAGAATAACAGCAACTTGGGTTTCAAATAAACATTTATAGTTACTTGGTTTCTAACATTTCTTTTGATAAGATAATTCTTTAAAAGTCTTCGTTACAAGTTGGCGCAAAGTGAAGTTAATAGTAAATTCCATTGTTCAAGTTTAATTTGAGTAGACAGTTGAAAATTATTTTTATCTCAGAGTGGAATTAAAACTATCATCTAACGTATACAGTAAGTGGATGTATTTAGATGCTAATAGTGTATACGTCATATAATATTTTTGGTATTGGCCATTGCGCTCCAAAAGCCAGTTCTAGAAAATAGTCAGACATTAAGATTTAAATAAGGTACAAGTTGAAAGGATCATCATCATCTATAATAAAAGAATGAGCATGTAGCTTTTCTTTTTTTTTTGTATATATGCTTCAACGCATGTGCATGCATTCCTATTAAGTTGATTTGAACCTACAAATGGAATTTGTATTCATGCTTTTGGCTTTGTTGTGACTGATATTGAGGTTGTACGACGTAGCCACCACAGCCACAAGCATATTGATACATCTGTTCAAAATCAGAGTATTTAACATTACGATTATTATGATTTATGACTCTTGTTAAATTTGATATAAATGTACAATATTTACAAGTGAATAAAATGAATAAAAGGGTAATTCTATATGATAATAAACTTTGAGTTTGATGCTGGGTATTAAAGGTATGAAAAAGCGAAGTAAGGGGGAACGTTGATCTACTTAACCTAATTAGTGAACTTCAAACACGCACACACACACACACACACACACACACACATCTATATATATATATATATATATATAAACATATATGAGGAAAAGAGAAAGTCATTTTTCTAACCTTTCTTTTTTCTAAATTCACTTTTTATTTATTTATTTGTTTATACTTTCCTTTATTTATTTATTCTTTCTTTCTTTTATTTTTTTTTAAAAAAAAATGTCAAACTATTATAATAATAGACGACCTACTGCTTTAGTAATTAATAAACCACAATCATCCTATTTCTCAGGTTATCAAACATCAGACAATGCTTCGACTCCCACGACATCTAGAACATTACACTCTATAATAAATGCTGAGGATGGATATAGCTCAGACTCTTCTACAGAAGGTACCGCTCAAACATCTCAAAAACCTCTTCGCGTTCTCAACCCAGATCATGGATCCCCTGATGACGATTCCCCTGTATTTTCAACTCAAGTAACTGAACAAAATAATTTGTCTAGATCCGTGTCACCAGCATCGACCACCTTTACCAGTAGCACATCACCTTCAAGCCCCACACCAGGATGGAAATCCAATGATATGGTATCTCGGATCTCCACTCCGCACCCAACTTCTGACCATTCTTCCAATACAGAATACTATGGCTCACTCCCTTCATCAACATCACCTAAGGTATCAAACGATAATAATACTATTGTCACCCAACAGAAAGCAACGGACAGACACTCTCTCCAATTTCATCAAAAAAACATCACACCTACTATTGAGGTACCAAAATACAGATCTTCTGCGTCCGTCATCACTGAAATGTCGGATGATAACTACAGTACAGGTCCAAAAACATCCACACAGATGGCAACAGAATTTGCACAAAAAAATACCTCTAAATATGCAAAAGTATCATACCATCTCACCAACGATCCTGCTATGATCAAAGTTTATCGCGACGCTGCTGAGAAAACAAATGACACTGCAACACAGCTACTCTTTGCAAAGTATTTATTAGAAACAGCAAGCTTATTTAATGCTGAAAGCGTCTCAAATAAAACCAGCTCAATCGTCGTTGGAAGTATGTGGGGAATATCAGCAACAAAAAAATCCAATAAGCCGGAGCCGTTTTATGTCGTTCCTCTTGAAGAAAGCATAATATCCAGCCAAAACAGTAGTATGGATACCAATGTACAAAAGATTCGAAACTCCATCGATCATGGAAAAGCACTTTCTTTTAGCACAGCTGACCAATCGTCTACAGTATACCAGCAACAGGTGGGTTTACAAGTGACATCTCCTCGCCTGGAAAAACGAAAAAATGAGGAAGAAACCGCAAACAAGCTGAAACGTACCATGTTGGAAGAGGAAGGGTTGAAGTGGATCAAGAGACTTGTCAAACAAAATGTCCCAGAGGCATGTTATATTCAATCACAATGGATGAATAAAGAACAACATGGGTTTAAAAAGAACAGAGGAAAAATGATGGCTCTTTTACAAATTGCAGCAAGAGCGGCGATTCCAGAAGCTATGTACCAATTGGGGGAGATGTATGAGGAGGATGGAGAGGAGCCATCAAAGATTATAAAGTACTATCGGGCAGCATCCGACGCATGTTATGTGAATGCAATTTATGTAAGTCATCACTTTATAAGCTATTATACATATGGGGAGAGGATTTTAGTTCCTTCCTGTAAATTACAAAAAAAAAAAAATACAGACTAGCTTACACTATTCTATTTAACAGAAATTATCGTTGATGACATTATACGGCAAATTAAACATACGTCAAAGTACAGATGAGTGTTTAAGATTAATGTATAAGGCCACAGCATATGCATCCGAAGATTTTAATGAACCACCTTATACATTCGCGTTAATGTTGAGTAACGAATATTCTGGAGCAGATATACCACAGTAAGTGGTAAACAAATAGCAAAAAAAAAAAAATGACATTCTAAAATGTATACCTTTTTATATATAAAAAGATCTATGCTGGAGACTTATAAAGGACAAGAGGCAGCTATATTATATCTTGAAAGAGCAGCAAGACTTGGAAGTGATAAAGCTCAAGCAAGACTTGGATCCATCTATGAACATGGACAGCTTGGGGAATCCATGAATTTTGCCCGAGCATTTGATTATTATGAAGCTGCAGCAGTACGAGGTAATACTAAAGCCATGCTTGGATTGTGCCGTTTAAATATGCGAGGAAGCCATGGACCAGGTGATAAAAAAGAAGCAGAGCGTCTGGAAAATGACGTATCAGGCTGGTTGATAGCAACACCAGTAAATGAAGATTTAGCATTTTCATGGTGCGAAAGAGCGGCTCATAAAGAAAACATAGAAGCATATACAATGCTAGGGTATGTACAATATCTAGATAATCGATCAAAGAAACTCACACATCCCTCTCTCGTTTTAATAGATGGTTCTATGAGCGTGGATTAGGTGTCCCTCGAGATATGACATTGGCCGAAAAATATTATGGATTAGCCGCGGCAGCGGGGCACTCTGGTGCAAAGCAAAGACTTGATAAAAATGTTTCATTAACTAAACAACAACATGAAGTGATAGTACCTCCCGGAAGAATTCAAAAAAGTGTTATTATGCCTGGAGTGAATTTACAAACCAAGAAAAAGATCAGAAAGAATCGTGGCGGAAAAGACAAAGGTTGCTGTTGCATGTAAACCTTTGAGTCAAAATGGATACATTTCTATATCACTTAATATATTAATTAGCCTTATTTTCACAATATTTTGTACTTGATACTATTTTTTTATTTTCCACTAATTCCAAAACTAAATATATATATCTCGCATGACACTTCAATATTAAAAAAGAGCTGCAATATTCTTTTTGTGAAATAGCACAATGGCTAAGCCCCTTTATTTACCAGTCACTAAATATAGATCACTTGATTGGTTAAAAAGCAAGGTACCAGAAAAAAAATTGTTTCGTATAAATTAAAAAAGAGATACATACGTGTATCTTTCCCTTTTTCGCATCCACTTTAATAGGTAGATACATCCATCCGTTAACCCTTGTGTTTAAGCCTTACTAACATAACATCCATTCTTATGTATTAGTAACAATGGGTAAAGAGAAGACTCACGTTAACGTTGTCGTTATTGGTCACGTCGATTCCGTAAGTTCATTTCTCAATGGTGTTTTCATAGAGACATTAGTTATACTCATTGTTTTATGTTTCCATTTTTTTATTTTTACAACAACAGGGTAAGTCCACCACCACTGGTCACTTGATTTACAAGTGTGGTGGTATCGATAAGCGTACCATCGAGAAGTTCGAGAAGGAAGCTGCTGAACTCGGTAAGGGTTCCTTCAAGTACGCTTGGGTCCTTGACAAGCTCAAGGCCGAACGTGAACGTGGTATCACCATTGATATTGCTCTCTGGAAGTTCGAGACCCCCAAGTACAACGTCACTGTCATTGATGCTCCTGGCCATCGTGATTTCATCAAGAACATGATTACCGGTACCTCTCAGGCCGATTGTGCTATTCTTATCATTGCTGGTGGAACTGGTGAATTCGAAGCCGGTATCTCCAAGGATGGTCAGACCCGTGAGCACGCCCTTCTTGCCTTCACCTTGGGTGTCCGTCAATTGATTGTTGCTATCAACAAGATGGATACCACCAAGTGGTCCGAAGCTCGTTACAACGAAATTGTCAAGGAAGTCTCTTCTTTCATCAAGAAGATTGGTTTCAACCCCAAGTCTGTTCCTTTCGTCCCCATCTCTGGATGGCACGGTGATAACATGTTGGAAGAATCCACCAACATGCCCTGGTTCAAGGGATGGAACAAGGAGACCAAGGCTGGTGCCAAGACCGGTAAGACTCTTTTGGAAGCCATTGACAACATTGAGCCTCCTAGCCGTCCTGTTGACAAGCCTCTCCGTCTTCCTCTCCAGGATGTCTACAAGATCGGTGGTATCGGTACTGTGCCCGTCGGTCGTGTCGAAACTGGTGTTATCAAGGCCGGTATGGTTGTCACTTTCGCTCCCGCTAACGTCACCACTGAAGTCAAGTCCGTTGAAATGCATCACGAACTCCTTCCCGAAGGTGGTCTTCCCGGTGACAACGTTGGTTTCAACGTCAAGAACGTCTCCGTCAAGGATATCCGTCGTGGTAACGTCACCTCTGACTCCAAGAACGATCCCGCCAAGGAGGCTGGTTCTTTCACTGCTCAGGTCATTATCTTGAACCACCCTGGTCAGATTGGTGCTGGTTACGCTCCTGTCTTGGATTGTCACACCGCTCACATCGCCTGTAAGTTCTCTGAGCTTATTGAGAAGATCGATCGTCGTTCCGGTAAGAAGGTAAAGTATCATTTTTTTTTGTCTTATATTAAAGAAAATGTTTATTGACTGGTCTATGTTTTTATTATTGGATTTGGGTTACTTTCTTGACCTTTCTATATCAATTTTTTTTTTTTGGAAAATTAGCTTGAAGGTATTGTATAAAAAAAGTAATTTTACAAAAACGCGCTCTGATTGACTAAAACTTCAAACTCAGATGCTCCCAAGTTCGTCAAGTCTGGTGACTCTGCTATTGTCAAGATGGTTCCTTCCAAGCCCATGTGTGTTGAAGCCTATACTGATTATCCTCCTCTTGGTCGTTTCGCTGTCCGTGATATGCGTCAAACCGTCGCTGTCGGTGTCATCAAGGCCGTCGAGAAGGTCGAGAAGACCGGTAAGGTCACCAAGGCCGCTGCCAAGGCTGGTAAGAAGTAAATAGATCGACCGTGATCAATAATGTCATTTCTTTTCTTGTGGATATATATAAAATTGCCCCATTGTGCTTTTTGTTACAAATTAAAATAAAGTAAAATTACTATTATCCAAAAAATATGTGTTTGGTTGTAAATGCTACCTTTATGGCTGGTGTTTAAGATGAGGTTAAGACATCCATCTATTAAAGATAATTATTGATGTATCTCTTCATGGATTTTGTCCACCAGATATGTGTTAATTTATTGATAATAGAATTGGAGCACTTATTCCACAATGTATGAATTTCTGGAGACGCATATTGTCATATCATTCATTGGTTCACTCTTCTAAATACATGTAGTACTATTGATTCCTATAATAGTATATATGGTTTATTTAGGACATATACGAATACAATAACACAGATCGTAATCTTGACATAATAAATTATATAAGCTTTCATGACAAAAACGATGGTAGAGTCAGTGAGTTTGTAAAGGAAAATTAATCCCATGGATTATGTAATTAATTCTTTTCTAAACCCAGTCAGGTAAATATTTCCATTATCGTCATTAGTGATAACTTTCATATTATCAGTTACTCCTTACTTCATGCTCCATTCTTGTATTTTATTAACTATATTTGGTTTATTTTACAGTATATGATATATGAAACCACAATCTAAGTAAATTGATGTTACAAGACTGGAGCATGTAAATGTTCAATATTAAAGCAAGTAATTTGGCATGTTGTTATTATTCAAAAGAAAAATAGATTACACTGCATAAGATCACCTTATAAAGCAATTCGATTACATACAATTAGATACCAGGTCCTATTCTCTACAATTTTAATCCTTAATACTCCAAATTATATCTCTTTATTAATTTTAGTTAAATTAATTTACTTTGGCTTTCATAGTTAAATATAACCCTTCAACTTGTAACATCAATTTACTTAGATTGTAGTAACGACTGGTGTTGTATTCAAAGAGCTGTTGTGCTTGTGAATCAATGATAAATTAAAATGCAAAATAAATCCCATTATTTTACCTTGACACACAAAATGATTATATAATAGCACAGACTCAAAAATGTAACATTTTTAGTAATGCAAAATAAGATATTGAATTTTGGGATTTTATTCAAAATTCATATATATATACATTTGCATATATGTAAGAGCATCACAATGCTGAAAATACAGATTCTATATATCGAATTATATATATATTATACATAAATTAACAATAAAAGGTATAAATGTCTACAAGAAAAAGAGCTTTCAAGTATCTGATATAGGGGTTTATTCTTTCTTCTCTTGTGGTACGATCCTAAGTATCAATATCAAATTAATTTCAGGGTTATCACGCGAATACAATACCCACTGTGTATATTTCAGGGTATTAAAAGGGTGTTATATAATAATTCGATCGAAATGTAACGTTACATTTCTCTGATCAAAGTCAAGAACAGTTTAATATTCTTGTATAATTTAATTTTTTTCACTTTGTATTCACATATGTAGCTTCCATAAATTCTAAAGGGAAAAAAAACACAGCTTCATGCCATTGCTTTATGTCATTGATTCATGTTTAAATCCAGGCTTTTCTTATAGGATCCAGGAATTAATTGTTCTTAGTGAATCCACTCAATAGTTTTGTACTTTTGTAATTGAAAAAATGGATAGTTATATCAAATACCAAAATAGTTTATAAAGCTGGAATTGTAAGTAACACCATGGATTAAATTGCTGCATATAGCTTACTTCATATTGAATGTAACTGATGATTTTAAAACATCCAATAATAGATTTTATAAAGAAAGTAATTGATTATTATTCGTATGTTGTACGCATATATTCAACTATCAAATGTAAACCAATATTTTATTTTGTAATATGGGAAAGTGCCACAACTTTTCACTTTTTTTTTATTTTAACAGCCGTCCAAGAAGTATATAAAAGAGACAAATACAATCCGTTGTTGATAGTTAATTCATCCTTTGCCTATCCTTTCTTATAAAAACTTGGAAACCTTTTATAACTCAAATCACATCTCTTTCCTTTTTCAATAAAAAAAAAGTTATCCTTTTACTTCTGAAATGCTCAAATTTCTTTGCTTAACCACTATATCACTATTCACCCTGGGTGCTCAGGCTGCTTACTCTTCCACTGGACGTAATGTGATGTACTACTGGGGACAGGTACCTATATTTTTGATATTTTGCTATCAAAGTAAGAAGCCAACCATTTTTTTTATAGAATTCTGCTGGAGGTAGCACTACTCAATCCAGTTTGGGAACATACTGCTCTTCAGGACAGGTAGATGCTGTGATCCTTTCTTTCCTTGATGTCTTCAATGTCGGTGGTCTTCCTGATATTAACTTGTCAAATGCCTGTGCTGGTACATTCTTTAGCGGCACATCCTTGCTTACTTGTCCAGCTGTTGGAACAGGTATATTATATTTATCTTTATAGCCCAAAACAAGCAAGTTATTTAACATTTTTTTAGACATTAAAACTTGTCAGTCTTTGGGAGTAAAGGTAATTCTATCTCTTGGTGGTGCTTCTGGTGCATATAGTCTTGCTGATGATGCTGCCGCTTCAACCTTTGCCAATACCATTTGGAACATGTTTGGTGGTGGTTCTTCTTCCACACGCCCATTTGGTGATGCAGTCATCGATGGTGTCGATCTCGATATTGAGGGTGGTCCATCTACTGGCTACGCAGTAAGTGTTATACCGATAATAAATAATTACTTATGTAAATATTATAATTTAAATTAACCTTTTTATTATCTTATGATATGTCTAGTCTTTCGTAACAGACATTCGTAACTTGGCAGCCTCGACTAATCCCAACTTCTTGGTTGGCGCAGCACCTCAATGTCCTTTCCCTGATGCTATTCTTGGTTCAGTTATCAGTGCAGTTGGATTCGATTATATTAACGTTCAGTTTTATAATAACTACTGCTCTGTTTCTGGAGGATCATTCAATTTTGATACCTGGAACAACTGGGCTGTTAATACCTCACCCAATAAGAACGTCAAGATTATGCTCACATTACCAGGATCAGCAACTGCAGCAGGAAGTGGATACGTACCTATCAGCACTATTCAGTCTACCGTCTCAACATTGGCTTCCACTTACTCTAATTATGGTGGTGTTTCGATCTGGGATGCTTCTCAAGGTTTTGGAAATTCTGGATTTGCTAGCTCGCTCTACTCTATAGCTCACACTTCAGGCTCATCAGGTAGTACTACAACCAAAGCCACTACAACTGCTGCATCTACTACAACCACAAAGACATCAGCAACTACTACTACATCAGCTGCCAGCTCAACCTCTACAAGCTGTGCTTCCGCCGGTCAAAGTTGCTCTTCCAATGGCCAATATGTTTGTAGCGGAAATAGCTACGCAGTTTGTGATAACCAAGCTTGGGTACTTGTTGGATGTCCTAGTGGAACTACCTGTATTCCCACTACTGACGGAACTTCTGTTTACTGCGGTTATGCAACTGGCACTGGTACTACTTGCTCTTCTCTCAGTGCTAGAGCCGTTCTTGCTGCAACTCTTAATCGTGGTGGTGCTATTCCCAAACCTTATGTTAACTCTCAGGTTTCCGCTCAAATTTCAGTCACTTCTGCTGATGCTGACAGCTTTGAGGCTGTTATCAATGCTCGTCGAACTGGCACATCAGCATTCAGTAAGAATGTTACCGTTGAATTTACTACTCCATCAAACGTTAAGTTCACCTCAGTTGATATCGGACAAGCAAGACAAGTTGGAACTAGTGTCCGCCTTCAGCTTTCAAATCCATATGAAGAAAGTATGGTACTTGTTGCCACTGTCAAGGGTACTGTATCTTCTGGAATTTTTGTTGCTCCAAGCCCCGCTACCCTTCGTTTTAAATAAGAGAAGGAAGGAATTGAAATAGCTTATCTAGTTATCAATATTATACAAATAAAATACTGTGCAAGGCCTGCTCGTTTATGTCTATTATATTTATCGTTTAGTAATACTTATAGGAAAGTATCTTAATATATATATATATATATATATATATATATATT
>MU622266.1:69748-107949 GCA_025399235.1 Backusella circina FSU 941
AGAAATTACAATTTATGGGTTTTAGTTAAAGTAACATTTGAAACAATTAATTCTAACTTTTTCTTAATATGTAAAACGGCTACATAGTGAGATTGGCTTTATATTCAAATGCATTCGATTGCTTGCATCCCCTCCTTCCAAATTTAATTGAAGCTTTGCTTTAGGATACAATTGGATTTTAGCAAAGCATTCGAATTCAGTAGGGATATCATGAAAGAATTTTTTCCCCCTCCAACATCAAGGCTTCATTGAAAACCCGATCAATTACCAAGCCGACCTTAGGCAAGTACATCTAAAAAGGCAACATAAAAAATATTATGGTGTACATGTGTTATTTTTTTTTTTTTTTGTTTATGTTGTTGGATTAAAAAAAAATTAAAGGGAACTAAGAAAATGAACAGTATGGGGTTCTATCGTCATTACAACTTCCGAATAGAGTGCTATAAGAAGACAATTACTATATCCAATATCATATTAACCTGTTAATAAACGTAGCTGTTTTAAGTTTACTCATAGGGTGTCTCTGTCGATTATTTGGCTTGAAGGAGATTGTTAATTCAACAAAATCAATGTAAGCTTGGATTCAAAGTTTTACGATGCATAGCCCTGTTCTAAGAATCTACATATTCTAAGGAAATATCAATATTGTAGAAAGAAACGTCAACAATAAAGAAAGGTCGATTCTTATTGGAATAGCTACTTTTTATCTAAATCATCGAGATGATGATAATCGTCCACTAAAAACCTTTTCTTTCCTAACCCTGACAATTAATGGATAAGACACAACCTCTGTTTTTTACCAACTGCTTTTTTGTGTTAGCATAATAAGATTACTTGTTTAATCAAAAGATTATAATTTATGCACAAAGGTTAATAATAGTTTATATAATCGAATATGTATTTTCTAACCCCTCTCCCCTTTTTTCATGATGTGCTCTTTTATAAGTTCTCATAAACAGTCATGAAAATCAAAGTGATTTTGAATATATATATATAAATGTCTTATTTGCGACATAGGTAGATTTATGGTATTTATTTAAATTAGCAGACCTATAAATAAACTATTATCTATACAAATAGTCATTATTTTGTGTACTCAGTCCTCTCATCAAGGCTGGATCCTAAGTAAATTGTTTACGTGTAACATCAAAGCAAGCATTTTGCATACAAACTGGCTTCTAATTATGCTGTAGTGAGCTGAGGGTTACACTTGGGTGGCAATTAATAAAGTTCAGGCAGTTATTATTTAATTGGTGATTGGCCATGTAATTTACTTCATGGTCCTGTAGCTATATATTTACATAATGGCAGTGCCATTAGCTGAGCTGTATGTTTTCATTCTCCTCCTGTTTTGAATATAAAAAGCCATTTTACCTTTACGTTGTTGTAATTTATTCACTTTTCTTTTGCTACTTTTTTTTTCTATCCTCAATAGAACATGCGCTTCACCCATTCCTCTCTTTTTGGCTTAAGCACACTCATTGCTACCTTATTTTTTCACGGAGCCAACTCTGCCCCTAGAATCCATGACACTGTTTCTCTTCAACGTGGTTCTATCTCTTTAACCAGTGATGTCAACTCGTTCACTAAAATGTCCCTGGCTGGTCGTAATGTGAACAATGACATCTTTCTTAATGAACTTGATAAACGAGACAAAAAAACCAAGCATAAAAAGAAAAAATCAAAGACCCACAAGAAAAAGAAAGCCAAAAAATCAAAAAAGTCAAAGAGTAAGACAAAGTCAAGATCATCAACCAAAAAATCGACAACATCAAAAGCAACTGTGAGTTCAAAATCTGATTCAAGCTCTGGTAGCTATGAATACTCGGGTGACGGTACATACTATAACACTGGCTTAGGCTCCTGCGGAATTACGTCTAAAGATACTGATCTCATTGCTGCTTTGGTAGGGTTTATTTGAATATGTTTCTAAATATCTTGACTAACATTTTGGATTTAGAACGCTCCTCAAATGAGTAATGGCGCAAATCCCAACAATAATCCTATTTGTGGTAAAAAAGCCAAAGTCAAAGGCCCTAATGGCACGGTAACCGTTACAATAGTTGATAGTAAGTGATTATATATGTATCAACGTATATTATATTAACAAACTTCATTTTATAAGCTTGCCCTCCTTGTAAGAGTGGAGATCTTGATCTGAGTCCCGCTGCCTTTGGAAAAATCGCAGATTTTGTCGACGGCAGAGTCAACATTGAGTGGTCATGGGCTTAACGTTTTGACTTTTTCTTTTATTGTACAACATTTTTAACATTCAGCATTCATAAATATCTCTGAAATAAATCACTCATTCATTTTTGTTGTAAAGATAATTCCCTTATCTAATACGTATTGTCTCTCATATATCGAAATATATATACAATTTATGTTGCTAGACGAGATGTATCGTTCTCAATACTGATAAAAGTTTAATTTTGCTGAGAACTTGTATCAAACTTGTATATTTGTTAATTCTGTTATTCCAAAAAATGGCCTGGTGTCGTTTTCGGAACCCCTCTTATTATTAATTACTGTGCATTTTTTTACTGTTGTTCCTGTTTTTTATTATTTTAGAAATTATGTAATTAACCTTACATTGCAATTCCGAAAGAAATAAAGATATCTTTTACTCAATATATAAAATCCTTAAATGGCAATGAAAATAGTTATTTTATTCTTTGTGTTTGCGAGAAACGCATAGGCATTATATTATCTTTCTAGTGATAGAGTATATTGAAAGAAAGAGAGATATTTATAATATGTAAATTTAATATTACGAAGATTATTTCAATATCCAGCAATAACGAGTACTATCCTGGAGCACAATCAAATCAAGAATCAATACACATTTGTGTAACAGTGTTCCTGTCAATACCCAGTATTGTTCCTTTTATAAGGAGGCTTTTGTTTGAAAAAGTGTTATAAAGTTAGCAACTACAAAATCCGTACACAGATCAACCAAAATGCTACACAAAAAGTTCGGAGGGTACAAGCGTCCCCTGATAAAAAAAATTCGGCGCCCGTTAGGTCACGATTCGAATGGTAATTTAGATGAATTCTCAAAATTCTATTAATAGTGGTAAGAAACTTGGTCAATATATATATATATATATATATATTAATTAAATTAAGTCTATCACAGTATCGATAGATAGAGTTGCAAAATTGAAGATTGAAAATTGAAAGCGTTATTCTTAGCGAACCTGATGTAATATTAATCTTTGAACATATAGTACAAATTCAAAAGAAGCATAAAATCTATTAAAGTAACCCTTTATTTAATCTAGGGCAACCAGTGCCCTTTCATAAAAGTAGACTGATTGTAGGGCTAATATAAACCAAATGTGTCGTCTTTATTATTCTTTCTTCGCTCTTTATTTTTTTTATTACTATATTTTGGTAAAAACCAATTTATTTATCGAGTTCCACCTTCCATGACTTCCAAAAAGATTTTAAATAGAAGCTCATATTTACACTTATCTTGTAATTATTATTTTATGGGAGAAATTAGACATTTTGTAAACCTGTTATAATGCTCGGATGTATATAATGATTTATATACTTTTTGATACCGAAGTAGATCTATTAAAAAAAAAGTTCGTAGTAATATAAGTTATAGCTTATTTAGATTTAAGGAATATATATTGAGCAATTAACATTTAAAGACATATTAAAATTTTGTGCAACAAATGTACCTTTAAGAAAATCCAGGAACAGGGAGCCAATGCTTTAATGATCTATTATTTGGCATCGCCTTATTCTATTAAATCTTGATGAAATTGTGTTAAAATCAAAGGCTAACGTTTATATACTGTCTTTTTCAAGAAAATGAGAAAAAAGTTCAAATTATTGAGAAAAGATTGATGAGTAGAAAATTAAGTAAAAAGGGAGGTTAGGGTGACAGAGCTAAAAGGGGCTAAGTTCATTATCCAACTCAATGAATAATAGCACAATGGCGTATGTTTAAGCGTCTAAATAGATACCATTTATCATCAAATTTAATTGTTATATAATAAGACCACCTTATGCTTTATTTAAGATAACGAAAGTTTTCATTTGATATAATGAGCAAGTTATCTATAAGCTATAGCATCTTCATTTATTAGAGTAACTTTAGATTGATTCATTGGAGACGTCTTTCAGTTAACAACATAATGGATAGTAACTATGAACTTGATTCCGAAGTTTTTTTTATTTATTTGTTTTTGATTATAAGAACATAACTAATATCAAAGAATAAAAAAAAAAAAAAAAAAAAAACGTTGTGGAAATCTATGTCTAGAATTAAATTAAAAAATATTTGTCAATCCCTTTACATGGGAACAAGAGGATGTATTTAAACTTAAAGTACTTTTTTTAAAAAAACCTTTATATACCAATACTTTAAGCCACATGAAGTTATTTACATAAGTCCAGAAAAGTTCACATATTAATAACTAGTACCTTGGTATTATCAACCTCATCATGAGATTGGTTTTCTTTCTATCAATACGTAGTTTATGATCCATGCTTAATCGAAACGTCTAATTTACTAATGCAAAAACAACAAAAATGTAAAAATGCAAATTGATAATGAATCCAACATGAGTCAAGATAATCCAGGACTTTGATCTATTACTAATTTTCACTTTTGCAGTTTTGTACTAGCAAAATAGACGTTTCGATTGAGCATGGGTGATGATTTGCATGACAATGAAAGTTGAGGATATATAAGATCCATTTAGATGCTTAAATATACCTTAACATATCCTGAAAAAACAGTAATTTAAAGTTTTCATTCTTTTCAATGGGGGCAAGTGTGCATACATTCTGATAAAAGAAAAAGAAAAGAAAATGATGAAAAACACGTTTAAAACAACGTTCTAGATTGGCTTATATAGAAGTTATGCAAAAAATATAGTTCTAATATTGTATGAAGGTTTCTTAAAGAAGTTCTAATAGGATGTTTTTTAAAATTAAAAATAGATCTATTTCGCAACCATTTCAGCCTCTGTGATTTTTTCAGAGAAGGTACTGGATTCATTTTCTGTACTTCTTCTGTTCCTTCTTCTCCAATACCAAATAGCAAGCCCAATTATGCTTAGACCAACCACAGTAACGACAACAATAACTGCAATCTTCCATCCTGCAAAGTGTTCAGGTCCATCTCTTGTGATATATGGTCTATCTTCAGTAATATTCACGTAAGGTGGATCGCCAGCACCAATGTGAATTTGATATGCAATAAGACTCTGGAATGGTGCATTGTAATCAAGCGCTACTTCTGTTTGAACATAATCTTCTCTGATATCGTAAAAATTGTCATCCTTATCAGGTCCACCCACAACGGCACCTTTTTGTGAGACATTTGCATCATTCAGATAATCAAATTAGAAAAGCGAAATAGAGTCACTTAATTAATGTAGAACTTACCATAAAGAATATGTGCTTCGACTTTAGGTGAAGAATTAATTTTTCCAATGTCCGTACCACCCGAAGCACCTGCATGATGTGGATTGTGTGGTGAGTTTTTGTGAATTCCGCAGATATATGGTGTGAGCCTTTTGGTAAAAAAAAAAAAAAAAAAAAAAAAAAGAAGAAGAAGGAGGTTTAAAATACTATGACTCTATTAAAATCATACTTATGATACACTTACATTTTGTTATCACCGAGAAGATAGCCCAGCTGATCTCGAATGAACTCGGTATAGTTAGTTAATACTTCAGGGTATGATTCTTGAAAAAGTGCCATAAGCAAGGCTGTGTTTAAAGGAGGAAGTACTGAATTTGAATTACTATTCCCATCACACCAAAAGAGTCCACCATACGTATATGTGCAAACGCTATCATTACTTGAAGTATCGAGGAGTGAATCAAAATAATTCAGTGATGCATTTTTAAATTTTGATGTTGTATCGTTCAGTGAAGCACCCAGAATTAACGCAGCCCCTGTTTGATCACTCCAATCCATAATTGTTGGATAAAGTTCATCCTGGAAAAGATCAAAGTAGTAATCGGACTTTTCCAAGTATGAACTATTTCCTGTAGCTTTAAACATCCAAAGACATCCGTAAAGCAACTGATTATGATATCTATTAGTACTGTAGTAGTCTGCAGCTTCTGGTACAGAAGTATTGCTATATGTTTGCCAAGGTGTGGCTGTTTCTGCAAAGTTAAATAAGTCTTTGGCATGGTGTAGTAGTTCGTTCGCGTAGTTAGCATCATTAAATTTGTGACGAAACAAGTAGGAGGCGGAGGATAAAGCGGCAGATGTTAAGGCAGCTACATCGGTACCTGGTGCAGTACTATTGATCATGTATGATGGTCTTGGATAGGCAACGTCAGTGTCAGGCCCTAAATAGGCCAACCGAAACAAAGTTAGTATTGTTCAATGGCAAATTGTGCTTAAATAAAGATATATATACCCCAATAATCATTGTCAATTTCTCCATCTCCAACCTAAGGTTGTTCAAGAAAACGCGAAAAAGCGGAATGTTAATAAAATTGTGTTGATCTTGAAAAAAATAGAAATGAAACAATATTTCCCAATTTACCTGGACGAACAAAACTTTAGGCTCAGGATGTGCTGCTATAAGCCAGTCTGTGCCCCATCTTAAAGTGTTCCTTAAGTAACTTGTTTGATTTGTTCTCTCATAAGCATCAAACCATTCAATTCCGCCCCAAGCAAGCAGTGTAAGGGAGTGAGATAATGGAACAGTAAATTTCAGATAATCCCTGGTAGTTATGTTAATAATGTAACAGTTTTTTTCTGAAAAAAAGGTATATTACCCTGCATCATAATATCCCCCGCTTAAAGTAACATTGTTATCACTACCATCATCTTCGCATGAATCATGGCGCCTATTTATATATTAAAACGATTTGAAGTGAATACATAAAAACTAATACTAGTTGAATCTATCATTATTGACATACCAAGACACGCGGTTGTTCTTTGGCAACTGACCACTACGCTGAGCCTCATAAAACCACATGGAGTCATTTAGTAGTGCTGAATAATGGGGATTGACTGTATCCTGAGCACTAACTAAAAATGCAACCACTAGGCCCGTGATGACAACATTTATAGTGCAAATTTTCATCTAAAAATAAGTCAAAGACTTTCAATAAAAAGAAAAAAAGAAAGAAAGAAAAATTACAAGGTATTACATATGTATATATATATATATATATATATATATAAAATGGAGAAAATAAGAAACTTTGAGACAACGCAATCTCTTTAAAAAACGCGGGTATGGTAATTGAGTTACGGCACGTCGGGAGGCCCTAGCCATTTGAAATTGAGATTTGATATTGCTGGCTCTAGTATGTTTGCATAGGTTTCATACCTTATATGGCCAATAACTTGTTGTCAAAGAATAATGAGTTATTTTATTACTTTTTTTTTTTCTAGATAGAACTTTGAAAACTCTATTCGTAGATCATATAATTATTTATTGATAGGTACTTCAGTATCACTGTAATAAACTAATTTATCAATACCTTATTATTGTTATTTCTCTTCTTCTCTTAAGCTATCACTACTAATATTTTTTAGAAGGTGAATGAAAAGAAGTATAAAGCAAGAGTTGAGGTAGAAGCATATTCTAGAACCAAATGTAACCTCAGATTTAAACGTAGCAAATGCTGAAATGCCAAATTCCTCTATTGATGCTTCAAAATTGTGAAAACTGGTCTAGAACAAATTTCGTAACCATCTCTTTTATTACTATTCTAAACTGTAACTATCATTTTATCATGATTGAGTATATTATCTCTTCAAAAATCGAAAAAGTATAGGTGATATTTACATAGATCGATATTTAAGAAGATATACTAGATCAAATTATCTATTTTTGGATTATTTATTCTTAAGTATTCTCTAAATCAGAGAATTCAGTATATCTGAGTTTTTGTTTTTTTTAGAAAAAACATTAAGGTTGTAAAAATAATCTGAAAGTGAGAAATATAAAAACAAATAATTCATTCAAGAAAGTATATAAACATAGTCAATTTTGGTTTAAAAACTATAGATCAAAATGCACTATAATGTTTTTAAGACTTGTTAATATTCCCAAACATCGTTCTTTATGTGTTGAATATACGCTGTCTTTGTCTGTAGCATTTGGATGAAATGGTGATGAAACAGAAGCACACTTAGTTAAATACACTAGTCTCTCCATTATTACTTTGTAATATCATTTAAAATTAGGAGATATGCTTCCTAAAACTTTGAAATAGTATCTAAAGACTGTGGNATATCTCCTAATTTTAAATGATATTACAAAGTAATAATGGAGAGACTGTGGTCGATTTTCTCTACCCTTTTATTATTACTATTGTTGTTATTTTTCATTAATCTTTGGTCAATGCTAGAATCAGCATGTCAAATAGAAAAAGTTTAACTACCGAAATCTTAATCTAAAAATATACATAGAGACTTTTATGTAAAGATCTTTGACAGCAATTGAAAATAAATTATATAAATCTTTGACAACTACCCTATTCTTCGACTGATCGATCGATATAAATCATTCTGTTTATAGTTACCGACCATCTATCCATTCAAATGTATAACCAATAGTCGACGTAAAACCACTTTATGTCAGAAATACTAACAAAAAAGATTTATATAATTTATTTTCAATTGCTGAACGTGTTTCTCTCACAGTATATTTTGATCATGAAGTAAAAGTATCCTAATTTCGCATCGAAACCGGGGTTGTTTTAAATAATCCACGTGGCATTTATCACACACGGTTTCAATTAAGTGATCCATTTTATAAATTTCATTTTAGCAAGTCCATGCCAAAATGTAATTTATATTATATAATATGAATTATTAATGAACACATAATAACTTGACTTATATTGGTGCCTTACTAGTATTTAACACATGACTAAAGCAATAGCATCGTGTATGAAGTGAAATAGGGATTGAGAGCAATAGAGCAATAGAAATGTTGATACAATCTATTGATAATTGATAGAAATACTGAATATATTTGCTTTTTAATTGACCTAGTTCATAATCGGTCGATTTATGTTCTTTATTTTATAATTTAAGTATCAACGTTTTAAAGTATTTGTTTGCTATCAATGACCTTTTTATAGTGTACTGGAGTCAACTAATCTTTTCAACTGGGAAATTATACACTATTAAAATCACACTTAAAAAACCAATGTTTTCTTTTAATAAAATCTTGAAGTTAAAAATATAAATCCAGGTATGCTTTTGGAATGAATTTAATTCAGTGTTTGGCAAGTTGGTCAACAAGGGAATCGTCACTTAACTGAGCTTATTCACAAAGAGTGATGTTTTTATATTGATTTGAAACAATGGTTGTTTAAAGAACGCCGCCCTTTCAAACCAGGATTTATATTTTTAACTTCAAGATTTTATTAAAAGAAAACATTGGGATATAGAGCAGGAGCCGATTTAAAAGTCATAAAGGTGCAGATTTTTTATAAAGTGCATTTAGAAACAGGAGAGATAATTTAAAACTATTACATTTTTAGGGCTTTTATCAAATGAATCAATATAGTTTTAGAGTGCCACTATTTTCTTGATAAGAAAAATACTCTCATTAGCTATTGAACTATTTTTAAAAGAATTAAACTATTGATCATGATATTAAATTTTATCTAAATAAATTGAAACCACTCACTAGATCTCTGTTACAAAGGAATCAATGATTATTAATAGTTAACGCTGCTGTTTTTTTCTTATATGAAAATTAAAAACAACCTGAAAATAAAATAAAACTTTTAATTATATAATCAGCTTTTAACTTTGAACGTTCAGCTAATACTTATTAAAATATAGTACTGTTGATATTTACGTGGAGCACAACTAACAGGGTTGCATCTTTACATAACGTAGTATACCCTCAGGATCTTGATATCTAATTTTTTCTTTAAAATCGTCACTGAATCATGTTAATAAAGAAAAATAGCAGATTTTGACAGAGTATTATACTAATAAGTAATTTGTACGAGTCATAGTAGATTCATGTAAATAATAAAAAGGTGATTCATGCAGGCTTTATTAATACTCCCAATAGTTACACAATAAAATATCTTAGAATAAAGCACGAAGAAGATTAAAAAGTAAAATACTTTCTTCAACAATAAAATAGAAAACCAAATGTATTGTACCACTATCTTTTGTTATTATGGAGAAGGAACAAAAGCGATTAATAGATAAAAAAAAAATGAAAATGAAAAAGAAACCGGGCACAACCGGATGGGGGATTCAAATAAAGGCACTTCTGAGCTACTCTATCCCTCCCCATCAGCTTGATAATTTATGTCAATTAGTCAATGATTTAACACTACATATTATTCCAAATAGTATTATTAAACAACTGATGATGCTGGTAGTACTGAATATGTACCATTTTAAGTTTATCTTTGTGGGAAAACACACTGTGTTATATAGTTGAAAAAGCTAATACTCTCCGAGTTTACTCCCTTTTCTAAACCCACAATCTGGAGAGCACTGATCTTCATATAATAGAGGTATATTAAAAATTGGTCATTACCGCTTTGTTTTTATCATCCACGTAAGAGATGCTTTTTTTTTTTTTTAAAAAAAAAAAAAAAAAAAAAAAAAAACGATAAACAGTGCACTGATTGTTATCATATATTTTTGAAGTTCCGTTTTGAATCATGGTTGATTAAATCTCCCTTTTCAAAACTTTCCACTTGCATATCTTAGTGTTGATCTATGATTTCCGCAGAGTTTATTTTTTTTTTAAAAAAAAAAAAAACGTGTGTACTTTTTTCTTTCTTCTTCAAACAATATATTATATAGCAATATCCACATTAAATTTTTGAATTTTATTAGCATGTGTATGTTTTTATGTTAAGAAAAGAAAAAGAAGAACATATATTAAGAGAGGCATTTTTTCCTTTTTTTTTTTTACCAACACCTCTCATCGGGAAGAATAATTCAGTTATCCCGTTTCAGTTTCAATCGATAAACCTACACGATGTGACTGTGGAGAGAGTGTGTCGGGAAGCTTTTCAGCCTTCCTTTATTTTTTACTTTTTTTTTTCTTTGTTATTTTTTCTTATTTATATTCACATTTGCATATAATTATACTTTAACATATTTTTCCTCGTTTTATTATCTCTAACCCCCCTCTCTCCCTCCCCCTCTCTCTCTTTAAAAAAATGCCAAAATACATTGGTGCCATTGATCAAGGTACTACTTCAACACGTTTTTTTATTTTTGATCAAGCTGGAAATCATGTAACATCGCATCAACTGGAGTTTGAGCAGATATATCCTCGCCCAGGGTAAGGACAGCCCAGAATGAAAAAATCAAAAAAAAAAAAATGAGCTCATTTTTATTTATTACCAAAATAATAATAAAAAAAAGTTGGATTGAACATGATCCTTACGACCTTTTGGATTCAGTTATTAGATGTGCTGACGAGGCTGTTAGAAAATTTGGTATGATGGGACATGATGCTTCTGACTTGAAAGGTAAATAAAGAGAAAATTATTGAAAACATGAGAATAAATATTTGTTGTAAAAAAAAAAAAAAAAAAAAAAAGCGGTTGGTATTTCCAATCAAAGAGAAACAACTCTAGTATGGGATCGTAAAACAGGAGAGCCTCTTTATAACGCCATTGCATGGGGTGATACACGTACAAATAACCTTGTGAAAGAACTTGCTGAGAAGCAACAAGATATCAATGTCCAAGAAATATGTGGATTACCTATTCACAACTATTTCTCTGCTGTCAAAGTTCGCTGGTTGATGGATAGAGTACCTAAAGTAATGCATGCTGTTGAGAACAAAAGAGCAATGTTTGGAACTGTAGATACATGGTTAATTTGGGTAGGTTTTAACATTACATAATAGAGAAAAGATAAAAAGGGAGAGAAAGAGAGAGAGAGATCGAAAAAGAAAACTCACACTTGCTTGCTTGTTTGTTTGTTTGTTTGTTTGTTTGTTGTTTGTTTGTTTGTTTGTTTGTTTGTTTGTTTTGACAGAATTTGACTGGTGGTATCCAAGGAGGGAAACACATCACAGACGTAACCAACGCCAGTCGTACGATGTTTATGAATTTAAAGACACGTGAATGGGATTCCCGTCTTTTAGAGTATGTAACATTTTCGCTTATATGAATACTTTACTTATTATCAAATGTTCTCTATTTGTACACATATTAGCTTTTTTGGTGTTCCTCGCCATATTTTACCCACCATTGTATCTTCATCAGAAAACTATGGAGATATGCAATGGGGTCCCTTAACAGGAACTCCAATCATGGGATGTCTTGGAGATCAACAAGCCGCTTTGGTAGGACAAAAATGTTTTGATGTTGGTGAAGCAAAAAATACATATGGCACAGGTGCCTTTTTATTAATGAATGTCGGAGAGGAGCCAGTAATCAGTAAAACCGGTTTATTATCTACTGTTGCCTATCAGTTTGGACAGGATGCTCCAGTTTCTTACGCTTTAGAAGGGTCCATTAGTGTTGCAGGTGCTGCGGTTAAGTGGTTACGTGATAACCTTGGAATGATACAATCATCAGATGAAATTGACACATTGGCATCCAGAGGTAAGAAACAAAACCGGAAACTCTAAGCAGCACAAACATATTTTGGTTAACAAGCGGCATTTTACTTTGTAATTCTAGTAAAAACTACAGGCGGTGTATTTTTTGTTACAGCATTTTCAGGACTTTTCGCGCCATATTGGCGCGATGATAGTAGGGGTACGTTGGTTGGTCTCACACAGTACACTGACAAGCGACATATCTCCAGATCAGTCTTAGAGGCGGTGTCACTTTCTACTCGAACTATATTAGACTCTATGAAAACTGACAGCGATGTCGCAATAAAGTTTCTGAAAGCTGATGGTGGTATGTCAAATTCGGACACCTGTATGCAGATCCAAGCAGATGTATTAGGTATACCCGTTATTCGTCCTTCAATGCGTAATACAACCGCCTTGGGTGCTGCATATGCTGCAGGTTATGCCGCAGGTATATGGCGATCGTTCGACGAAATAAGAAACACATCTATTGTTCGGGAAGATATATTTAGTCCTAGATGGAATGAAGATGGTAAAAATATTATACACTTACTTGATTACTTAATCTTAATCCTTATGTCAAATTATTTGCTTATTTAATTTGTTTTATTATTAAATAGAACGAGAGAGAAAATACAAACAGTGGGAAGAGGCTGTACAAAGGAGTTTTGGCTGGACCGATGTTTATAAGCCAGCTGATAGAATACTATAACACCAGTTCTTTTTTTCTTTTTCAAATCATTTTTGTATCCAAAAACAACACCTTGGATTTAATCATTAGCATATCTCATCTATAATCAATTCATTTTTTCTGCCAATATTTATAATACTGTTTATTTCGATTTTCTTTCTTTATCTTCTATTCTAAATTTCATTATTATCAATAGAGTAAAGCTGTAGTGGTATACATATTTGGCTTGTATTGTTTGTTTTATTAAAATTAAATATCCTGTTATTTAGAAGATAATGTATATAAATAAATTGTATTATTGAACAGCCAGGGAAGTAAGAGTAAATAATCTAATTTTTTTTATATAGGGAATCATTATATGTCCATGCTCCTTTATCAATCAGAGGATTGCCAACCATATTTTTTAGTAATGATATATTAACCATTGAATATTCGTCTGACGGATCGTCATCCTTTTGAAAAGTAAAAAGAATTGGCTCGAATTCTTCAATGATCCTTTGCTCACGTTCCTTTCTGATTTTTCTTTGCCATTCCTCTATTTTAGTCTTTTCTATACTAGCAGCGTGATAATTCTTTACTTTAAGCGCCTCAGTGACGGGTCCCCAAAGACGATGTGATTCGATTTCCTGCTGTTCTTCAACTGGTGCAGTCTTGCGCTCTGCTATGGAATCTGCTTCTGCATCAAACAATAACTCTTTTGATGGCTCCTCGTTTCGTGTAAAAAATGATTGATGGCTCCACTTTCCAGACAAAGTACAGTAAGTAGTATCTTCATAAGAAAGGCGACCTTTAATACGATTATGCTCTCCTCCAAACCAGGGCTTTGGAACAAACTCAATTACAGCCTTTGTACCACTGTTTGAGGAAATGGTACAAACACCGCTCAATTCAAGATAGCAAGAGCCTGTCAACACACCTCTGATAATTAAATCCGGATAGTCAATAACATATTGTTCATTACGCTGTTTGAGATGAAGTACAGCCCGCCCTACTTGCTCCACCTTGATTGTAGTTCCTTTGAACTTTGATTTTTGACCACCTACAAAGGTAGCCAGTTTTTACTCAATTCATCTATATTCTATAATGATTCCAGTTACTTACAATGACCATTTAGAGAAACGCCACTTTTTTCATGTTCCAAATAGAAGGCAGAGATTGGAGGATGGTGGGAAACTGTGTATTATAAATATTGTTTGTTATTGTTGTTACATCAATTTATCCGTTTTTTTAAAGGAAGAAAAAATTGCAAAAATCCTTACCTTGTTCACAAACACACTTAACATCCCCCATAGAACAGTAAAACTGCTCTCCAAGAATAGGATTATATGGCTTTTTCTCGGTTAAACCATTGGTACATCTTGATGCATAACTACCCCATAATGTAGACATGAACCATCGAGTGACGGCTATCATACGATCTATCATGTCCTACACATTTAAGCTGTTGTTTCATACTTTTAACTACCTTAACTCTCTTTCTTACCTTTAGGATTATCAGATTCTGTTACGGAAGTAAAACTAATACCAACAACATAAGTTAGTACGAAAATAAGGCTTTTATTTTTTTTTTATCCATTCTTACATTTTAGGATGATCAGCCCAGTAAACACTTTAAAGAAAGAAAAAGGTTAAATAAGAACCCGGAAAAGGAGGCTAAATTATTTCGATTTACCCGTATTCAAGTAAAGACAAACCATTCAAGAAAAAAGTGGGACAAGTAAGAGCGGAAAGGTCAGCTCCCGCAAAATTAACAACCGTTTTTAAAAAGTCTTTGAATTGACCACCCAAGCTTGGCTCATGTCCTTTCATATCCAACTTGTCGATATCGTTTGTTGTTGGATTCTTTTCTTCGTCGTCAGTTTTGTTTTTACCAAAAGTCACCATTCTTGGTAGATAGAATAAAATCCAAAAAAAGAGAAGTTTAAAAGAGAGAGTGAAAAGGGTAAGATGTGAATAATAAAAAAAGGGGGATTTAAATAAGATTATTCGTGGTTTAAAAATAATACAATAAGCAAACAAGTTCGATAAGAGAACTTTTAGGTTTCCAAACACTAAAATGTTACCTATGATCATCGTCAAGTCACTGGATTTGCCTATCATGTTTAAAAATAAAAAGTCATATGATGATAATATTCACTAGTTTGTACTCTTTATCAATTGAAATTGATCGAAAGCGAACTACATTAATTTAATTCATGTTGAGCGAGAGTATAGAATACACAATGAAGTGCTATTATATATATATATTCTAATCACATGTGAATATACTAAATGTCCTAACAGAAAAATAGTACATCTTAGTAATACATGTACTTTTGCATAATTTTGAGATAAGTTATCTAGCCAATTTTAGAGATTGATGAGAGCCAAATAACCTTTTCTTGCCTGTTTTGTAAACCAAAAGATGGAAAAGCTTATTGTCTGCCAGGTCATGAATGTACGATGAATTATAATACTTGACATGTTGAGACGATAAAAAGTGCATTTAATACCTTTTAAAGTATTATATCGTGATTTTTACAAATCATATTGGAACTTTATGGTTTTTGGAGATGAAATCATATGCTCTCGGAATTTGTAAAGTTGTTTTGGTCTTGGAAAGTCTTCACTCATGTTTATAATTTGGATTTATACACTGTTCGTCTTTTTAATAAGTCTTAATAAAGAAATCAATGACTAAATGACCATTTATCAGGTTCTTTCCTAAATCAATTTTTGCTATGCTACTTGAAGGAAAGACTATTGACATAATAATAAGAATATGCTACTGTCATGGAGATTGAAACTAGTGGTCCTATTCATCATTTTTTCTCTTGTTTTTTTTATTATTCTCCCCTTCGCTTTTTCTTTCAAAATATTCTCTGTTTCTATATGATTGAATAAATATTTAAAAAAGTGTGTCATTTGACAAGATATCCGGTGGATAGGTTGATAGTACCATCACTTTATATTACAATCATTTCAGACATGACATTTTGTATCAGGTTGAAAGGTAATGAATGACCAAAATCGACCTCACTCTTTTTAAAATGACATTGTGTACTGGATAAGCATCATATTTTTTTTATTACCATATTCCAATTTGAATAGTTGTCTGGTGGTTACTTGGTGGTAGTTTTTTCTTAATCTTTATACCCCTTTACCCTATCAATCAGTGTCTCTAAGTCAGTTTTCATTTCAATATTTCTAACGGTGAAAGTGGATATAAAACTGCTAGAAAGATCAAAGGAGTTTATAGAAAGAGGGATAACTACTGAACAAACCACTCAATGTTGGTTCAAAAAGCTTGAGAGAGGTATAACCACCTTCAAAAATGAGAACAGTCGAGGTAGACACAGCAGCCCTGACCTGAGGGTGACTACAGAGTCTCTGTCAATCATGGTACATTTATACTTTATTTTTGAGCAGTTAGCTTTCATTTGAAACATTTTATAGTGATGAACAAAATTTACCTTCCATAACCACTTTTTTTATTATACACGACTAGTATTTATAAACACCTTATTAGTTTTACAATTCATCTTGAATCGTACACTGAGGTTGAATTTTATCATTCAAAAATCAACAACCAGAAATACAATAAAATTCATTAGTTGATATCGAAAACAAAACAAATAAAAGACGATATGGCCGTAGAAGAAAAAAGAGAGAGAAATAGATGGAGAATAGTTGCTAATAATTACTATTATTCAATTCACCCCATCATTCCTTTACATTTCTTTTTACATGTAGGCCTTGAGAAACCAGTATGAAGTGTTTGTCCTTGACTCAGTTGGTGATGCTTGGCATAATCTTGTATGAGAAAAATTCGATCAAGGATTTCTGCAGAATGTAGTATTTAGCCCGATAAAAAAAAAATTGGGCAATGTTGGAATTAAATTATCTTTCAAAGAAATGTATACTATTAAAAAAAAAGTTAGTATGAATCTAGTAAATGACTTAAGCGAGTGGTCAATGGTAGATGACTATACTAAGATTTTTTTTTTTTTTTAAAAAAAAGTATTTTTGAGCTAAAAATATTTAAAATGGTGTATGTATACTTGAATTATAACAGTTGTATTTACGTGATCTAACTATGATCATTTTAATTGAATAGATATCTCCATACACCGTTTCTGGTAGCTATATTGATAGCGTTGCTCTTGTGACCACACCTGTCATCTCTGATCTTAAGAACTTATAGATTAATACCTATGTTGTTATGGACTGCCTGCTTGCTGCTGTTCTTTCCGATTTGACTACCACTGCTCAGTCTTATGATGTTGAAGTCACTGCTGCCTTTGATGCTGCTGATGCTGCTTATGGAAGTAGCAGCTCTTAAGCAGTTTTTCATTTCTGACCAGCTTTTTTTCTCCTTCTTCATAATTATTGATTCTTCTTTCCTTATCATATTGCTTGATACACTATATATTTAATAAAAAAAATGTTGTTTATCTATCTAAATGCTTATTTGACTTGAATTAATGAAGTTTATAGTATGTAGTCGCATCATTAAGAATATCTTGACCTATCTAGTCTATTTCTGTATATTGACCTATAGCATCAGTGGCATTGGATGGATATAATACCACATTTTCACTGTGACAGTTATATCTTGGGCAAAGATACTAGGATGAAGGTCACGTCGGATTTTCAAATCAAATAATAAACCAACCTTCGCGTTGTTTGTTTAATGTTCCCTTCTCCAGCATAACACACAAAAGAATGGCTTCCCCTTCACTAAAGATCAAATTAAGACTCACAAAACCCAAATTATCAGAATCCCCTCAATCTCCTCAATCGCCTGCTTCTCCCATTTCTATTAAAACTACAGTCAAAGAAGATGACTCGTCGACGGGCAGTCCTCGTAAGAGACCAAAAACAGTGAATCGTAGTCGAAAACCCAAATCGGAGAGTACACCTGGACCAGAAACGTAAGGATCACTGACAACATATTGAGGATATCAATTCATTATTATATTTTGGCATGTTTATATAGACCTGCTACAGTAGACGACGATAATAATAGCACAGTTGCAGACGAAGGTAAATACTTGTTCATATGAGTCCATCCAAATACTAAATCATGTCGTACATTTAGCTGCAAGCAGTAGAAGAGGTGGAAACCAAGGCAATAGCAATTCGAATAATAATACAACCACACTGAGTGGGAAAGATATACTAAAATACAAAGATGTCAAGGCCAGGTGTTGGGTAAGCAAACCTCTCGTGTTCCGTAATCTGGATGGATCAGAAGTACATGTCGGCAGTTGGCAATCTGGTAATGAACTTGCAAATAACAAGGAGATATTTATTAATACTCATCCTAAATGAATAGACGAAAAAATGACTATCAATCACAAGACAACTGAACCTGTTACTGTGGCAGAAATAGATCAATTGTTTTCATCCGCTGGAGGCGAAAAAGATTTTAGACCTTTCCTATGTACTCAGCCTGGCTGTTCAAAATCATTTACTACATTTGATCAACTTCAAACACATGAAACGAATATGCATGGAACGAAGAAGATGGTGTGTGGTATTGAGGGCTGTCATAAGAGCTTTGTTACTACTGGACAGCTGACAAAGCATCGCAAAATGGTGCATTTCAGAGCAGCTAGAAAGGCAAAGTTAGAGGCTGCTGCCGCTGCTGCTGCAGCGGGAACGTCTGAAGAGACTTCATTGGCAGCAACACCTGTTGGAGATGATGAGAGTGTTGATATTGGGAATACCGAGTCTAATTTATAGTTTAACCAGATTAATAAACAATCATTGATATTAACAAACGATAAGAGACTGTATATTGAAATATGGATATCACAGAGATAATCTACATTATACTCGGCTTACTATTTCCCTTTAGGAAGTGTTTTCTGCTTTTCTCAACCGCTTATTTTCAAAAAAGAATAGTATCAGCTGAATAACTGTGCTTCTTTAATAAAATGTAATAGTAACCTTCCAGCAACATCCTTTTAAGCGTAAAGTAACTGAAGTCAATGATCAAATGTAAGGCATCATATTATACTTTCCTATTTAATATAGATTGTATACAGTCTGTACTTGTTTAACATTCTTGTCAATCTCACCTATTTTGACGACAAGCTCTAAAAATAGTAGTGTAAACAGAGTGTCCAACCATTGGAAATCTTGTAAAATTGGGGCTCAGCTTTTACTATTTGTGGCCCAATCTAAAGCCCTTTCTATACATTCAAGATCGAAAAGTTACACTGCAAAAGCCACGGCTCTACTTGACTAAAATCAAGAATAGATTTATTTTTGTCTTTTCTTTCTCTTTGATTCACTATTTTTTTTCTTGTAACATTATTTTCGACTTCTTCTTTTTTCCATTGTATTATATATTTTCTTTATGAAACTTGAAAGAGTATGCTGTTGCATACCCGTACGTTTGGGCGTATTTTTAATATCTCTCCTATCAGCAGTAAGAAATACGATCTTGACATATTATTTTTTTTTTTAAAAATAAAAAAAAAGAGGAGAAATAAGTAGCCTAACGTCATCTCAGTGTGTTTATATTGTTTTTGTTATTATTATGTTTATTTATAGAAAAGGTGATACTTAACAAAAGTTAGAATCAAGTAAAAAAAAAAACAATACCAATAATAAAGTATATAAACGAATATCTTATGTGTGTAGAAATGGAATATTTGGCCACCAGCCAACAGATCATAGGCACACCTTTTACTGTCGAAGCATTTAATGCAGTGTTTTATAGTTTTATCAGTATTTTTATTGCTTCTGCCGCGATATGTGTATTTGGATTACTCGCTATTTTAGAGGTAAATCTATTGAATGAATAAAAGTACATTTTGTCTAAAATAAAAAGATTAGCAACACCGTCGAATGGCTCGAATTTATAACATCGTTAATTGGGTTTTTGTACTAACAATATTGATCTTTTCTTTGGCATGGTGGATCTATCTTAAAGTTAAACAAGCAGATTTCCTTAGTGAATGTCAAATATCTAGCCCTTTAAACCTTGGTGATTCTGAATTATGCATAGACTATTTAAACAAGCTTGTAATCATATCTGGAGTACTTGTATTTGCGGGAAACCTTTTACAGGTATGTAACACACATCAAGAGTGCTGATCTACAGTGCATATGCATAACCATCCTTATTTATATATAGTTGTATTGGGCAAAGTCTATAAGCAAATATAGTATTTCTTTAAATCGCTACTATCAACATCAGAGACTAACATTAAAAGACGAAGATGCGTCTAGTCACAGTGAATCATAAAATAAACAACGGGAAAATGTACCCACTTTTAAAATAATAATAATGTCATTTTATTGCTCTACTATAATACACTTTTGTTTTTTAAGTTCAACTAATTGCCACGAACAGCACTGAGAACCTCATCAGCAAAATCATTTTCCTTTTTTTCGATTCCTTCTCCAACTTCCCAACGAATATAATCTACAACGTCACATCCCTCTTCAATCTTGGCATCCTTTGCTACTTGGTTTACATATTCGGCAATAGTAAGATCAGGCTTCAATAAATAACGTTGCTTGTTTAAAACTTGCGCCTCTTCAAACTCTGCAAGGTTTTCCTGAGCATTACGCTCTTCTTCGGGGATATCTTGACTGTTTAAATAGGTTGGGCTGAAGCCAACAACTTGGCGGGCAATCTGACGGGCAGCCTTATTCAATGCAGCGCCAGCTTCGTTTACTTCAGTAAAGGAGACCTTCTTTGGCTCAAGGACGGCAATACCACCAATCTTACCTGTAGTGGCATCACCACCATGTGTATAACCAGCAGACACACCCTCTGTTACTAAAGCAGCACGACGCAATGAAATATTCTCTCCAAGTTTACCGATAGTTTCTACAATAGACTCATTCACGGTTTTTCCAAATTCACTTGCATCGATCTTTTCTTCGGGATGAGGCATAATGGGTGCGTTCAAAAGGGTTTCGATAGGAATATTGGTGATGGGACGAGCGCCAGCTGAAAGAGTGTTATGCGCAAGCAATGATGTAGCGGCAATTTTTGATGCAAGGTTTTTGAATACATCATTTCTAGACACGAAATCAGTCTCACAGTTTAACTATACAATGTATCATTTTCATATCAGTATATATTGTCAAGCTACGTGTAATCTACATTTCAATTTATAAGTCTTACTTCGATAATAGTGCTTCTACTCTTAAATCCATTGGCAACAGGGATATCAACAGATGCAATAGTGATCAAACCTTCTCCAGCAGTTCTTCCAGCCACTTTTTGAGCCTTTTTAGCGCCAGATACTTGAGCATCCTCGCTTAACCAAACCAAGGCTTTTGCATAGTCGTTATTTGTTTTTACAAGAGCTTCCTTTGCTTTACTCATAGAGACCTCGGTCTCTTGACGAATTTGCTTGAGAAGCTTTATATTGGGTTTGACAGTACTGTAACTTCTGCAGAGGTTCTTGTGAATGTTGCGAACAATGTTGAGGCTGTTCATTGTGTATGTTCTGAGTAAATAAATAAAAGTACAGGCCCCCTTTTCTTCTAGAGTACTTTGAGTAATGCCAGAAATTTAGTGGCTTTGCAAAGTCACATTAGTTGTCCAATCATAATGAATAAATTTTTTCGTATTTTTTTTTTCTTTTAATGAGATTGAGTGTTCAGGAAATTGTCTCCCTCCTCTTTCGTTTTTAGTTCGATCATGTAAGTGGGCGTTTTTTTTTTTACACCATTTTATATAGTAAAATGAAAAGAATAGCAAACAAATAATTAATCCATCTATTAAAGATAAAAAATGGCTCCCTCCAACGTTAAGTCCAAGAAGAATGCTGAGTCCATCAACTCTCGTCTCCAGCTCGTCACCAAGTCTGGCAAGTATACTCTTGGTTACAAGACCACCTTGAAGACTGTTCGTCAGGGAAAGGGTAAGTCTTTATTCACTCTTTCTTTTTTTTGCCTTGGGGGGACAGGAGCCTTTTTGTCATGAAAAAATTTCCTCTTGTCCTATTTTTTGCAATCTTCCAAATATTTTTGGGCAGAGATCGTCCCCCTACCAAGTTTGCTAACGCAAATTTATCAATTTGTAGCCAAGTTGATCATCATTGCTGGTAACTGCCCTCCTCTCCGCAAGTCCGAGATCGAATACTACGCTATGTTGTCCAAGACTGGTGTTCACCACTACAACGGTAACAACATCGATCTTGGTACTGCTTGTGGTAAGCTTTTCCGCACCAGTGTCCTCTCCATCACTGATGCCGGTGACTCTGATATCTTGAGTGCTCAGTAAAAAAGAGGATCTTTTTTTTATAAAAGAAAATGAGTTTACTTTTCTACTTTTTTTTTAATAAAAAGGAAAAAAGATATTAAAATGAAAGTTTTGCTTTGCTGTAAAAATAATGATGAAAAAAAAATTTGCGTATTTTATTTGTGTGCCTTTTTTCCTTCATTGATTTAATTGTTTACACAATTGCTCTGTTCCATATATTGGTAAACCACAAGCAAAATTCTCGCAGATGTAAGCAACCGGTTCATTAACTGCTGCTTTAGGTGATTCTGCTATCTGTTTAACTACTTGATTTTTTTGAACAATAAAACCATCTGCTTTAGCAAAAGCCACCATCTTGTTGGGCAAGAAAACACGTGAAACAATACTCTTGAATTCGCTCATTTTATTTATTTATTTATTTATTTATTTTTAACTGTGTTCTTTACCTCTTTTAACCCTACAAAAAGCAACATAAAAGAAGATACTAAGGCAGGCATCGCAAAAGGAAATTTGTTAAGTGCCAATTTAAAAGATTCAATCGTGCTTTGAGATTGTGTACGATAACCAGAAAGATCCAAAATGGTACCAAGGCGGACTATATTATTTAATGATATAGCATTCCTAATTCAATATTTATACGTAAATAATTGATTTCATGTCGAACATTTGAATATATATACTCACGCTGATGGTTCCGCACCATCTTGCTCTGCAAACAAATAGAAATGTTAGTATATTACTACCAAAAGAGAATAAATATATATTATATACCCTCTTTCATTCGAATCAACATGTTTTCGTCAGCTTTTGATACAACAAAATAGCCTCCATTCTCATTATCATAAAATAGTTCATTCTGCTTCTCTTGTAGATGATAAGCCCATTCAATCCAGCGTTCGTCAAAAGTAACCTGATACAAATACAAAAGCCCTTGAATGGTATAACTATAGTCATCAAGGAAACCATCAATATCTGAAGGCCCGTTACAGTAACTTCTCAATAACGTATTAGTTGATGGATTGTACAGGTTGGAATAGATGAATTCAGCAGTAGAAATTGCGAGATTTAATATGTTTGTATCTTGTGTGGCATCATAGGCACGAGCTAACCCAGTGATCATTAGACCGTTCCATGAAGTGATAATCTAATTTTACAAGTTGATTATTAATACCACCATTTTTTTTTTTTTAGTATTGTCACTGCTATACCTTCTCATCTCGATGAGGACAGGGGCGCACCTTTGATCTGTATTCCCATAATTTCTGTTTGCCATCGTCTAATATATTTTTCACTTCTCCAAGTGTCATACTAGCTGCCTTGGCAGTATCTTGTATTGTACCACTCTCTATTAGTACATTCTAAAATCAGATTCATACATTGGAAATATTAGATTTTAGATATTTTTCTTTTTCCTATTCATTTTCCCATTGGCTACCTTTTTCAATAATTCATTATGAGGGTCCTGCTCGGGATCCACATTTCCATCTTCCTTAACACTATAATGCAACCCAAATACATAAGAGTTGACTAAACCTAATATATCCTGTAACTCTGAATTCTCCCATATGCAAAACGCGCCTTCTAATTTTTTAGAAGCACCTTCGAATGGAAGAGAATCGGCATCTTCAGCAGAGTAGAAACCGCCCTCTGTGTGATATAAATCGCGCAAAACATACTTGACAATATCGTTTATAATTTCTAAAAACAATGTTTCACCTGTTATCTGATAGGCTGATGAATAGACTGATAGCAATTGAGCTTGATCATACAACATTTTTTCAAAATGAGGCACATGCCACTTGGTGTCAGTACTGTAACGATGAAATCCACCACCAACATGATCTAAAATAAAAACAACCCCAGTCAATATTATATCCCGCTGCTACCTTTCAAGCTTCACTATAAATCAAATGACTTGCCATGGATTCCACCAGCCGCAATTTTCCTCAAAGTAAGTAATGTCATATCAAGAGCATTCTGAGCTTCTTTCGCTCTTTCAGCGTTTTTGTGGTTGTACATGTAAAAATCAATCAAGAATTGTAGTTGTACAGGTGTAGGAAATTTAGGTGCTGTACCAAAACCACCATACTCCGAGTCAAATGAGCTAGCAAAATGAGCATAGGTATTCTCAGCAACTTGGCTGGCATCAATTTGCTTCGAGTCTTGTGCTGGTTTAGCTTCAATATACGTTTTCAACTGCTGAATCATATTTTGCCCACTGGCTTTAACCTTGTTTGAATCGCTGACCCAAAGTAAGGCGATCCGATTCAAAAGTGTCTTAAACCCCGGACGACCGTTTTGGTCTTCTGGTGGGAAATAGGATGAGCCAAAGAAGGGGTTTAAATCAGGTGTTAAAAAGACAGACATTGGCCAACCACCACTCCCAGTAGTGAGCTGGATATAGGTCATATACAATTTGTCTACACCGGGATTCTCTTCTCTATTGTAGGATTTAAATAAAATGCCATACTCGATTTGATTTTTTTTTTTTACCTATCCACTAAAGCGTAAAATTAGTCACCAAAATAGCTTTAAGAAAAAAGGGAAAAAAAAACAAGGAATATTCAACGTGGTTTTACCTTTGACATTTACAAAATACTTGTTCATGATTTCAGCAATGCTCTCATTTTCAAATGACTCATGTTCCATTACATGACACCAACTATGGAAATAATAAGTTACTTTTTATCGATATCTTTAACTACCAATACTTACTGGCAGGTGCTATAGCCCACACTAAGAAATATAGGTTTGTTTTCATCTTTAGCCTTTTTCAAAGCTTCTTCACTCCAAGGATACCAATCAACCTAAAGCTATACTCAATAAACTTACTTTTATAATAAAATTTTTACATACCGGATTATGAGCTAACCAAGTTTATAGAGGACGTATCCATAAGCATTATGATTTTATATAACAAGCTTTTATATATATTCTTACCATGTTGCTGAATAATGTGCAGTTAGTTAGAACCAAGTAATTGTTATATAGAATACAAATAAATGCTTACAAGCAAATAGGGACTTTTCTCATTGATCAATCGATTAGTAAAATTATGTGACATTTTTTATTATAAGTAATAAAGTAAGAGTGAGAGAAAACGAATAGGATGAGAAGTATTTATATTTTTTGAGTTCATATGCCGATTTATTTGGCACTAAAAAAAACATGCATAAAAAAAAAACAAAACGATTAGTTTCTTTTTACACCAAAAAACCTCGAGAAATATGGTTTCTTATTGACTATTGCACGCAACATGAAACCTTTATCCTTATTCGTTATCTTTTGGTCATCATCTGATAGTAACGCTTCTTTTGTCGGAAAAGATCTACTTTTTACTATTGTTGCACGTTTGTTTGGACAGAAAGAGCCACGTGGCATCTCACTTGTTTGAAGGACAGAAATACTTGACTCGCTCTTTATCATGTTGAATTCCTCCTGGTTTGGGACACATAATCGATAGTTAGAATACATATTGGTCGATTCAGACACTTCATCAAACACACTGTCGGTCTCGGCTTTCTCGTCTGCAAATCCTGCTTTATATAGAGTGGATTGGCGAATAGTAAAGAAATTTGTTGCATTATCGACGGGACCATCATGACTGTGTAGGAAAAATTCAGATTGAGAGCTTGCTGTACTACTATAAGTGCTACTATTATCAGATCCATACCGTGTAATTTGAATGTCTTTAAAAGAGCTCATTGATTGAGTATCATGGTTGTCTGGTGAGTTCAATTCGAGCGAAAAATCTGGCATAGATCTAGAATATCGAAGACAGTTTTGAAGTCCAAAGGCGCCTTCTTCAAAGATATCTCTTTTTTTAACATCTACATCAAATAGAGATTCTCTTACTGAATCGCATTCATCTAATGCCTGTCGCTCTTGTACACCACACTCAACATCTTGGTGAAGACTGGCATTATCTTGAGAATCCGCGTCCGAAAATGATGGAGGAAGGTTTACTTCTTTACCAATATCTACTGAATGGAAGGATTCATTATCTCGTAAATATTTTTCCTCGTCGTGATTTCCACTACACGGAGAGATTCCAAGCGCCATCATTAAATCTGGGTCGTTTAAAGTATTGAGAAGTTCTTTTCTTGTATCAAGAGAACGTTGCATAAATTTTAAACTTAGTATATTCATCGTGTGAACTGCCTCTGATACACTGATTAACTCTCTACCACTCCATGCCTGTGCACATTGTAACATTTGCTTAGAATCAAGCCACTGCTGATCTAAATAATGATCCATTAATTGTAACCATGCATACCTAGCGTAGTCTGCGTTTGGGATATTTGGCGTGTTCTGAACAAGTTGGTCTTTCCATGATTGAACAAGTATCTCATACTCATGATCCACACTTGGATCAAGAGGGTGAGCATAACTCGGTTTTAACTTTTCAGTCGACTTAAAGAACATGATATGTAATGTTGATTTAGATAAAGTGAAGGTTTTAAAATTAAAGAAATAAAATAAAATAAAAAAGATAAATACTTTTATATAAGGTTTGTATTATTATCATTCCCACTGCTATTAATTAGTATTACATTTGATTCCATCAATCTCTTCTCCTTTTACTTCATTTTTTTTAATCATTGAACTCCTAGATTATAATATTTGTAAATAAACTTTTTTTGAGTTACAAACAAACCAAATTATAAAAATTACGTGGGATTTGTTTTTGATTATATCTTTCTTTTTTGTTTTGAGTATCATTATCATGTCCAAAAAAAAACAAGAAACGCCACCAGCAGAAGAAGAAAAACTACCTATAAAAACGACTTTTTTTCATGAGGAACTATCCAAAGGTATTCATTAAATGCCCTCCTTTTGTAGTAATATTATTATTAAATAATAATATTGTTAAAATTGTTACTGTTATTGATTTTCAACACCACTATTTCCTTTGTAGATAAGAAACAGAAGAAGAGGATGGTGAAGAAATACTAAAAAAAAGTTTTTTAGAAAGGTTCTTCTTAAAACTTCATGGCTATATATTTGTTTTATTTGCTTACACTAAAAAAAATATAGTGAAAAAATTGAAACAGTGAAAAAAGAAAGTTTTTTCAGCGAAGAACTAACTGAGGAAGAGCGTAAAATCATCGCTCAACGTGTCACACTTCAACAGCAACAATTCGCTGCTTACAATTACCGTGAAAAAGTTAGGAAATCGAAGAAAATAAGAAACATGTTTGATTATGTGACTGATGAAGAAATCGAAGTTATCTTAAAAGATACTGATCAAGATGAAGTAAGTTTCTATTTTATGAGTGCATTTCTCTTCTCTGTAACACTCTACCCGATAGGATGAAGCAATCTACCGCTTAACAAACCCAGTCTATCTTTGTGACATGAGAAAATCAATAGCATTAAAATATTCAAAAGAAGAAGAAACATATGCACCAATGATGACGGCTGATCAACGTACTGCTTATCAGCAACTATTGAAAAAACGATCAGAAACACTCAAAAAAACAACAAACGATCAAGCTAAAAAGTAAGTAAAAGAGTGTTATAATTTTGATAATGAAATGAATTAACTAAATAACATCACACCTTAATAGACAATATCGCATGTGTAGTAGACTAGGTCTGGATGAAGCATTGGAACAGTTTCAAAATAATCAGGTCGATCCTGAGAAGGCATTTGAAGGATGGTCACAAGCACGAATAAGAGCATATCAAATGATTGACCAGAATCCCAATAGTTATTATTATCGATTCAATGCCCCTGGTGAAGTTCAGAGAAAAGGGCAATGGAGCGAGGTAACAAATATTTTCTGCCATCTATGCCATTAATGAAATTGGTATTTATCAATATAAGATTAGCCTGAAAAGAAAATGTTTTTTGACCGCTTGGAAGATGTGGGTGCGAATGGTCAGTGGGGTATTTTTTCAATGACAATACCAGGACGAGTTGGATATCAAGTATAAATCTTTTTTTTTTTTTTTCTCTTTTGCCCCATCGCTTTTTTTTTTTTTGCTAAAACATACCTATTTGTCATTTTCTTTCTCCTTATTTTATAGTGCTCCAATTTTTACAGATTATTAGTCGAGACGAAAAAGATCAACGATCCAAACTATGTATTGGACGCACGCGGAAAAGCCCATTATTTATTTGATAAAAAAAATGCTGATGGTCAAATCCAAAAAGCATTTCGTACTCATGCTAAGCACACATCGGATTTACATGAAGAAGGGTCTTCCAGTTCTGGCCGAGCTAGACGTAAACCAGCTGAAAATACTAACAAAAAAAAGGTTGAAATAAAGGAAGAAAAGCCAAAGGAAGAAAAGCCAAAACCAGAAGTAAAAACACGTCGACAAACAGGAAGAACAACTGGAAAAAGACGAAGACGTGACTTTTCCAATTCGGGTAGTGATAGTGATGATGAACGCTCTACTGTTTATGATGATGATTTTTCTGGCAGTTTTACTATGCGAAGCGCTCGCGATGATAGTGAATCAAATAAAAAGAGAAGAAGCGGCCGTAGTCGACGGCCAACCGAAGCAGCCTTGGCTGCAGAATTGGAGCAAGCGTGGGAATTATCAGAACTATATCCCGACGGTGAAGCAGAGGTTGTTGAAGACCCAACCTGTCCTCTACCAAATTTCATTGATCCCATAACACTTGAGCAAGTCATTAAACCTGCTATTTCAAAATATGGACATGTGATGGGGTAATACATGCAGCACACATAGTATTTGACACTTATTATTTTCTTCGGTTTTTTAGATATAATAGCTGGATACGCTGCTTGAATAATTGGGAAGGGCAACGTAACATTTGTCCACTTACGAAAAAGCCTTTAACGAAAAGAAACTTAGGTAAATGATATATAGCTTGACCTAAATAATTGTATAAACTAAAAATCTCATAGTTATTCTCACGTTTGATAATGTGGATGAGTACAGGTAATTAAGCTATTTTTTGTGAAAGCATTGTTTATTAAAGAGAATGATCACTTAGGGATAAAATTGTTAACATTTAAAGCATCATTTCTAATGCTATGTCTCAAACAAAAAAAAAAAATAAGCAAAGAGATCGGATTTCAATAAAGAATTTAACTCCCATAATGTCAAAAACATTAATTGCTCAATTTTTACTTATTAAAATATGAAACAATCATTTACCAAACAAATACGGGGATGCAATGCAGCAGGTCGGAGACATTTTTGGTGGATAATTTCAAAAGTCTTCGTGTCACAATAACCAAAGCATAATGTTGTAAAATTGTTGTTTAAGGTATTGTTTATTTAGATCAAAAATAAGATAAAGGAAAAGAACAGAATATAACAAGGGAATTTTTTTCTTAGTTAAGTTCACCACTAACCCATTGCTGTAACATATCGAGACCACTCTCAGGTTGATCATAAGGAACCATATGACCAGCACCAAACACACGTAAGAAAGCAAAACGACCATCCTCAGTTCTACGTAATTCACCACCTTGCTTACCAAGACGTTCGGAATACCACTCAGTATCGTTAGCAGCAGAGAATTCTTCGTAACCATCCCACTGTAATGCAACAGTCCAAGCTTTATTACCCATCCAATTGCAAATGAAGTCAGCGTCACCAGCATAAACCAAGATTTTGATATTATCTTCCAAAAGATCAGGAACCTCATCAACATAAGGACGCATCCAATCACCAGCCATTTGGAATCTAAAGTTGATCTGCATATTACAACTTTCATATTTCTCAACCTGGGCACCGACCTCTTTCATAACCTCAGGTCTATTCAAGTAATTTTGAACGCTACCAAGGATTTCATAACAAAGATTTCCACCCTTACACTTCTCACGGACATCATAAGGGTTCATGCCTGTTTGTTGATAAGGTGTGATCTGATCCTTATTACACTTCATGGCAGCAGGTAAACAAGCGAAGACACTCTGAGATTCATAGCAGTTTTCAATTAATCTTGCGCAAGTGGGATAGTCATCTTCCATTCTTTTGCAGACCTCAGGTTTCAAGACAGGACCGTATGAATTTTTGCAAGCCATTTCAGCATAATATTTATATTGAATTAAAGGATCAGTCAAACCGTTTCCAATCATTAAACTCTTCAAGTTTACAGCAGAAAGTGTATGAGCATTCTCAAAAAGCTCAAGTGAGTTGAATTCGCCTTTGTTATGCTTGTTGATTGTACCACCGATGGCAGGGATGTAATGGCCAGCATCTAATTATTTGTTGGTTAGAGTGGAGAGAAAGATAACTTTCTTTTTCTTTTTGGAACTTACAAGATTCGCCAGCAATATGGAAATCAAGATCAGCATATTGAGGAAATTCTTTAAAGAAAAGTTGGAGGAAAGCGTAAACATCCTTGGCGGCGGCATTTGTATCACTAGCACCGCCACTACCATGAGAATAACCAACATTTAATGGCTATAAGGAGAATTTTAAAATTAAAATCTGATTATGATTACGTATATTTTTCTTACCTGATCCAAGAAGACAACATTTGCCTTGTCATTCCAAGAATACTTATTGATGGTTGTATCAGTACCTTCCTCGTTAACAGTACAAGGACTACGGAATAAAGTTAAATTCACGACAAAAGAAAAACAGATATATTTATAAACCCTACCCAAGTTCCATAAAGAGACCGGTCAAAGAAGAGCAACCAGGACCACCGTTTAACCAAAGAACAAGTGGATCCTTTTCAGGCTTATTTCTGGACTCAAAGAACCAGAAGAAAAAGTGCTTATCATTGCCAACATCTAAGTATCCAGAGATCTTTGTTTTTAAAAAAAGGTGTCAGTCACGAATTTCGATATGACTAATGGAAATATTGGTATTACCTGCTTCACGTCAGGATCACAAAGAGTAGGATTCTTGTATCTTATACGATATTCAGAGAAAGCGGGATGGTTGAATACAGTAAATCCTTCTACTGCGTTATTGAACATATCCTTGAGCTTATCAGTTGCAGAATGTACGGTGGTTTGAGCCTCGTTCCAGGCCTTTTCGCCAAAGTCGGCAAGAACTTCCTGATGTTGGAACATGATGGGCTCGGCAGTTGCTAATCCAAGCATGCAGGTGGCAGCAAATGCCACTTTGGCAAGGGAAAATAAACTAGGCATGAATTTTATTCTTAAAGGAAAAGTTAAGAAAGAAAACAATGTAAGAGAAAAGGAAATGTTTTTTGTGTTCAGCTTTTATATTCCATACTTTTTTTTTTCCCGGCTGATCGCGTGAGGCCAAATGTTTCTATCTCCGGTTTGCTAAGATGGACTATCAACATTTAAGTAATCTTTACTTCATCTATTAAAAAAAGGGTACTAGTATGTTTTTTAACCCTCTCGCTCATACCAAAACATGGTCATGATAATACGTATTCAATAGTATTGATAATTAGATATATAAGTGTAGCCAGCTTAAATTTTACTTTTCTCAAAAAAGGAAATGAGTTACAAAAAAGGAAATCGCGAACAGAAAGCACTGAATGAAAACGTCAGCTGTGATGAGTGCATTACGTTTTCATATATTCTACAGAATATGAATATGCAATGGCATAAATATAGCGCTGATAGAGCCTAAATAATATAGATGTTGAGCCTTTTGAATTTTTAGAGCTAATTCATAATACATACTGTTCATACCATCAATCACGTATGGGTATTTACGCGTCACTTGGTGTCCAGTTATCATTTATGTATCTATTTATTTAAAAACTTGAAAATACTTGAAGTCGAAATACACTTCTTCCCAATATGATCAAACCATTGTATCTTACTTTAATTCTCCTTTGGTCTACTAAACAAGTAGTTTCATGTACCCCAAACAGCCAATTGTAGGACACATCATATTGACGTCATGAACGTCAACGTTTGCGCATAATCGAGCGATATAGTGGAGTCGAGTTCTATACTTTAATAAGCCGTTTCCAACAGTAATAATAATAAATGGAACAATTTTAAGCTTCAGTCAAAATAAATTTATCGTTAAAATATGCTAATATACATATTCAATCATATATTAATAAGTCACCCTTGGGGGGTAAGTCTTCAGTTTCCTTATTAGGAACCTCAACTGATTGGTTGATATTGAATAGCTTATAGCTACAGAACTGTGCCAAAAAAAAAAAAAACGAGTTCAAAAGTACATCTATGATTGTGTCTATTAAAACGTACCTATTTGATTTATACGATTTTCTGTCAAAGATGTGTAAAGGGAGGTGGTCTTCTGATAAAATCTTGCTCAAGCCAACAAGACCGATGCTGTAGGAACCATTTTGGTCTCTGTTAATAGCCAAAATTCATTCATTTTCAAAAGCAATAAGAATAAAAATAGCCAACATGGCATTCCATTCAAGTGTCATTCCTTATATATTACTTGAATTAATATATTGATGCGAAATGAGTATCCATTAAATAATGAACAAGTATTTTCTAATTGATGTGATACTTATTTTTGGGGAGGGTTTACTCTTTGAAATAGAAAAACTGGAATAAACTTGAAATCGCGCGCTTAAAAGTGCTAAACAGGTCATTTTTTAGACTGGTGATCCAGGTTTATTCCAGGTTTTATTTTTTTTAAAATAGGCTCAATTAAAAAAATCGACTTTTACAGAAAAATACAAGAAAAAACATATATAAAGCCGATGGTTTTCTATATTTTTCACCTTTAGCGCTTCTACTTTTTATTTAAAAATCTGTGTCGACCTTAAACAACTTTTTTATTATTATTATTTAAACTGTTAACTAAAATTTACAACCCCTCGTATGGATTTTATTTGTATTGTACATCGAACTTTTGACTTAATTTATTTCCTTATAGCTATACAAACATCAGATAGCGAAGGTGGACTCTGGGGACATAAAAAACAAGCCTCAGTAGTGATCTATTAGTAAGTTTTTGATTAGATGAAATAAATTTCTAGTACTAATTGACATTATGTTTTAGACGTTATTAGTTACATATGTGTATCGTGATCTTCTGTTGCTTGGTCCTCCAGGGTCCATATCTATATTTCTTCAAGCCCCTAGGCAGTCGTCGCTGTCTTCTCCCATAGCCTCGTCGACGGCGTAAGTTTTTTCATTTCATGTTATATATACAATAGACTACTAATTTTTATTTTTATACATTTCAAAATTCAACACGGGAATTCCCTCTTTCCTCTAAATTCATAACATAAATTGCTCTATTACAAACTGGTACATGAACGAATTGACTTAATATCACTCATACATCCACGCATGGTCGAATATTTCCATTGTTTGAATCCTTCCATGATATTTGTTTGAATATATTCATTAAACCAATATTATTATTTTTCTCAAAATAATTTCACTAATTTATAATTTTTTCTCAATATCTTGAAATAAACAGTATCCCCCGTATATCATAAAGAAAATCAACACATTTTAAAAGGATATTCGAGACTTAAATTTTCCGTTATGTTTTAAATGGTAAAGAAGGTCGAAATACATTTTTTATTCATTATTTGACTAAATGGGAACATAAGTACACTTTGAGGTATCGGCTTTCCATCCGCATCTCTTTGTTGTATCATTATAAAGGAATATAGTGGGACAATCTTTGTGAGTTGACTTATTTCCTTTACAAACATAATAAGAACGACAATTATCAGGATCCGGAAAATTACCATTAGGTTTAGGGCAGGCAAATTCAGCTGTGACTATGATAGCAGTAGTAAAAAGCAATGTAAGAATAGAGTAATACTTGATAAACATTTTTGAAGTATTTCTTTTTGATTTTCTAAGTATTCCTGTTGTTTATGGTTTGTCTTGTTAAGATAACTATTATGTTTTTTTGACTAAAGAACTTGATTAGTTCATGGCATGTAGACTGATTAAGGAATATATTTGCCTACAAGATGTATAAAATACTGGTGACTATAAATAACGGTTGGGAAAAAACCAGAATATAGGGCTGAAGAAAGAACAATAACTTTTCACAAGTAAAAAACCAATCCTATTTATATGCAATCAAATATAAAGAATCGGCGGAGTAGTATCGTGTTTAGCATGGAAGCGGACTGATAATCTTTTGCAAATCCTCTTTTTGAATCTCCCTTATTGTATAACCTAAAAATAAAAGGAAACATACTTGGATCAGCATAAAGGTTATCCGGCTTTGATATGCATAGTACATATTGTTTTTTTTTTCCAAAATATATCCATTTAGGACTTTATTATTTATTTTCTTTCAAGTTCTCATTATCTACAGAGAACACATCAAGTATCAAATGGTATAAAACTGGCTAACCTTTTAACATCTCTGAGTTGATAATCTACGGGAAACTTGATCGAAGGAACTGGACTGAAAACGTCATCTCAACATACATGATGTGATTAGAATCTAGAAGAAACATTTAATTTTCTACTACCTCTTGGTTTCAATAGAGCTAAACGCTTGACAAAATCCTGACATGCAACCTGGGGTTGTGAAGATCTCAATCATAGGTACGCTACTGATTTAGGTATTTTTGAAACCCAATTAGATATCGTGGCCAGTATGAATTAAAGTTTTTTTATTTCTTACGACTCCTAAGCTGCCAGGTGTAGGAGTTATAGCAAGTCAAAAGTCCCAATATAAAACACATGAGAAATAACTTGCCATTATAATCATACCTAACCGAATTTCTAATCTAATGTGACTGGGATTATGTACTCACACAAACTCTACTCAAGCTTATAATGAAGATACTTAAAACTGCTCAGAAGAGTTAAAACGTCAACCTGAAGAGACCAGTCATAAAACTTGTAAAAAAAAAAAAAAAAGAGAGAGAGGGAGGGAGGGTTAAAAGAGCTACTACGTGATGCATGCACATACATGAAGCAGGGGAATACGTTCTAAGCGAACCTAAAATGCTCTAGAATATATTTTAATACTATAAATAAAAATGGTCCAAGCCAACAGAGGAACATAGAAGAAAAGAATAGTGCTCGATTTTTAAGTACGGTAAATAAGATCACTTTTATATAAATTTTATGGGTGTCGAACTACATATAGTGTGTGATGGTTTAGCGATTGTAAAACGTAGTATGCAATGATAGAATAAAAACTGAATGGTCTGGAGGTACTGTTTTTTTTTAAGAAATTGAGAAAAAATAATAATTGCATAAATAAATTAAGACAATAAAGCGAGTAGAGAGTTAAAGTGAGCAAGTATGTTGTAAATACTATGAATCAGATGGAAGCACCAGTAAAAACCTCAAAAGCATAGCATAGAGATCAGAATAGACGAGCAGAGAAAAATATACCAGTTAAAACCATATGTATATATAGCAGGACCAAGGAAATATATAAAAAACAAGTGAGTAAGAGTGTTCACAAGGACTCTTTGTTTATGTTTACAATTTTCAAAATTACTAAAAACACGCTTTTCATGCAGTCGAATCTTTCTGGAAATTTTGAAAGTTTTAAACATAAACAAAGAGTGCTTGTGAACACCTTAACTCATTAAATAATATCGATGAAAATATAAAAAACTTAGGGCATCGACAAGCCTACGGGAAAAGTCGGTAATAGTCGACTTGGCGTGTGGGAGTAGCGAGGATGTTTAACAGTTATACGTACCTTCACTCTCTTTGACTATTCTCTTAATAGAAGATCATCAATAATAGTATTTGTATTACGTAACTTATTAAATAATTTACTGATTTAATGTTTTACCAGTTTAGTGCTAGAATGTACGAGAAAATACACTAGTTTTTCTTTTATATATATATATTAAATATACCAACTATCTTATACCAATTCCACTTCTACTTTCTTCATCAAAAATGGGTTTGGAATTCATATAAACAATATTTCACATTTATTTGAAAATATTTCTCAATTACTTGAAAAGACTTTCCCAATTACTTGAAATATTTTCTCAGTTATTTGAAATATACAGTACAATGAAGTGATACTATAAAAAAAAAAAAGTATATATATATACCGTTTATTCAAAACTTAATTCTTATTCTGAAGTTTTTATTCTATTTATTTACGACATCTTAATCATGAGCCACCAAAACAAATTAAATCTTATAGAACAGAAAGAAGCAAGCACTCATCTGGTAACTTTTGAAGGAAGGGATTATATCCTCCCACATAGTTTCAAGGAGTAAAGTTCTGTGAAGATATCCCAACTTACAAAATGGTAACCAAGATTGAAACTAATTGCAGAATATTAAAAAATCATCACTATACCACTGCTATTATAGATCCTTTCTATCTTTTAGAGTGAAATTTAACGGGTCAAGACCTTAGTCATTTACATTCTAAACGCAATGAAATTTGTAAAAAGATTATTTGCAAACTCCAAAACGAGCAATCTTGTTTCCAATGTAACCGCTACAGATGGAGCAATATCACGAATACAAACCAAAAGTACCACAAAAAAAAATAGTTACCAGGCATCTGTTTACAAATTTCAATTCAAAATGCTCCAATGTGTTCCAAATTCTACTCGGCCTATCAAAAAGAGGTACATTTATTCAGGTACCATAGTATTATTATCTGAAAAACAAGTGCGTCAATCAAAAAAAAGTATTTACCAAATGCCATGAGGGACTTCATGAAATAGAATGGTTGATGCTTGACTTGAAAATCAACAATACTGTATGCCACAAAGGATTAGATGACACTTTTCACAAATTTATGGATGATTATTCGAACATGGATCAAAAAGCTTAGGATCGGCAGATGTTCTATATAGAACAGAACAGCATTTAGTTGAAAAGTGAACATCGTTAAACACATATAAAACTTATTTTATGTTGTACAAATTTTGGATAGAACGCTCTTTATTAATACCTTTGTGACACACTACCTTTTTATCGTTTTAGTTTTCTATTATGGCTAAGAGGCGAGTGTGGTAGACTATTTTGTACAGATAAGAACTTATACATTGTGTTTCGCATGAAGTATAAATAGCTCTATTCGTAAGCGGTTTTACTTTCCATTACAATTTTTTTATTTCAACGAGCAACTTATACTAACTTATAATTATTAATGTCTCAATCAAGAAGTTTTCGTGAAATTGAACCTAGTTTTACTAATTTTAAAAACATTAGGTACCAGCATTACTAAATTTTCCTGAAAGTAGAATATTAACATATCATATATAAATATCAACCTCAACATCATCAGAAACTATATCATTAAACCAGATAAAATTAAGGTGTTTTGCCTAATCAACTATTTCCATTATCACTTTACACGATGGGGAATAACAAAAACAAAAAACAAAAAAATGTTTCTGGTATATGAATTTCAACTCAATACTAATTTACTGATGTGACGATCAAGCTCGTAGTTCAGACAATAAAGCAATATTAGTCACTACATCATACATAATTTGGAGATCATAAAATATAAGAATAGGAACAGAAAGGCGATTTTTTGTTTTGATCTCACACATATAGCCTGACTTAAATACATACATGTAGCTAGTTCATCAGCAGTCATTTCAACAATACTAGATATACTTAACAAAGACAAATAAAACCGGATTTTCGAGTATATTTGAATTTTCCCAGTAGTAGTATTTTTATATTCACGATATGGGTCTCATCAATTGTATTACTATGCGTTAGGTCATTTTTGAAAATGAACTGATATTAAATTACTTTCCTTCTCTCCGTTGGTATATGTTAATGAAGATAAGGTCCACTAATAAATTTGTCTTACCACCTAGTGTAACGAACATTGCTCTGACAGTCACGTATAAATAATTTCTCTTTCCTTTGAAAGAAAAATTAAATAAAAAACATTTTCGTTTATTTTTTATTTGT
>MU622266.1:114072-143398 GCA_025399235.1 Backusella circina FSU 941
GACCGTCTCGGATCGACATGCGTATATTACGGATCTGTTCCTTCAGGCCGCGCGAAACTCGCCTGGTGCAGAAATGGATGCGGATGTACAGGTTGGTTTGGGTGTGCTGTTTAATATGTCGGAGGAGTATGAAAAGGCCATTGATTGCTTTAAGTCTGCATTGGGTAGTAGACCTCAGGTAAATAATAAAAAAAAAATAGATATAAAACGTTATATGGGGGGTATGATCATTTATATATAACTCTTTTGTTTTGTTTCTAGGATTATTTACTCTGGAATAAATTGGGTGCCACTTTAGCCAACTCACGAGATGCCGCCAGTGCCATCAATGCCTATTTCAATGCTCTCGAGATCAACCCGGCCTATGTCCGCGCAAGATATAATGTGGCCATCAGTTGCATCAATCTCGGGCAGCAACAGGAGGCAGCCGAGCATCTGTTAACGGCATTGGCACTTCAACAGGCAAATAGTAATGGTGTCTCGACCATGATTGATGATCAGGGAAATACCGTCAATGTACCTGGTGGTATGAGTGATAATATTTGGGGAACACTCCGTGTGCTCATGTTAAAGTAAGTGATATGGCTCTTTTCCTTTTGATTTGAGATAACATTAACTCTTTTAAATGTTCATTTAGTATGAACCGTGCTGATCTTGCAAAACAATGTGATCAACATAATATCAATGGATTCCGTGCAGAATTCGACTTTTAAAACAATAGAATGTTTATCTTTACTTCCTTTTTTCTTTCTATAAATATTTATTAATAATAGTAATAATAAAAAAGCAACTTTATTTCTTGTATGATATTATAATATAAAGTTGAGCCATCCATTTTCATAAAATACAGTTTTCTCTTTTTATTATTTAACAAATTAATGTGAAAAAAGGGAAAATATTCTACTCGTCTCAACAGTTAGATTAACTTTTCTCAATAATTTGAGATTTTTTTCTCATTTTCTTGAAGAAGACAGTATTACCATTTTTTTTTTTTCTTTCTTTTTAAAATGCATCAAATTCCACCTCTACATTAAAAGAACCCGCACAAATCTTTAGGTACCTGATCGACTCACACCACAAGCCAACGCATACCAATTCCGGATTAAACGTCTCAAAGAATTTATCCGGACTCTGGTACTCAAGTCGGGTAGATGTGGGATCCGTCTGCATGAAAATAAATCGACCCTTTGGTAGTGTCAAATCCAGATAGATCTGGACCGGCGGTGACAGTGACACATTATCCCCAAGAATAGAGAAGCTCTCCAAGCGAGAATGTTTTAGATTGTAAAGGTAGGCACCGTTCTGACAGATGTGATTGAAATTGCAGTCAATAAACGTAATCCGCTGGAGATTGGGCAATCGCAAAGAGAGATCGCTTAGGATGGGACCGATGCGACACTGCTGCAGTACCAATTCTTGGATCGTGCAGTGTGTTTGTTTGTATGGATGGCACGAGAAGAGGGAATAGTGGCGTAGAGTAAGTTGTGTCAGTTTAGGACAGCAACGAAATACATCATCATCCAGAAAATAACCATTGAGGACCTTATCCGGTAGCGCATAGTGTATGCTATCCATCGCCATGGACAAAGTGGAGAGATACTTGCCTACCCGCCGGAGTAACATACGGGGTTGGTTTCGATATTGGGCATCCTCATGATAGAGCGCAAATGAGACTGCTACATGTTTATGATGAGTGCCTTCATTCTTGCCCAATTCAATCACGGCATGTTGATACTCCCGTGAATACCTCTTTGGGTTCAATTTGTCGACGGTATAAGCAATGGAGAGACTCTTGGGTTCATCTGTCGGTAGCAGTTTATAATAGATATCAAGAGGCAACTCGGGTCGTTTTGCGCTGAATTTTAAGTGGTAGTTATGCAGACCGAATAGCTTAAAGAGTCTTCTAATGGGCGGTGTCTTTTCATCTGGTAAGAGCACCTCCCTTATCGTAAGTTTTAAACGCTCCAAGCATGGGTATTTCCTCCCCAAGTAATCAATAACAAGAGGATCCATTTTTTTGATGCGAATTGCAATGGATTTCATATTTCGATGCACTCGTATCTTTTTTGATGTACCATCATCCTTATGGGCCAAGCTTCTGGATCGGAAACCACGATCAAGGCAGAGGTGATGAAGGTCCGGGAGATGGCGTGAAATCGAGTCGTCAAGATGCTGTATACTTTTGACAAGATGTTTATTGTTGTAGATCTCAAGTGTTTTTAACCTCGGGAAATCGATGGCGATTTGCTTGAATAGATCCTCCTTAAATGTTCCATTGTCTGAGATGGTCAATTCGGCCAGACTATGTCTAAAGTGGTATGCACATGTCTGATAGGACGCGTTGTGTTGATGGTGATAGGGGATGTATATGATACTCTTCCAGTAGGACGTATCGATAAGTGTCATCATGTTGGTCCAAAAGTGATCCGAGTCCGAGTTGGCGATGAGATACTCTACGTTACTACAGGTCGAGACGAGGAGTTGAAAGAGGTCAGGTGATATACATTCGTTGTCTTGGTGACTTATATCGAGCGTTTGGACAAATTTGGCGGCGATTGCCGTTGTCGAGTACAGTTGGGCCTTTAAAAAGCAGAGTGCCTTGTGGGGTGAATCGAGCTTTATTGAGGTGTAGAGTATATATTGAGCAGAAGGCGACCATGACTTGCAGACTAATTGACACTGCAATACGTCGACAAGTGGTAATTGTGTGTATATTTGGAATAAAAGTTCACTTGGAAGACACCTCCAACTGCTCATTTTGACAAAATAATAGTATTAAAAGACTTGTGTCAAAAAAATGAGCCTCTGAAAAGTTGAAAACCTCAGTGACTGAGTTTTAATATTGAACAGAAGAAATGAAAAGGTTAAAACGATGAGTTTGAACTTGATGATTGTGTTAACATACAGAAAATAGCATAGCCACAAAGAAGCATTGTCATTTTTATGATCTTCGTATTAGAAAATGTATGATAAATTACTACATTTTTTATATAAAAGTATTAAAAAGAAAGTGAGAATAAGCTAAAACCCTAGCTTTGTGGTTTGTCACTTTAAGTAATGAGTTGCCTTTTTGAGACGTCTGATGACGCAGAATTATATATATAACGCTTTATAGATTCTCTCTCTTTTTTTCGGGAAAGGAGAAACCCTTTCTTTCTTGTAGACATATACATTTATAAAACAAATAAAAAAAAAAATGTCTTTACAAGATAATAACGAACTTATATCATTTGATGATATACCCGCTAATAATAACAGCAACATTGATATAAACTCAGAAAAAGACAGTATTCACTCCTTCAACGGTTCAGACGATAAAGATACTGAACGGACTTCTTTTGACGAAGAAGAAGAACAGGAAGAAGAAACAAAGACAAGTGAAACAATAGTCAAAGAGGAGGAACAAGTGTCACATGAAGCCAATCATCAAGAAGAAGAAAGGCATGTGTCAATGGAAGAGAATCAACAAGAGAATATACAAAATGAACAAGATGATGAATTTGCTGATTTTGGTGATTTTGATGATGACAATAACAATGATGACGATTTTGGTGATTTTGACGATGAATTCACTGGTGCAACAGATGATTTTGGAGACTTTACTGACGAACCAGAATTACCAACAGGACAACAGCAGCAAGAAGAAGACAGTATACCAAAAGCACCTACCACCGCCGAACTTTACGTAAATATGCATATTCCCTACATACATTTTAAAGTATATTAATTATTTGTAAATATAGTGCAACGTTCTAAATGAAAACAATAAAAATAATACAACAGCATTTATTGATGATCATTTAAATAACATAATGAATCCCAATAATACAATACTCTCTTTGAATACAGAACCAAAGCAAGTGCTTTCTACTCCATGCAGGTAAAAGAAAAAAATTCATAATGATGATGATGATGAGTATACTAAAAGCACAACATAAAGTCAAGAACTATGGGATCGACTCTCCCGTGACTCTGTATTCTTTAACTCAGTGACAGGTACAGTAGGACAGTTTCAATGGATTAGGTCAGAAACAAACAAATCCTATTTGAATGCATTGGGTGTGACAATAAACTATGATGAGGTAAGTTACTTTTATGATATATATATTTTCTTTTAAATATAAAACTAAACATATTTATTAGAAAACGGGCCCTTCAACGAACAATAATAATAATGCAAGGACAGCCCCGAAGAAACGACACACCACATTGCCCCTTGATACATCAACCATAATAAAATCACCCACCGCCATGTCGGCACCCTCCACACCCGATGGCATCACCTCACACTCTCGATCCGCATCTGCCACCTTATCCGACGGATTACGTGTAGCCCAGCCTCGAGAGGAAGACAAGGAAGCCAAAAAAGAGGCAGAACAGGAGCTAGAGTTGGATATTGACATTGCAAGGGCCTACTGCGAACTAACCGAAGAGACCATCCGCATCTTCCCGGATGTCAAACTCAATGCCATGGTAAACGAGCTGAAACGACTCCAGCGACAGGCGGCCGACTATCTGGATGCACTGCTGGATCAGCGTGAACAGTTATTGATGGATGCAGAGACCTATAATGATCTCATCAGTTGTATTGTGGGTCATGCACAGAGATTACGTGAGCAGAATAAGGATGCGAGCCCAGCCATGGTACAGAAAAAGAAGACGGGGGGCAAATTGAGTGGTTTGATGCGTAAAAAAGCAACACCGGTGAATGCACAGAGTGTGTCGATGGGTGGTGGAGTGGTGGGTGTAAAGCAGCAACAAAAGAAGACGTTGTCTGCGAATGAGAGCAGACGATCTTTATAATTTACACCCCTTTTTTTTGCATCTTTTTAAAAAACTAATGATATACATATATATGCCCCACATGCTTCTTCCCCGTTAATGACACTTTCCAAAACCTTTTTTTTTTTCGTTTATATATCTTTATTATTATACTTATCTAGACAGATTTCTATTTCTATTTTTTATTATTATTATATGTTTTGTACCAACCACCCTCAAAAGAATAAATGGTTCAATATCATTTTATTATACATTACTTTGGGGTCTTTTCGCAGTTTGAAACAAGTGACACACAGAGTGCATGTAAAATGCTATTTTAACCTTAAATGGTGAAATAAGGTTGATGAAAACAAAAACACAAAAAACAACTGATAATAAAAACACTAGCATCCATTTTTCTTATTAACAAATATGTACGCTGCTTTTCCAAACGAGTTGTTAGAAAAGATACTGGAAAGGGTCCATTATATAGACCTGATTCAGTGCCAGCTTGTGTGCCATTCCTGGCACATTATCGCACGAGTTTACCTTTATCGACATGTCGTAATGGATCCAAGACGCATCCCTCAATTCATTACCTGCATCAGCAGTCATCCCTCATTACCTAATGCGGGAACCATTGTGCAAAAAGTAACATTCAAACATTATTCTACACACTTTCTCTATACATACGGCTTTAGAAACACTCACGTTTATCAACTTGTCAGAGCCTGTCCTCATCTGGAGGCCATTGACTGTGCCAATTGGGACCAAGCACAAGTCATTATGGACGGATTGCTTTTCACTGATGTTGCTATCCAACTAAAACAGCTTCCCAATATTGCGTCGGAATTGGAACAGTATAAAAATTGCGCATATCGATTTCGATCTTCGTTAACGACACTCACGCTGCCCAGTCATGAACGCCTTGATCTGGGCTTTTTAATGGAGTTTCCTATGCTAAGTCAGTTGGATCTTGGTAAAAATGAGGTCACTAGCTTTGGTTACTTGGATGCGTTGCTCAATGCCTGTCCTACGTTACAGGAATTGACTTTCCAGTATGGTAATATGCAAATAGAGGATGCCGATGAAGAGACGACTGCTATTGAGATGATTACAGATGGTATCTTTATCATTCCAACCATCAGCACCACCGCTACTACTACTAGTAGTAGTAGTATTACGAATAATCTTAATACCACTAATACTACTAATAACAACAACAATAATCATACAGAGAGAATGCCTAGTTTTAACAAGGAGATATACCCGACTCTAAAACATCTCTTCGTCACAACCACCCAAGACGCAATCCCTTACATTTTTATAGACTACATATTAACCCGATTTACCAACCTAAATACACTAGACATGGAAGGGATTGATATCCTTGACACAACACTCCAAATGAAGACATTCTACGAGATGCTCATACAACGCATGGATAATATGATATCATGCAGCTTACGACTCCGAGGCAACGACTACAACCTCACCACCCAGGTAGCCCAAGCCTACCTATCGGGGCTCTCCAAGGCAATCAAACAGGACCGCATCACCAATATTAAGATTCACAACAATCCCAAACACAGCATGCCTGTTGTCAGCTACTGGACGGGTGTAATTGGCATTACAAAGAGGCGCCACTTCCAGATCCGTCTCCCGGATATTGAGACCGCCAACCAAGAGCTCCAATTGAGCTATATCCAACAGTTTAGTGATTTTGTCAATGAACTTTCTATTGACTATCAAGGCACTATCTTTTACAAGTCTGCATTGACCCAGCTCTATGCACTAGTCCTTCAGCACTGCTCACATCTAAAGGTACTCAAGATTAACTATGCAGAGTTGGATATAGGAGATGCTTTGCAGAACCATGCCATCACACGATTGCACCTCTCCAATTCACATATACCCCAAGAGTGCTTCAAACGGCTCTCTCATCACTTGCCCAACCTGAAGCATTTGGTACTGCGCCGTAATTTCCATATTGACGACCCACGCTGTATCCGTATCGATATGCGATACAGCTCGTTGGAGCAAATGTCGTTATTGGGCGAATCTTATTTCCCCTGGATTTCCACATTGTCTCAGCACAGTCATCCCATTGAGGAGATGATTCTATTGGTGGAGCAGCAGGAGAGTGGCGACACCCGCTATTACTATGCAACCACGTTGAGTGTCTATGCGAGGTGGACCGATGAGACCTTTGCGCAGAGTGTAATGAGTCGTGGAAGGGCAATGGTGATTTATATCTCGGTAAAGCGTATAAAGTCACTTTTGTTGGGAACTGGTTTGACAAGCACACATATTGACCTTGAGTGATCATTACCCACACTTTTCTCCTTGTTATTCTTTTTAAAAGACCGCATTATGTGGCAGTGCTCTCAGCTCATTTTTTTTGACTATTACTTTTATCAAAAAAGAGATAAAAACCATGATTATGGGGGACAAAAATAATAATAATAACAATAAATAAAATGATGATAACAATAAAAATAGCACACCTTTTTTTTAATAGAAGAAGCAAGACCAATATACGTTTTTTTTTCTGGAATAAAACTTCCAAATTAAGCAAGACTTGGCTTTTCTTTTTTTTTTGTCAAAATAAAAAACCTTGGTAAACCAATAATAAACCTTTTTCTTTTTCTTTCTCTTTATTTTTTATTTTTAGAAAACATGTTTCCTGGTTATAACGGATATCCTCCTCCACAGCAAATGAATATGCCAGGTGGCGGTGGTTATCCACCACCTTATTCCAACAATGGTTATCCACCACAACAGGGCTATCCGCCTCAGCAAGGTTATCCTCCACCACCACAGCAAGGATATCTTCCACATCAAGGTTATCCTCCACAACAACAAGGATATCCACCTCAAGGTTATCCTCCTCCACCACAACAACAAGGATACCCTCCACAAGCAGGTGGTTACCCCCCTCCACATCCTCCACCACAGAATACCCGTGAAATGCCATTTCAATCAAGCCCACCAGTAAGAAAACCAATAATAGTTTTTTATTTACCTGATGATTCATTATTCGATATATATATATATATATATATAGATACTTCCACCTAGACCTGATCCACTCTTCTCACCAAATGATCTCAATGTAAATTATGCCAATTATCCACAACCACCAAATTCAAGTTTTCATAACCAATCACCCAATCCAGGTAAAACGGCAAACAAAAATATATAGAAAATCAAGAAAAATTTATTATTATTGTTATAGTGCCTTATGCTCAACAACATCAACAAGGACAAAATGATTTTATTATGCATGTTCATCCCACAATGAGAAATATGCCACCACCCAATTTCCAACTCTCCAACTGCAAGTATATCTCATCTTTTTTTCTTCCAAAAAAAAAAAAAAAAACTAAAACTAAAACTGGATATTATAGGTCAGGGGCGTAAAAGAGCATTACTTATCGGTATCAACTACTTTGGACAATCTGCCGAACTCAAGGGGTGTATTAACGATGTACATAATATAAAGCAATTCCTGATGAGTCTGTATCAGTTCAGAGAGGACGATATGGTGATCCTAACAGATGATCAGAGTCATCCTGATAATATCCCAACCAAACAGAATATTGTGAGGGCTATGATGTGGCTTGTGAGTGATGCTAGACCGAACGATTCGTAAGTTTTACAGGCTACTTGGAAAAAATAAATGTTATTTCTTATTTATTCTTTTGTAAAATATAGATTCTTCTTTCATTTTAGTGGTCATGGTGGTAGAGTAAGTGTTTCGAAAATATGACTCTTTATTATTTATTAATATATATATATCAGATGAAAGATTATGATGGGGATGAGGATGACGGCTATGACGAAACCATTTATCCAGTAGATCATGCCGTTTATGGGCAACTTGTAGATGATGTAAGTTGTTATATAAATTAATATCATTTTTCTCTCTCTCCCTGTTCTAATCATAAAGGGCCCCAGAAAATGCATGACATTATGGTAAAACCACTTCCACCAGGATGTCGTCTCACTGCTATCTTTGACAGCTGTCACTCTGGCACGGCTCTCGACTTACCATATGTTTATTCCACAAAGGGTGCTGTCAAGGAAAGTAGTATTTGGAAGGATGCGGGAAGTAGTCTAAAAAATGCAGGAAAGGCCTACATCTCTGGCGATCCATCCAGGGCCATCTCGAGTGTGCTCTCAATGGGAAATCGATTTCTGAATGGTGGTGGCATGAGTAGTGGTAACCTAAAGGAACGTAATAAGAGAGAAAAGGGATCACCTGCAGATGTGATTATGTTTTCAGGGTGCAAGGATAGTCAGACATCGGCTGATGCGTATGAAAATGGAAGAAGTACAGGTGCAATGAGTTTTGCAATTACAAGTATGAAGGAAAGAAAAAGAGAGAAAGAGACTATATATAACCTTTTTTTTCTTTTTTTTTTTTTATTAGCTGTTTTGAGATCAAATCCCAATCAATCCTATATTCAATTACTTAATAATATTCGAACGATTTTAAGAGAGAAATATGATCAACGACCTCAACTCTCTTCTTCACATCCTATTGATATAAACTTGTTATTTATGATTTAGTTTATAAAAAAATAAAAACGATATTCCAAAGAATATGATTGGACTAAAAAATAAATAAATATAAACGCATATATATAAGTGAAAAAGCGTTACTAAGCAGCAATTGCTGCTGATAAATTCATTTTTATACTTTGTACATATCATCTTCCTTTTCTTCTTCTTTTAATATAAAAAGATATAATGCCAGCTCTTTTCGAACCCATCAACGTTGGTACCCAACAACTCAAGCACCGAGTGGTGCTTGCGCCATTGACCCGAATGAGAGCAGATCGCAGCACCATTCCCAATGACATGATGAAGGACTACTATGCCCAACGAGCCACACCAGGCGGGCTCCTGATCACCGAGGCTACCAACATCTCCCGCACCTCTGGCTCCTATGTCCGCGTACCTGGTATCTACACCAAGGAGCAGATCCTCGCATGGAAGAACATCACCCAAGCCGTCCATGCAAAGGGGGGTGTCATCTATCTCCAGTTATGGCACATTGGCCGTGCCGCCTTCTCTGAACTCAACCTCAACATGCAGTCGGTATCGGCATCGGCTATTCCCATCAGTGGAAAGGCCGCCAAGAACCAACCGTACGAGACACCCCGCCCCTTGATGGTCCCCGAAATCAAGCGTATTGTAGAGGACTACCGCCAAGCTGCATTGAATGCGGTGGAGGCCGGTTTTGATGGTGTCGAGATTCATTCGGCCAATGGCTATCTCTTGGACCAGTTTATCAATACATCTAGTAATAGACGCACGGATGCCTATGGTGGCTCCATCGAGAACCGCTGTCGATTCTCACTCGAGGTGGTGGATGCGATTGTAGGTGCCATCGGTGCTGAGCGCACCGGTATTCGTTTCTCGCCCTGGTCTGGATTCCAAGACATGAAGGATGCCACACCCTATGAGACATGGGGTTATCTCACACAGACCCTCCAAGACACCCACCCCAATCTCTCCTTCCTCCATTTTGTCGAACCCCGCAGTAACTTTAATATCAATGGAAACCTGGAGACAGAAGATTCATTGGATCACTTCAGGACCATCTGGAAGGGCCCCTTCATTAGCGCAGGTGGCTATACCTATGATCGCAAATTAGCGTTTGAGACTGCTGAGAAGACAGGTAATCTTGTTGCCTTTGGTCGTACGTTTATTGCAAACCCTGATCTTGTGGAGCGCTTAAGAAATGAATGGCCTTTGAATCATTATAATCGAAAGACGTTTTATGGTGGAAGTACAAAAGGATATACAGATTACCCTGCGTATGAGTCTAAATTGTAGTTTTATTAATTTATTTATTTAATATATACGTATATATACCTTTCTTGTAGTATATATTGATGATATACTCTAAGTTTTGTGACTTTTAAAAAATCATGCGAATTTAAATAAAAGTAGAAAAAGTCTATTTGATTTCTCTCCTTTCAACAAACAAAACAATGATGTTGGGTAATAAAAAGCAAAAAATGATGATGATGAAAAGAAAAGGACCTAGTATATCTTCTTCTTCTTCTGTTAATGATGATGAATACTATAAAAGGTAAAAGAAAGAGAATAAAAGCAACACAACTATATGCTTATAACAAGTATATATTATTTAGACATATTGTTGATTCTACAAGTCACTATAAACAACAGGTAAAATAAAATAAAAAAAAAAGTAGTTGTAAGTAAACAATAATTAATGATATCAATATACATAAGCGATATACACATGTCATGAAGCTATTTTGCAACTCGACTCAATTAGAACCAGTACAGAATGAATTACCAAAAACCCATTTAAAACCCTCAACTTACCTGTCCCTGTATTCTCCTTCCAGCAATGAAATAGAACAACAAGATGAAATTACACTCTTATGGTCATTAGCCGATGCTTTATTATCAAACGACTTGAAAAACTGGCTGACCATGATGCTTCAACCAGAATTAAACGCTCAGCAGCCATCGGCCGATAATTTGACTGATCCTTGGCAAGTTGTATTTCTCTACACGAGTCATGGTCAAATTCAACTCGCATGTGATTCGCTTCTGCAAATGAATGAGCCTACACTAGCAGCACTGCTAAGAAGCCATGACGATAAGAATACACCAACGGCGGTAGCCAATATGACCCATGATCTGAAAGAGCAAGGGAAATGGGAATCAATGTCGCGTTATCAGCAAAACATCATTTACGCGTTGATGGGACACGAATTGGATAATACAGTGATGGAAAACCTTTCATGGAAGTCGATATTGGCAACGTATCTCTTATTTGTACAAAAAGGCGCATATAAAGAAGCATTGAACAGATATACATCATCTCAGCACAATGATAACCATTGCTTATGGTATCAGTTATTACAGTGGTGGTATAATAATAATGATGATCTAATACATGATTGGCCACTTGATCTTGTATGGTTATTAAGCATCTATCAACCCGATAAATTCAAAGATAGCGATGAATACACACTGAAATGGGTTGATGAATTACAAACAATGGAAGAACACGAATATGCCATCTATGCCAGTCTGTTCCTTCACGAGCAAAGGGAAGGTAAAGTGCGTGAGTTACTGCGTATGAGTGAGACTGTGAATGAACAAGTGTTACTGCTTCAATACTTTATTCCAGTTGATTGGATACACATTGCAAAGGCCTTACATGCGCATGATGACTTTGATTTTGAAAACGAGTACAAATTTTTATTACAGGGGAATTTGGAGAAACAGGCAAAGATGGCATTGATGCTTTCATTATTACCAAAACTGTTCAATAGTAAGTGTTATTATATATTATATTGTATATCGTTTTAACTGATGATGATGTTATATATAAAAAGATGGTGATGAAAGTCTAGAATCAAGTTTAAAGTACATTGAACAATATACCAATCAAGAGGATATCGAGATTAAGGCATTAAAGGATATCTATACATTCCTGGTCACTAAACAGGGCCAAGATCCTGACTCATTACTTTTAGTATTGGATGTACTTGAACTCAAGTTTGAACATGCATCCAGTTTTAATAGACTCTGTGAACAATTAACAAGTGCAATTAAACGCATTTATTTATAAATAAATTATTACTATCATTCCTTTACAATATATTTCTTATAAAGTAAGACCAATGCAATGCCTGTGACTACACCCTGATAGAAACTACAAGCTTTTGGAGAACTGAGAAAGTTCTCCGCCTCTCTAATTTTAGGACCAGCTCTAGCCTTGAGATCGGATAATTCCGACTTTAGACGATTGATTTCATCTTCAGCACGATGAGCAGCGTTTGCAATCTCATCTTGTGAGTTGCGAGAGGCGTTGGCAACCCCTTCCTTAAAGTCGCCTGCCATGGCGTCGGCTTTGGATGCTGCGGCGCTGAGGCCTTCCTTTAAACTGCCAGAGGCCTTTTCAACCGAGGAGGAGAGCGAGTCGGCCATGTCTTTGGCGGATTTTTTAAGGTCGTCAATCGAGTCGTCGGCATTTTGGGCAACCTCATGGGCCTTGTCGGAGGCCTTATCGATGCCATCTTTAATTTGCTGGTTGGCATCGTCTGCGAGTGCCTCGGTTGACGCTGCTGCGTCGTCTACCTGTTGCTGTGCCTTGTCACCCAGTTTCTTTGCATCCTTTTCTACCTGACCTTTCACTTGGCTGGCCTGTTCAGAGGCGTCTTTGGCGCCTTGTGTGGCTCCATCGACGGCATCATTGACGGCTGCGGCGGCATTGTCAACACCGTCCTTTATCGATTCGGCGGTCTTGTCAATGTTTTTATCAACAGAATTTCTTTTATGGTTTGGCATTATAATTAATGTTTAAAGAGGATATAAAGAAGAACAATAATAATAAAAAAAAAAAAAGCATACTTCACGCCAACAGTTCTTTTACTTGGGATTTTTCATGAAACAATTCACCTCGGTGAAATATTTTTTTATACAGAGAAATAAAATATTTAAAGCGCTTTTTCATTGTTTCGAGAATGGCGGAAATAAGCGGGCTTTTTTTTACTGCTACCATTTATCAAGAAGAAAAAAAAAATTTATTTTATTTTTATATCATTACCAATCAAGTAGAGGGAATGCAAGTGTGCCTGTTTGAGTATCAATTTTCTTTTTTTTTATAGAAAAAAAAGCCACTTTTGATAAAGCAAAAAAAAAAAAAAAAGGAATGAAAAAAAAAGAAAGGGGAGGTGTAAAAAAAAAAAGCAATATGAAATATTATAAACACAAAGGAATGCGATTAACAAAATAAAATAAAAAAAATATAAAAATATCTAGCGTCTCTTTAATAGTCTCGAATCATCTCCATCATCCTCAAAAGAAAGTCTTCTCTTGTTTAACTGATGAGATAATGGTATCCAAGTATCCTCCTCCAGGGGAGGGGAAGGCAAACTCTGTTCAGCCTTGGAGATGGCAGAATGCATCACTCTCTGATAAGTAGCAGTAGTAGTAGTAGAAGTAGCAGGGATAGTACCGGTTGAGCTTGTCAAGGGTTGTAACTTGAGATGGGTCTGAAGCATCACGATCCACCGGTCATAGGTATCCTTCTTTACAAAGAGACGATAATCGAGCAAATCCAAGATTATCTTTTCAGCATGGTTGATTTCTTTGACATTGAGTCCACTGACTTTACTCCAGGCTGTGTTCTTGTATGTCTTGTCTTGGAGAAACTTGTGCGCCGAGATCAGGGCGGCCAAAAACATGCGACGGCCGCACGAAATGTAGACGTCCTGTGATCCAAGTACTCGGGGACGGATACGGAAGAGATAAAAGATGGCTAGTTGGAGGGTGGAGTGTGTGGTCCGTGAGTGCTTTAGGATGTGGTGTAAAAAGGTGTTGAGGTCAGCAATGGGCTTGCTACCCGGGCTGGGTGGAATGTTGGAGTTGGGCCAGATAGATGAAATCACTTGGACGGTAACATCTATAATTTGTTGTTGTTAGTATTACATACAATTGTATTACCATCCGTTAATGCTTACCAACAAGGGCACTAACATAAGATTTCTGTTGTTCATGGTGTTGTTTGCGTTTTGTTTCAAGCTCATGATGATTCATAAGAATAGTTGAAATTAGATTTGTAGGTTTATTATCAGTGACTGCTGTATGTGTCATGTTTGGTAATATTTGTGTAAGGGCGTTTCTTCAAAAAAAAAAATGATAAAAAAGGGATCCAAATGTTGGTTTTATAAGGAAAATCTGCTACTATTGTCGAACAGAATAAAAAAAACGATGATATAAACTTTTTTTTTCTACTCCTTTTTTAGTTCTCTTTTTGTTGTGTAAAGTCGATGTATTTTTCCAAAAGTTGTTGTAAAACTTTTGTGGTCTTTTTACACAATAATAGAAATCATTATGGAAACAAAACTAAAATATTCTTTGATGGGTTAAAAAAAATGGGTTTTAAGGGACGAGGTTTATGAAAAATATATAATTAAAAAAGAAAGATAATAAATAAAAAATATGCCGTTATTATTATGTTATTTACAATAGAGAGAAGAGGGAAATAAGAAAGAGAAGAAGAAGGAAAAGATGAAAAGGGATGAGGGAAAAAAAGGAAGGAATTATATTTATACAAAAAGTAAAAAATAAAACAAAATCACTCCATTGGACAATTTACAGGTTGTGAGTCATGAAACCGCAAGTTAATACAAAAAATTAGTCATTCATGATTGGCCCCATAACATTTAACCAAAATAACAGCGGCACAAAAATTCACTTTTGCTCACATACACAAAAAGACTGCAAAAAACAAAATATTGTATTTGTAGATGACATCATGAATAAACAAATAGATATTCTTATTAACAATTGCTTCTCTCGTTTGTATATGTATATTACCTTAAAAAGTAGAGTGAGAACATTCATGAGCATACGTAATCAATATGCAGCAGCACACGGATAGACAGATTTTCATTTTTTTTAAATTAGAATAATAAAAAAAAAAGGGGGGGGGAGGGGACGCAGCTTTTTCATCTTTGTGCACAACTTATCGTATAAAAAAAATCACTCAACATACTTTCTCTTTTTATCATCTTGCGCTTCCTTTTATTTTATGAGATGATAAGGTTTATTCATCGCGTAATCTCGTGATGAATCCTTAAAATGGCAACTATTTCTCTATAAAGTAAAAAAGATAAAACTGCTTGAGAAAGCGTGCGTAAAATTCAACCCAACAAAAAAAACAGTATTTGTTCACACATCTTATTAAGTGAATCTTGCATACATCTTTTATTATTAAAAGGAAAAAATGTGCTGTTTCTTTTTATTAAAAAAAAAAAAGGCATCCATAATTTTACTTATTTTTTTGGTTAGCGTGTGAGGGTGTGACCCACCATCATCTAAACCCGTTTTTTATTAAATAAAATAAATATGGCGAAGCATTTTGGCTTTGACGAACGGAATTGCTGTTTAAAAGAAGAAGAAAAAAAAGCTGACCTGTGATTAAATGACTCGATAAATGATGTATACAAATCACCTTAATTTTTGTACTTTATATATAAAAATGAATGTCATGAATTTATAGCCTGACAACAACAACAATAAAAAAAAAATCTCGTCATCTAAAATAGTGTTTATATAAATACTTGTCAAATTTATATAGTCTCATCAAGACCCAACTGATATCCTCAAAAGGTCTGTTGCCATGATAACGGAATACCATAGGAACCTAAACAAAAAGAGAGTTAAGCATGACAACAACCATGACTACTAAAAAAAAAAGCATTACAAGTATATTAATAATAAGATTCTAAAAATCCATATCGAACAATATTAAACTAAAACAAGATGAGCCACTTGTATTCAAAGGATTGGAGCAGCCTTTACTAAATACGATAAAAGATGGGTGGAGGGAGAAAGAGATCAAGATTGATAAAAATTTCTCAGGGCCATTTATCGGAGCACCAAAGATAATACGATATCATGGGGTTGAATGCTTGTCACAGGATAACCATATAAAAAAAAAAACTCCTGTTTATTTGCATTGCAGTTGATCTCTCAAGTCTATTTATTTGCTTGGTTTTTTATTTTTATAACTCTCTTTTTTCTTTACTTCTTTTTTTTTTTAAAAAAAAACACACACTTTTTAAATATATATACATATATATAATAATGAATCAAAACAACATTGAACTATTCTCTCGCTTATCATTTGAAAAACTCGAAGCATTCGATATGCATCGATCAAGTTTGTCTTCCTTTGTATTAGTGCGAAATGCTTTGATTACCGTTTTGACAGAGCAAGAAGACATTCTAATAATGTCCGAACAAAACCACCTCCCAGAACAAGAAGAAGAAGAGAAAGAAGAAGTACAAGAAGTGTGGCTGGATTCATGCTTTAATGAACTAGACGATGAGGATGATAACTCTTCTGATTCTGAAGAAGACGACATGCCATCATCCCCTCAAGATATACGACCATTCTTTAAGAAGGCCTCATTTTATATTAATGATGATGAGGAGGATGAGGAGGATTTGATCTGTTATGATATTCCTTTTCTATCCCTTGACTCTACATTTTAGATATTCCATAAATATCTAAATTATAATAAATGTATATATATACCCCTTTTCTTTCAAGTAAATAAATAAATACAGTTTTTATATTACATACTACGTTCCGATCTGTGTGAAAAAAAAATGAAAAAAAAAAACTGTTACAGTACCTTTTTTTTCAAACTATACTTTCAAACTTTCCTTTATAAAGAAGTAATATTCGAGAATTCATTTACCAAGAGAGAGAACGAAAAAAAGCTTAGATATTCAATGACATCAGTTATTGAATCTCCATCGCTTTTTAGTGTCAATTTCAAAAAATGTACTATTAAAAAAACACTTAAAACACTATAAATAAATATATAAAAATCCAAGATGAATTCAAAGACTTGTGTTATATTCTGGCATAAAAAACCCCATGAGTGACAGATGATTATCAGATTTTAAAATAAGCATCTCTCTTTTTTTATAGATAAAAATCAATGGTTTTATTCAACCCCTTTTATTATTTTTGTTATTGTTGAACAAGAATTAAAAAGAAGCAAGTTTTTGCACTCATGACCTTGAATATATCATCATTAAGCTTTTTGTTATTCTAGTCATACTCCAGAACAAACCTCTATTATGCTACGTCTATTGAATGCAGAAATAGAACAGATTCTATGAACGACAAATATAAAAACTGCAGGATGATAATAAAAGAAAAGTGCTTGGCTTACAGATATCATGTAAAAATATACTCGGTTGTCCCCTTCCCGTCAACGCACATGAGAAGAAAAAAGCAATGTGAATAGATTTCAAACTCCACTTGGTGTGGATGATGTGCTATCAACCTGTGATTTATGGTTTGTTGTTTTTGGAAAGGATCGATTTTCTTTTTAAAAAAAAAAACTGTGTCTGATCTTTTTACTAAATCAAGTATCCATATCTAATTTCTTTGCAAGACAAAATGTGATTTCTGTACTCGCTCATGTCGATAAATATTTACAATTGAACTAATAATGGTATATTCGTAACAATAATGAAATGATCGGACTAAAAAATAGTTTATTTTATACATATATATATAAACTCATTCTTATTTTAAAAAACAAATACAAAAAAAACAGTCTGTTTATTATATCATTATGGTGATTTACTCAGATTATCCTGATTTACACTAGCCCTTCTCTGTTTTGCCCTTTCGGCAACAACAGCCACACCAGGAAAAGCATTCCTGTTATCCTGCCAAACATCACTACTCTCCACCTCGGGTGGATGCTGTACACTCTGCATCATATTCTGCTGTAACCGAGGTCCCTCAGTGATACCCGCTATGCCCACCATATCATGTGCAGAGAGTTCTTTGGGTGACATCTTGGGTGCATATCTGCGTAAGGCGTTCAGTTCCTCCATCAATGTCTCATGTCGGTATGCGACACGGATATTGGGTACATTTGTCTTGGACATGTCGTTACCTTTGACACCGGGGACTCTATATTTGTGACCAATCCAGTGTCGTTTGACCTTATCTTCCCAGCCGCATTGAAGGACCGAGTTGCGTGCCAGTTCACACATGTCGGCAGCCGAGAACTTCCAGATCTGGGCGGCAACACTGTACTCCTCAATCAGCGGTTCACGGGTAAAGTGGAACTGGAGTGGATCGTCAGTGGAGAGGGAGATGTTGAGACCGCGTTGGAAGAACTGCGGAAGTGGGTTACGTTCATAGGTCAGGAAGAGTGCATTATTGGAGAGCGGCGACATGGCAATCGCGACTTGTGCAAGGTAGTAGAGGTATTGGAGAGCAGGTACCTTACGTAAGAGGATACCGTGACTGATACCATACGATGTTAAAAAGGCGGCTGTCAAATGATCAGTGTCACCTGCTTCGCCACAATGTGGACGGAGGACAAATGTGTTGAATCCACGTTCGGCACGCCAGTGATTAAGGGAGGCGAGATTGGAGTAGAGGTAATAGACGTAATAAATGTAGGGTGGATTGGTGCCAATGTTCCAGTTCTTGGGACATGGGAACTCGGTAAATGCACGTCGCTCTACCTTGGATTCATCGTCAACAGAGTCAAATCCAATGACACGTTGCAAAAAGACATGTAGTTCGGGATGTTTACTTGGGTCTTTGGTTACTTCGAACAGAGGTTGGAAAATATCTAGTTGATGGAATTGTAAATAGAAAGACCTAAATATATATGTATCTATATACAAAACACTTACTCTTTACAATGTCACCAAAATTTTCAATCAATTGAGTTGATTTGTAAATGTTGTAAAGACGGGGCACCTGAACAAGCCAGCGTACATTTGGAGAAAGCAATTTGTTATTAATGACCCACTTTGCAAGCTTATCCCATTCACCAATGGATCTACCATAGATCGACACACGGTATTCGGCCATCTGATACTTGGACGATTCTAAATCCGATACGACTTCCTTGGTAAGTTCTGCGAGGTAACGACCCTGGATGTAATTGTCCGTCTTCATAAAGATCTCTCTTAATCTACTTTCACCAATGGGGTTGTATTTCAAATTAAACTTGTCAAATCGATGAAATGAATCTTTATGGGCCTATACGCAAATACATGTTTGTTATCCCGTTTTTTCTTTCTCGTTATCTAATAACTTACATGCATATCCAAAGTATCAATACTAAGATCATAAGCAGTCAAATCCAAACTTTCAAATACGCCTTTCAATGTCAAATGCTCATTATCACGATAGATAACAACATCCTATAAAGAATAAAGCATTACTTACCAAAATTCATATATTAAAAACATTTCTTGAACTTACATCAGAAGACTTTTTCATTTTCGACTTGATAAAACGTAATAGATGTTTCTGATTCATACAACTCGAATGATGTACGTGAGTATCCACCTTTCTTACATTATAAAAATCACGATGGGGCACACGTTTTGAATCTGCCAATTCTTGGAATTCATTTAATAAAATATACATTTGCCATTTGGAATCAAGATAGCGTAGTCTTCTAAATGCAAAGCTCTTTGAAGGTCCATCACTAAGTGGGATAAATACATGGATTTAGTTTAAAGAAAAAAAAAACTATAAAGTGACTATGGAATTGTTACCTAATGGCTGTCAAGATAAAGTCCAAATCTTTATAATACTCTTTACTTCCCGGAATATCATAAACAGGCTTCTTGTTCTTATCTTGAGGCTTGTAAACTTGATAAAAACCATCATCTCCCATTTCAAAGTCAAACTTTGATTATTATTATTTTTTACCACGTTAATAAATAAATAAAAAAAAAAGTATCTGAATTTTTACTTTTTTTACCTCATGTTCACCAGGGATTTTACATTGCTCAAAATCAAAATCAGCGCCCACTGATCCAATAGGATCAGCCTCCCTTCTCCTTTCCTTTTCCTTACGGCGCGCTAATTCTTCTTGAGATGGAAGAGGCCAAGAGGGTTTTGGAGGCGGTGGATAAATCTCCCAATCATCCTTGTTCTTGGGATCGTCCTGGGGTCGTTGCTTCGATTTTATCATGTATTTCTCACGTAAATCCAAACAGGTTTGGAAGGTGTTGTAGAGCTGTCGAAGTTCAGCTGTGATGGCCTCGTCTATTCTATATTTTAGTTTTATGTCTTCCCCCCGTAATTGTGACTTTGTTTACCTTTAAAGGCGGGTGTGGGTAGATTAGAGGGAACGTCATTGACTGCTGCTTCAACAGGTACAATAGGAAGTTGATCGCCATTGTCATCGTCCAAGTCTGTTATAACAGAGTTTGCCGTAGCAAGATATTTGCTGTCATGCTAAAAACATCATGTTATGGATATTTAAACCACTTCAATTAGGACTGAATACTTACACTCTCAATGGCCTTGATATGATGATAATCAAAGAAGGGTGTATCTTCTACTTCTTCTTCCATATTAACTATTATAATTAAGAGAGAATGAAAGAAAAGAGGGAAAAAATGGGTAAAAAAAAATATGTATATATAAAAAAAAATTTTACGTCACGCGTGTAAAGCACGCATTTAAGCTTTACTAAACGGAGTAATAATGTTTATGCAGTGATTAGATTTTAGTACACTGTGTGACCATAACACCAACATTTGTTGATGTCATGGCCGTTAGGCACCATTATTAGCGTTCTATGGTAAAGTCAGGTTTAATATCTTGAATAAACAATGTTAATGATAAGAAAAAAAGAGGCTTAGTTTGATGATTGGACTAAAATGCATGGAATCAGATCAAATGCAATAAGACTTTTTATGTAAATTTAATGTCAATTTACAAGCCACAGTACGAGTTGCTGTTGGTTATTTAAGCAATATCAATAATGATACTTATACTTTACTCTATCAAACGAAGAAACATAGTGGTGACACAAAAGGAGTCTTGACTCATCAGATTTAAATGTTAGTAATGTCTTGTTTACGTTGTTATCATAATAAAATACATTGATCGCAAAAAGCTAGAGTTTGCTTTTGAAAACGTTATAAACTTATTTTAATCTTACAATCATAGATATATTATCAAAGATAGCTTATCATATTTTGAGATAACTGGTGCATCTCCGACAGGTAGTAAAGAAGTATATTTTTTGTTGATCATTATTTTAGAAAAAGAGTGGGAGAAAGACAAAGACATTTTTATCGCAAAAAAACAAACAAACAATTAAATTAAATTATGCCACATACAGTATTTAAACCGCCAAATTCATAAATGTCTTAACCTCAATTTCTTATTGATTCTAGCTTCATACTCCCTATTCGATTATCCTGACTTTTGTTATTTTCAATATGACAAGTTTATACAATAACCTTGTACTTATTAAAGAGACAGATATACCATATAAGGGGGCTAGTATTTTGGCATAATCAGTCCACTGGCTTAAAAAATAAAGAAAGCTGATGTGCCAATAGAGTACACCTTCCTTCTTCCAATATCATTGGCAGATTGGGTCCCACTGTAAGACTAAACAAAATTCATCAAACAGCAGCATAGGAAGTCATCTCTGATATGATTGATGAAAAATGGTGGGCCTAGCATGAGCAGAGTCAAAATATTTGATATAGCATTGAAGTAAATAGTGTATGAGATGAAGACCTGAACTCTTCCTGATTTTGGATATTACAAGATTATAATGCAAACGCACATGCACCTGCTATCTCTTTTCCTTCATCGCATAATAGTCTTGTACCTACATATAAAAACATTCAATGAGGTAATATTCGGTCAAAATAAAATACTTTCATGCATTCCTCCTTCAGTTGTGCATGCAGTCAATAGAAACACTCCGTCTGCAAGTGCAAAAATTTTAGTAGAATATTAACGCTGTACAGAAAATATTTATCTATTAAACGAAGAGTAATTGGAACATAATCCATAATTTGAGATTACCTAAAAAATACCAAACCGATGGTAGTACAGGAAAAGAATGATGGGTGGATGGATTTTTTATTAATAAGCAAAGAAAGTATTTGGATCCTCTTATTGATATCAATCATCAAAGTATTACAGAATACACCAGTTTTCACATCAAGAAAACTAGGTTAGATGAGCGAGAATAGTTTTTTTAAAACCATATTTTTAGATGATGGAATGTCTAATATTCGTATGCATCCTAAAATCAATTTTGGGATGTTGGCAGTCTGAGAGAAAAATTAAAATGACTATTTCTCTTGGATATGCTTCTGATCCCTAATCCGTGTATTTATAATGGTTTTATACTCTAAGTTATTTATATAATCAAGTGGAATTGTAACTAACTAAACTAGGGTACTTTATTTTTCTTTTTATATAGGTCTTGCTTGTATCAGAATCTTGAATAGTTTAGAATTTTCCGCTTTTTGACTCTGGTGTATCGGTGAATATTACTGTTATAAGATAAATCTTTTAAGCTTAAGCAATGAGAACCATATTTTTTCATAGGTGCTTCTTAAATCTAGATTCACTGAGGTTTCGTCTGCATTCTTCGCGAGTTTACTATCCTAATTTCAAGAGGTATAAAGACAATGAAGTTGTGTTAGAATGATGTGACAGCAAAAATATATAGAGAATAGATAGGTAGAAACTTTATTAAAGAAAAATCTGTTTAAAATCAAGATAATATTTTTATTCTTTCAATTACGGTTGCTTTTATATTAAAGTAGATTATTTATGCACATTTTTCGTTGATAAAAGATTATAAATCTTTTATCAATGTTACAGAAAGGGTATGCTTAAAAATAAAATAAATTATAGACATGTATTTTCCTGGTGTAAGTAAATGAGAATTGATGTGAGGTGAATGGCTTTGACTATATATATTGTGATTTGAATGACACTTTGATAGTTTTCCTTTAAGATATACATTATATGTTATTTGAAAAGAATTTATGATTTATTCTTATTCAATACTGTCTATTCTAGAACAAAAATAATGTTATAAATGTATAGAGGCTGTATGTTTGAAAACGTATTTTTATATATTTAACATATGCTTATAATTTTCCCAATAATTAAATTAATTTAGCACACAAATTATATCATTTATATTATTGGAAAAGGGAAAAATCATTATTACAGGATATATTGGGGAAAAATAAAAATTGCTAATAATACAAATCACTACTCACTTTTGTAAAATGGATAATCGGTATACCCACTGGCATCTCCACCATAGAAACGAGAGCGATCGTATGAAGTCATTGGCCAATTATTACGAATTCGTTCAACCATATCAGGGTTAGAAGTGAACTGACGACCAAAGGCGATCAAATTACCCGTCTTCTCAGCAATTTCAAAAGCGAGTTCATTGTGATTCGTGTAACCGCCTGCGCTGATGAAGGTTCCTTTCCACGCTTTGCGGAAAGGATCAAGCGAATCGCTAGTCTCTTTGTTAATTTCATTAATAAGATCGCTACGTGGCTCAGCAAAATGAAGATAACTTAGATCAGGATGGTTCTCTTGAAGACTTTTTGTTAGATAATCAAACGTTTCATAGGGTGTGTCATCAGTGGTATCATAAAAATCAGCAAAAGGAGAAAATCGAATGGAAGTACGCTCGGGTCCGATAGCATTGGCAATTGCATCAACCACTTCAAGAGTGAATCTACATCGGTTTTCAATAGATCCGCCATAAATATCTGTACGCTTGTTTGTTGCTGTACAAATAAATTGATCTAATAAGTAACCATTAGCGGAATGAATTTCGATACCATCAAATCCAGCCTCAATGGAATTCAATGCAGCTTGTTTAAAATCTTGAACAACATCTTTTATTTCGGAAATAGTGAGAGGTCGTGGCTTCTCATAAGAATTACCGCCAAAGTCTTTACCATGATATGGGATGTCCGAAGCTGACACTGGCTGACGTCCTTCGTTCATAACAGAGGTACCAATACGACCAAGGTGCCAAAGTTGACAATATATAACACCTCCTTTGGCGTGAACAGCATCTGTCACATTTTTCCATTCAGCGATTTGTTCTTTTGAAAAGATGCCAGGCGCAAAGGGATAGAGTCCTGAACGACGGCTAATGATGGTGGCCTCCGTGATAAGTAAACCACCTTCTGTTGCTCTCTGCTCGTAATAATCTTTCACAAGACTGGTTGGAGTAGCTGTTTCGTCACATCTCATACGTGTCATAGGAGCATGAACAATACGATGCTTCAATTTTTGATTACCTAATTTTATGGGCTGAAAAAGAGCAGGGGTAGTAGTCATTGTTGTAAACCTAGTTTATTTTTTGGAGTTTACTGAATTAAAACTGTTCATATTTATACAAATTCTGAGAAAAAAAAAAGGGAGAGCATGACCAAATATATGTAACGCATCCTTGATAGTTTCGATATAAAACTGGGATAATCAAGATTGCGTAGGCACTTGCTACGCAAAACATTATTACTGAGTTATATCTTGAATTTTCATCCGTCATGTTATTACTCTAGTTAATTTTGCTGTCACTAAATCCTATTAAAACTACAACAGTGATTTTATTGCATAATAAAAACAAAAGCTTTATATTTTCGTAGATCTGTATTATGTTAATCATCTACAATAATATACCTTATAATTTCTATATAGTGATATATACGTTTAAGTAATTGGTGAACTAGGAAGAGTTTGCTAAAACCCGACTAGAACAATGGGTTTTTAATGTTTGAAAGCGGATTATTCCCCTTAATTTGTTAACTCCAATTGCTATCATATGGTAGATAGTAATTTTTGGTCACCCGTAGCATTAATTTTTCCCAGTGAGTGAGTTTATAGTATCCTTTGTTTTTTTTTACTCCGCTGAGGTCTGTTTCCTTCTGTGCCTGTTTGTTCATAGTGTGTTATTTTTTTACTCTTGTATAGAATGATAATAAACAAAGTAATATTTAAAATAGATATTGATTCCTATTTAGACGTTTATGTCCTTTTGTTTTTAGATAGCAAATGTTTTGAAGAGGTAGATGACATAGATCATAGATATGGGATTATGTCAAGTAAAAGAAAAGAATAGATCTTTGGTCTATCTCATAACCGTATGGTGATTATATGTTACGTGATCTTTATCTCAGATCCAATGAGTGTAATCATGGTATTAGTTCAGCTGTTACGAGAGTCACTGAGTGGAGTGAGAATCCCTTAAAGCTAGTAATAATTTTATGTCAAATGTATGTGCATCCACGTTAATAAACGATATCAGCAAACAAATAAATCTATAAAAATACTCATTGTGAGGCGAGGATAAGATGCCTTTTATTCAAAATCAACAAAGATTAGATAGTATACGCTCAAATCATATTTATTGCAAGAAGAATAGTATTTCTAATAAGTTTTTTGAGAAAATAAATTAGCACTATTATTCTTCCACCCAAAATCACCCATGCGAATGTACATGTTTGATTGTTTTGTGTTTCAAAGCAAAATACTCATCTTTTAATTTGTATGACAGTAGTACTAATTCAAGCGATAGCACAAACAATCCGATGAATCTGGTACTATATTAATTCCGGGAATAAAGCGATGCCACCAGAGTTCAGGTACTAATTTTTGCGGTATTAACGAGGTGGTGATGTTGCATTTATTGCTATTGCTATTGCTACTAAAAGATAATCAAAGGACAATGAATAAAAAATGGTCTTAAATATAATTGCATACAAACTTGTAAACGTGAGAATGCAACCCGTGGATTTATGAGTTCACTAAAGTCAAATAACTACTACATTTATTTTTAATTCAAATAAAAATACAAAACTAATATATCATGAGCAGGCTTCGTTTTTGTTTGTCATTTTAAAAATAGATATCTATAAAGAAGAAGAAAAATGGAGATCGGTATATAAGATGCATCATCTAAAAACTGTTTTGGTGTGTTTCACTTTACCGAAAAAACGATATTTCGCCAAGAGAAAAGTACATCTACTATGTAAACAACATAGCTTATAACAAATATGTACAAAAAAATATTTGAACGATGAAAATAATAATAATGATAATAAAAGTTACAACAATCAATCACTAATTAGCTAATTTCATCCAATTGTTTTTATTGTTAATTTGATCGCAATAACTCGCTACTGATCCGATTAATAATAACAGAAGGGAAAACAATAATAAGAAAAACAACAACATATTACTATATGAAATGTTACAATTGGTATATTTTTACTGTTAAAAACACATCAGCGGAATAATTCGCAAATGTATAGTCTGGCAGATCAAATAAAACCAGAGATCAAATTACCAGGTAAGTGATATTTATAGTACCAAGAAATTAACCCGGACAATTATTTCTATTTAAGTCATTAGATTAAAAATCAGCATTTGACGTTGGATAGTTTTTTTTTTTAGCCAAGATGCTTGTGACCGGAGTTCAATAATATAAAAGAGTATAAAAATCCACCATTTTTTTTCGATTTCCTTATGACTTGATTCCTTTAATATATATATCAATTTTTTATTCACCTGTAACATATAAATAAAATGAACATTCTCCACTCATTTAAATTAGACAAAAAAGATATCCCCAATTATGTAATTCCTCTTGCGTTGGTCCAAGCTGAGATTTTCTGGATCTACTCTGCACTCTATTGTATATTCAGCAATTCAAGGTTATACAAAGACAAGAAATTAAATAAAGTCCGGCTTAGATCCAATTCTGCACCAGCAAGTACACAATCATTTACATCACTCTGTGTTCAATTACCAACACTGTCTCCTTCTTCCTCATCAGCAAGTGCGAAAGTCAAATTAGAAACAATTGATGAAGAAATCAATACCAGTGAATGTTCCACCAAGAAACTTCGCTGTAGCAGTTTACCCGAAGTATGTATCCGACAAAGACCCTCAATTACAGACGAATTGAATGGAACTACTTGTCCTCCAGTTTGGTGGCAAAAGACAAGAGTGATGTTTGGATATACACCTATGCATGATAACCACAGTACAAAGTATGAAAACAAATCGTTACAAGATACCATCACCACAACAATGTCTTCTGCATCTTCCATTATTTCCTCAGCAAATCCACTCGTTTACTACGATCTTCAATCTGTAGTAACACTCAAATCAACAGAACAGCACATAGAAAACAAAGAATTGTGTAGACATAATACCCTTTCCTCCAGTAGTAATGACGATAGTGATAGTAGTAGCAGCACAAAAAAAAAGACTAAGTTTGTGTCAAAAATCAGGGCCGTTTTCCATCATAAGCGAAACAAAAACTAAAACCATTGAAAAAAAATGCCTATTATGTATATTTGTATATTTCCCTATCATTACTTTCCTTCCCTACATTGTAATATGATATCCATTGTCTTTTTAATAATAAAAGCTGTTATGACACATAAATATATTTCTTCAAAACTACGATCACTCGTGTAATAACAATGTCTGATTCTATGTAAGAATCAAGACTTGAATCGATTGAAATAATAAAATAAAACCGGCGAAACGATATAATATGTTTGAGACCTTCTTTTAGAAAGAATGAAAAGAGAAAAAAAAATACATAAAAAATGAATGATCGATAAAAAGAACTTCTTGATGAGGTCAATTCAATTGTTAACTGCACAGAAAATGCCTCAGAAAACAGAATAATAAAATAGAAAAAGTTTAATTTTAGTAAACATAAGATTTTTTTCTAAAAAATAATTCATATATACGCCTGTATACCTTTATCTCAATGTCTAAGAATAACATTTGACTCCTTTCCCAAAAATATTGATCTTTAAAATGCCGTAGACAGAAAGGAAAAAATATAGGGAAAACTATATTTACAGGTGTTCATATCGTTTCGAATATATTACTGTACTATTATCTATACAGTACCGTATGGTATTGTATGTAAAAAAAAACATTAATCTGGATGTCTTTAGGATCTTCTTTTTATTCACGTGTACGTATCTTATTCGTGAAACAGTAGTGTTTATATGGAAAAGAGACGAGTTTATTGTAAACCGACTCGATAACAACCTATTACATTTCAAACAGTAGTAACGAAATAAATAATTGACCTATTAACAAATATAGCATATTGATTTTTCGAACCAGTATTATATTATTATCGCTCCGAAACATATACTCTTGGATTCTAGTAAGAATTCAAATGTTTTGTGTCAATATTGAAAATGATATTTAAGGTTTCATTCTCTAATATTTAGTAAGAAAATTTAAATGTTTTCTTAATTTTCGTACCACAACGAATATACATTTAGTTTAAATTGAAAAGGAAGAGAGATAGAAATGTGAATATATAAGAGCATACTTAGTAAGTTCAATATTAATATTCGTTGATAATATAGATTTTTTTTTTTGGTCAGATCTGATAAGTCTTTATTATAACTTTTCTATCGTTATATAGATCATCGTGAGTCTTATCAAACGTATTATAGGAGACAGTTTTTTTTCGTTATGTAATAAAAATATGCGTAACAAAGAGGAAAAAACTAAATTCGTACAGGCTAGTCAATGATATACTTTGGTGTGATCCACGTTCAATATAATATCTAACCTTAACATTTTATGTATAATCTAAACTAATAAAATGATCACTATATTATGTTTCACATATGTGGAGTTGAAAAAAAAAAAAAAAACGTCCCACCTCAATAAAACTCAATAAAAACATAAGTTAGTTACGAATGATACTAATGTTTGTACAGTTCTAAGAAAAAAAAGAGTTTTTTTTTATCTTAAGTCTATGTTAGAGGTGAATAAATTAGCTTGGAGCCACTATATAAAAAATATAAATATTGACTATTCCACTCATAAATATCTTTATTTCCACGAATATAGTAGAGGAAACATGATAAATACATACGATTACGCATGTAAATGTAGATATTATTACTAAATATTCTTATAACCATTTGTTTAACTTGCTTACATTCATCGATATGACGAATACTATGAATCTATACCATATATATACATATAGATGTTGCTATTTCCATAGAATACGCTAAATGTCTCACTTAATGAATTACTACCTAGAAAATGAAAGGATGGGAATTTTTTATACTGTCTTGGAATAAACAGTTTAAAAAGTTATTTTTAGTATATTTATAAAGATTTATCTTATTGTAG
>MU622266.1:143423-170810 GCA_025399235.1 Backusella circina FSU 941
TAACTGAAGTTTATTATTATTTTTTATCATGAAAAAAATAATTAAAATAGATTTTAGTCAGGTCTTATACGCTCATTGACGTAGGCTATATACGTGTACTTACGTAGGACAAAATTATACAACAACTTGTCTTTTTTCGAGGCTTTGTCTTTTCATAGTTGACATGAGCTTCTTTTTCTAGAATAAAATGGTAATTTAAGATAGTTTTAAGAATTTTTTAAGACACTTTGCTAGAACGTTTAGATCTTAAATATTATATTTATACACATTTATGTCTTATTTATCCGTCTCTTTGTGCTTTTTGTCACAATATAAAAAATATTGTGCTCATGAAAAAAAAAAAATCAATCTGAACTTTTATCTAATTTCCATTTCTGTTAAAAGCCAGAAACATGCCATTTATGAAGCACTTTCCCCTGGCAAAAAAAGAAAATTTTATTGTTTACATTTTTGAAGTCAATCGACTCAGCAAATGTTTGGGTATTTCAACTTGTAAACCCGTTATAACAAGTTGGGCATACGTTTTTCCTTGTCGATCAATAATCATCGAACTGAGTCCACCCCCACCTATTATAATAACAGGTTTTAGTTATTATAATAAAAAAAGACATGTAGTAAAAGCTTTTTTGTCCTACCTAAAGTTTGAGTTAAAACAAAGTTCAAAGCATTTAAGCCTGGTAAATCATATCGAACCACTGTTCCTTTGCAAACATGACTCATGTAATTGGCTACTTTTTCCGCTGTCAAGGATCGCTTGAGATACGGGTAGAAACTCGGATCCCGAGCAATAATACCTATATTGTGAATCACTTGTTAATTCCATTCTACTTTTTATAAAAAAAAGAAATCATATAGAAAAAAAATGAGTTGTTACCTATATTACTAACATCACCCTTATCCCCACTTCTACCATAAGCTAAATCGATCAGCTTTACGCTTACGATTTCCTGTTGCTGTTCAAGATTAGCTTCAGGCACTAGTTCCACAGGTTCGGGGTTTCCAAACGTTTGACTATCATCACATGGTCCCCATGGAATAATGGTTTTGGGGCCTTGGCGACCAACATAAACTGCCGTTTCTACTTGGCTCTTTGGATATAGCCCAGGGAAGTGTACAAGATTTGGTAGAGCCTTTGTTCTTTCTCCGAATCCTGTAATTCCTGGTGCCATGTTTGTTGTAGGCTAAGTTTCACAAAGAGGAGGGGTGAGTTTATGGTTAATTTTGAAAAGTTGTGTTGTGCCAGCAAAAAAAAAAAAAAATTATAGTACCGCAATCATTTCGATAGCAAGCGATTTTAACGCTTCGGGATCGTCATGGTGACCGGTCACTCTGAGAACAACTTCACGAGCATCGTGACGATTTGTATTTAATGGGCTTTTTTATTTTACCAAGATATGAATAGAAGCGTAAATTATAAATAAATTTTAAGTAAAGTTAATAATTTGACTTATATATATATATATATATATATATGCTAATATAAAAATATAACTAACCCATAAAGCGATTCACCACCTCCAAGAGGCTCAATCTTAAAATCTCTAAAAGGAGCAATATTATTTTCTTTGTAATAGTTGCTTATGCGATCATAAACAGCCTGTCCTACAGCCTCCGCCTATTTTTTTTTTTAAGAACATCATTTTTTAGACATATTTAGAAGTGTTTTTTTGAAAAGAGAAACTTATATACAAAGGGAGAAAAATAAAAATTAACAAAAAGAGAGAATGTTTACCTTTTCTTTTGCTTCATGACCTCCAATAACAACCTGGGTACTTAATTTCCAGCCGTCCATATAAATACCACAACATTTCAGCCATGGTGTGGGCGCGCGACCGTGTGCTCCTTGTACAAGAACGCGGTCTGGACCCTGTTGCGAGAGTTTAATTTGACGTAAATCGAGAATGACATCAGGCAAGATGTAGAGAGCTGGATCAAGTGTTTCGTACAAGATCTGCTCGGATACAGTAGCAGTTGTGACAAGACCTCCCGTTTTGTTTGGCTTGGTGACAATAAATGTGCCATCCTTATGGAACTCTACAATAGGATATCCCATATTAGAGAACCCTCCATACCCTGAATTTGCGGCCAGTTTCCAATCAGTAAAATTGCCTCCAGTAGCATGACAACCACATTCAATAATGTGACCTGCGAGAGATGCTGATGCCAGGAGATCATAATCGTTTTTATTAAGTGGTGCTTGCTTCTTGTGCCAGCCAAACTCATGCATCAATGGTCCCACTACAAGCGCGGAATCAACAACACGGCCCGTAATGACAATTTGAGCTCCCGCATCGAGAGCAGCAGCCACCCCTCTTGCACCTAGATAGGCATGAAGTGAAACAATAGGTTCTTCTTTTTGAGGCAATTTTTCAGCTTCAAGTTGATGCTTGGTCGAGGAGAGAGGCGAAAAAGAAGTAAAATCTTTGAAGTTCTCCAAATTGACGGTATTCATACCATCCTGTCCTTCGTATTGTGCTGCCAGATCATCACCCACCACAGCGGCTACCTTGACATTTTTGATATTGAGCTCATCAAGTAAATCTTCCACAACTTGCTTTAAATGAAGTGGGTCGAGTGCACCAGCATTAGTCACTATTTTTGTCCCGTTTTGGATAACATCAGGCAGGATACGACGGAGGACATAGTTTGGGAATTGCAATACATAATCAGAACTGTTGTCAACTTGCTGTTTTCCTAAAAGTTTCAACATGCGTCTTCTTTTACGTCGTATGGCTAAAATGCCCATTGTAATTTCTGTGTTTAAGGTATTGTATTATTTTAATGCTTGTATATTTCATATATTCGCATATTTTTTTTTAGAAAACACTTGCCTGCCAAATAATCTGCGACCAAATAATTCAAATTTGAACCCTCGTGCTTTACTAATTGGGCGGCGGCGTCGGGGGAGTCGCCATAAAAGGCAGAATAACATCCAATTCTAATAGGTTTCATTCAATAATAATAACACAGAATCCAACAAAAATTGATAAAATAAAAAAAAAACGAGAAAATAAGTAGAATACAAATTGATTTTTTTCCTGTATTTTTTTTCTCTCGTTCTATTAAATATGGTGCTTATTGCGTGTGGGGAGATCTAATTTTACCCACACTCCAATGTGACTTCGATTTAAAGCCAGGCTCGTGAAGTTAATATGTCATTGTTAATATAACTAGAAAGGAAGTTTGTTTTGTAAATTACAGCTCATTCAATTTATTGAGTTACTGAAGAATAGAGCTGCATAAATAAAGTTGATGTTGATGCATTTACTGCTTTCATGTTAAAAAAGGAAATTGTAACATACTAAAGCTTTTTACTTAGCATTAAAAACTGATTATTGAAACTGACACTGAATTTAGGAAACTATATTAAAATCTCGGACTTGTCGTTTAATAAATATCTTTTTTTTCACGAGTAAGCTTAATGGGTACTAAACTTCTCCTTTCGCTATTACTTTGTATAGAATACGACATCTGCGTCTTATTAAAAACATGACAGAAACCGTTGGTACTTTTTATCAATATCATTCTCTACGAAACCATATGTTTATATATATATATACTTTTTAGTTCTTTACAATAGTATTTTTAAAAATAAATCAAAGATGAGGATAACACCAAATATAAAACACTTTCTTTTTTTGATTGTCGAGTAAAGCGTTACTTAATAAAGTCATTTTTATGCAAACAGAAAAGAGCCAATCATTGTTTATTAGCATTGGCCATCTGCAGGAACCAGTTAAAAGTGATTCTGAAATAAAAATAAAAAATGTCTAAACTTTTTTTGGTGCCTCTCACTCACTGACTCTAATCCTCTGTGTCTGTGTTCCATGTGTAACATACATTAAAAAAAGTGTCTCTATTATTTTTGAATAGGTGGATCACCGCTTTTCCAAATATGGGAATAGAGGTTATTTTATCTTTTTTTTTTCCTTGAAATTTATATAAATAAGCTCACATCTTCTCCCTTTGTCTTTTTTTTTTATTTATTTATTTTAGCTTTCCTAAAACCTTCCATACCAAAAATACACCACTCCTAAATATCCAAAATCATATATACACACATATATATATATATTTATATATATAGACATAGATATCATTATAGTATAAAAACTACTCTTATATCAACAGTTAAAAAAAACACCTATCCACGAAAAGTTCTACATACACTTTGCATCTTTCCTTTTCTAATAACACTTTCGGATACCAAATATATTCTACAAGCAAAACAAAACATAAAATAACCAAAGAGATGTCAGCAACAAACGAATGGTTTTATATCCGATCTATTTCTACAGGAAATGTTGTAACTGCTGACCCAAAGGAAGCCGTTGCTCGATCACAAGTCATTGTGTCAAAACCAGCTTTAAATGATTTCGAACTGTGGACCTGGAAAGGTCAATTTCTATGCAATAAAGAAACAGGTCTTGTATTAGACATTCGCAAAGGTAACACACAATACAATTATTTTGTGTAATTCATAATAGAGAGATCTTACTAAAAATCATTCTTTTTTCACAATTCCTGATTTTCATCTTTTTAGGTCGTTTGAGACTGATTGAAGACACAGAGATCTGCCTGTACAACACAAAACCTTTGGAAGAAGCACACAATCAACTTTGGGGCGTACGAGATGATGCCGTGGATGCTTACGGAAGACCACTTCCCGGATCTTACATTTACTCGAGTTGTAACAGTGAATGGGTTCTGGATACTCAACCCTCTACCGAAAAGAAGGATACTCAAAAGCTTGTTTTATTCCCACTTCAGCCTATCGATAGCGATAATCAGCGCTGGTTATTTGTACCCGAAGGTCAACTCAATCCTAACGTACCTATCGAAGAAACATTACTCACTTCTCAAAAGAACTCTTATTTCTCTCCTTCCACTATTGGCGATGTAATGACACCTCCTAGCTCTAGCACATCTTCTCCTACTTACACTGGTGCTCCTGTCATTACTGAATTCCCAAAGGGTTTAACACCAGCTAAACGTGGATCACACTCTTCTATTTATTCAATGGAAGCATTTAGAGATTACCATAAGAGAATATATGAAGCAGGAGATTCTGTTATTAGGTAATTATCATTTAAATTGCATATATAAATTTCTCTATAATTTTATTTTAATATTTTTTTTCTCTCACAATAGTGATAAGGGAATAGCCATGGCCTCTGCTTACCATATTTTCCAAAATTGGAAATCGACTCAAACCAATGAAGATTCTATAACAAGCCATTCAACAAGTGAAATACGTTCTCAACTTCAATCGCTAACACAACAAGAGGTCGCCAAAAATATGTCAAATTACCCATCAAATAACAAAGATATTGCATCAACACTTTCAAATCGACTCATAGTCCAGCTCTATGATCAAACACCCATCTCACCTTAAAACTAAAAAAAATCAACCCTAACCAAAAATACGAAAAAATCAAAAAAAAATCGAAAACAAAACTCAGCAATAACCAACCTTCCTTACTTGAACATACTTTCTTTTTATCAACCTTCTTTATTTCGTGTGACATATACCACTTTGATTTTTAACCGGCAATCTCCGTTTCCGGAGATGGTACACTTCCCCATCACACACAGACTATCGTAATCCCCGCCTTTCCTTTTCATTTTGTTGCTGAGTTGTATGCATTATCTCCGCCAACTTTTTATAACAATTGTATTTCACACACCAAATACACATGTAAACCGTAAAAAAACCTATTTATTTTGAATCACTGTACAGCTTTAATCACACAAAAACTTTCTCTCCTCCCCTCCCACTTCCCTTTTTTATGTATTATTATTTCCCTTTTGGTTGTCTATTTATATCCTTTGACTTTCACCTTATTTTTTGTCTATATTATTTATTTTTAAAATCATTAAAATTGCTCCTATTTTTTTATTATTTTATCATAAAAAAAAAGTTACACTTATTTAAGATTGTAATCTGTGCGTTTTTTTTTTTTGGTAAATCAGTACGACAAGAAAAAAAAAGACATTCAAAACTTTTTTTTGTCTTATGATTAATTCTTATTGACCAAAAAAAAAATTACCCGGACAAGTATCCGTTTTAGATGTGTAATGTGGTCTAAACGTTCCTTATTTGAAATCAATCTGTTTCCTGTGCCTGAAAAAACCAACAGCTATGAAACATAGTGATATCATCTTTTTTAATTTAAAATGCTATCAAGTGATCATTGTAGCACTCTTTTAGAACCCTCATACTTTGTAAAATGAATAGCGTTGAGAACAAGCAATACTAATTGATACCTATATTGAGATATACAATAAAAAAAAAAAAAAACTATAACAAGACTAAAGTATCAGCATGTATCTCCAAGAGATGCTTGATAAAATTCTAACTATCTATCAAGGTGGCACTACTGCATTTGAACTTCAGGTCCGTGCCTGTGAATTCGTAACCTTATGCTGAGTTAAGGATAGACTTTATTATATATAAACTTAATGTCTATTTAAAATGACGCTGAGAAAAAAAAGGTACACCTTTATATTACTATGTGAAATATAGTAAAATAGACATCATAAAAAGATGCATCTAAGGAAAAGAAAGCTAAGCTTGATTTGTCATTTTTTAATTTAATTATAATTGGTTTGCGAATAGAAAAATAAAGGAAAAGAAAGAGAAAGAGAGAGAGAACTTGCTGTTGCACCAAGGCGTATCCCCCAAGAATAGTATTTAATGTGGCGTAAAAATAAAAGGGAGCAAAAAAGAGCAAAAAAGCATGTAAATCATGTGCACACTCTAATTCAACTGTAGAGTATTACTGCTTTATTTACCATTTGAATGTATGTAAATAACTGACATTTGTTTTGTTTATATGAATTAAACAGAAAATAGAAATGATACATGTCAATGTGTTGATATCTGCATGTCAGGCTTTTACGTCGATCTTCATGCCCCTTTTTATTATTTAATGATTTCCAGTCTTTGGTTGGCTCAAATAGTGCTCGAATCTGACACATCTTTATTTAAATGTATTAGTGCATAAATCAAAAAACAAGCCCTTTTTGTGCTACTCATACTGCAGTGGCTGAGATTAGATTTTATATATAATGGCATATGTATTGCTCTCAAGCTCAGTTTTACTATCGTATCATTTCTTATCAAATCTAACTTTTTGTTTGGATATGTCATAGAATGGATGTAAAAAAAAAAAAAAAAACAGGTACCAACTCTAATCCATTCACTTTCTTTAACATAACAAGAATATATTGTTTTATTATCATTTTGTTCTTACATGTTCTTTTATTACCTCATCGACTTTTTGTACTCTAATAAAGATTACAATCACATTCTATGACTTTTTAAAAAATGATATTCACACCAAAAGAAGACTTGTTTTTTTCCTTGACGCTCTCAAATAGAAATAAATAAAATAAAAGAAACTAGGCCTATTCTTGCTTTGTAATAATTTAATAGATCCATGCGAGACCGATTTTTTGAAATACCTTTCTTTTTACTTATCATTACTAAATCCAACACATGAAAAAGGTGCTTTGATAGATTAAGATCGCTATCTTTATAAGGAAAAGTATTTTAAAAAAAAAACTATAAAAAATTATATACTTTCTTTTGTTAGACCTTATTTTGTTTCTCCTCTTTTTTTTTGTTCTCCTAACTAGAGAGTAGCACTTGACTTATTGCTACAAAACTAAAACGCAGCCAATAAGATAAAAAGAGTGGATTAAAACTCTCTATGTGCTGTATTTTAACTGTGCTCGAGGGAAAAATGTCTGTGTTTAGTAAAGCGACAAAAAAAAAAAAAAATAGAAAATACTGGTGTTCACCACTACTTTATTGTATTATAAAATCTTATCAGTGAGAATTTCATACTATATTTTCAACAAATGGTCTAATAAAAAAAGATGAGGCACACACAGTGTAACATTCGTGTTAAAAGCTGATCTAGAAGCCCAGAATAAAAATGAAAATCAACTTTTTGGGATGTGATATCCTGCCAATAAAATGAATCTTGACTTCTTATGGTTAACTTGTGTCACAGCATCCGGCGCAAAGACGGAACCTTTTATTTTGAAAATCAACAAACTGATAGTCCATATCCTGAAACCTGCCCAGACTCTTTTCTTTTTTGGTTTTTATAGATATATCTATAAAAGCTTGGCTTCTTTTTTAGTTTTTTTTTTTTTCTTTTATAAAAATAAAATATAAATATAAATCGTTCTTATTTATTTACCTTTTTAGCAGCTTCTCCAGTCAGCAGGATGTTAAGAATAAACAAAATATGCAGGAATCACTCTTTATATGTCAAAAAGCTTATTACTAAAAAACAAAGGAGAAAAGGAACAAAGCATAAGTGTCTTGTTAGAAGTTACACTGCATATATTTCCCTTTGACATGTATTAAGTTTCAATAGGGTTACTTATTGACAATTAGAATGTCATTCTATATTATGAAATACCGTTGGCTGGATAGTAACATGTGTCAAAAGTTGAAAGAAATAAATAAAGTCCTCTCATGCATCCAAGTTACTTTAAAGAGAAATTAAAGTTATTTATTATTTTGAAATTTGTCCAATCATTTTGTAAGAATAAACGGGAGTTACCAAATAAAAGATGTGAATATGAAAATTGAAGTTCAGTTAAATTTAGGTCTCTTATTACAATTTACATATCAAACTGCATTTAATAACTTTATTTTAAGCAAGTATGCTCTAATACCATTTTTAGTATTTTTAATAGTAAAAGAACGTAAAGAATACTCTTCAATATAGTAATGGTGACGTATATGAAGCCAATAATATACTGATAGGAATAATAAACAACATATAGAGATCATTTTATAAAGGTTCCAATCTAGAAAAAGAAGGCATGAAAAATGATTTTGATAAACTCGGAAAATGAAAAAAAAGACAATGTAACATAATTGCATTGATTTAAATTCATAAAATAGCATATAACATCTTGATATATTTATTGATATCATAAGGATCATAAGGAGTGACTATGCTCAATAAATTATCAAAGACAGTATTTTGCATCTGGGTCTGATAACCATCAGATCAAACAATAAATCACTTCATTTTATAAGCATTTATTCGTTATTCATCATTCATATTAATATGTGCCCGAATCGGAAATGTTGATGTGTATATTACGGAAAATAACTTCGTAGGAAGTGTATATTACAGAAAGTCATTCAGTTTTTGGAATAATTAAAAAAATGAACACTTTTCCTCTTTTTTTTTTATAAAAAAAAAGAGGCATATTAAATCTTTTCTCAAAATTCATATCCACTTGATAATTACTTGAATCAAACTTTTCGACATATGTACTATTGAAAAACACTCATGTTTAAGAGCTCAAGAAAAAAAAAGGAATAATGATGGAAAAAATAAATATAAACATTAGTAAGAGAAACATGGTTCCGCAATTATATAAATAATATATATATATATGTAGAGTTTTGTAATCAGTGAATGGATAATTTGATACATTTATTCTTCTGTCATTTTAACATTTTACTTAATGATATTACAAATAATATTATGATTAAACTACAATGTTTAACGAAGTTAGGTCACGCAAATTAAGTGTAATTGTTAATCTGGTTCAACAAAGCATTGATAGTAACATGAAAATCGAACGTAATAACCAAGAAAATATCATCGAAACCATTTTTTCTCAGTAAATGAACAAATTAACGCGGAATGACTGTCTATAACATCCAGATCTCTATTGGTAATAACAGTCATCCCCATCCTCGCAATAAAGTCTTGCATGATTTCTTGAATAGTCTATCAGTAAAACAAGTAAAGATTGAGAAAGAACTTGCAGGAATGTCCCGAGATACATCTTGTACCGACATTGCCAGATTAAAGGCCTATCTTATTGTTAGTATATTTTAATGACAGCATATCTAACATTTGGGATAATTAACAAATAAATATAGGAAAGCATAAAGTGAAAAAACACTCTGCGTAGTTTTTATTCTGCAAAAAAAAAAAAAAAACAATTAGGGAAAAGCGGTTACTGGGGTTACGCACAAAGCAGGTATAAGACAATATGGCTGCCGTTGAAAGGAAGTCAAGAAGATTCGAACAGAAACATACCAGTACTAGCAATTGGTAATAAATGAACAGAGGTTGGAAGCCATATTAAAGGGTATAATCGCAGAGGAAGGAGCTGGATTAAAGAACTACATAGAAGATACGCTTAGCTGCTATTCCTGACGAACAAATGACTTTCCAGTTTTGTATATATTGCTATTCACCAATAGTTCACCCCAAGGTGCCTAAATCCAATATGCGTGCCTGTTATATATGGAAGAACCTCAAACAACCGCGATTAGATGTCTGCTGCTGGTGTTGGTATCTCAGCCATGACAAAACTTCTAGTTGGCACAAACTTCCCTCCCTTCACACCACCAAACAAGCAATAGCAGTTATAATATCTTTTTAGACATTTTTTTTATTTATTTGTCTCCAGTCACCTGCAATATGTATGACTTCGGTTAGCGGTGCACTGATGTGCTTCATGTGCTTATGCAATTGATTACTACAGGTAAGTACTAGCTGTATGTCGTATATCAAAACACTAATATTTTCCTTTGTTTAACCTCTCAGTATATTGTGTATATTTTGTATTATAAAAATTAAATGAAAAGCACAAATGGAAAGAATTGTTACTCAAGAAGTTGATAGAGTACCCAATTTCATTTAAAGAAAATAAAAATGAAATAAGGTTTAGCTAAAATACTTGTTTCCTCGTTTAATTGGATCTATTAATTAGTACAAACCAAGTTGGTGTTAGACAAAAAAAAGAGCACAGACACATGGTGTATTTGAGAGTTGAAGGTCTAACAAAGGTAGGGGTTTAACTACTGTTTTCTTTTTTTTTTTTTTTTTCAAGAAATCGAGAAAAAATCACAAATTTACAAAACTATTTTGAGAAAAAATAAAATCATAATTGAGAAAAATGAAGAGAATAATTGAAAAAAATAATTTTTAAATAAAGACAATCCGTAGAGTAGAGAACCAAAGCATATTGTCAATACCATGAAATAGATGGAAACACCAGTAGAAGCCACAAGAGCATAGCATAGAGATTAGAATAGACGAGTATATACCAGAGCAGAACCAAGAAAATGTGAAATATATGAAAAAAAAAACAAGTGAATAACTCATTGATGAAGTTATAAAAATGGACGACATCGTATAGTCTATGGAAGAGGACGACAACAGCCGACTAGAAACGTAGGTTCGAGTAGAATATGAACGACCCCAGGTGGTAAGAGGAAGCCAGAAGAGAGCACAGGCATAGCTTGTCCATTTTAAACTTAAAATAGGGCTAGTACACAATGATATATACTAGTAATGTCCTCGTTAGCAGAATCAATTAAAAGAAACTTCGGAATCAAGTTCACAGTTACCATCGTTAGCTGAAATATATCTCCAATGAATTGATCTAAAGTTACTCCAATAAATGTAGATGCTATAGCTTGTTCATTTTATTAAAATGAAACGTCTTGCACCATCCTTAATAAATCATGTAGTCTTATTGTATGGCAATTAAAGTTGGTGATAGATGGGATTCGTTTAGACGGTTAAACATACGCCCTTGTGTTGTTGAGTTGGATCATAAACTTAGTCCCTTTTAGTCCTGTCACTTTAGCCTCCCGTTTGACTCCATTTTCTTATCAACTTTTTCCCAACAATTTGAATTTTTTTCTCATTTTCTTGGAAAAGACAGTACATCATGGAGTTCTCCAATAAGAATAGCGGTTCTAAATGACGATGGCCACCTTTAGAAATGATATAGCTTCAGTGGCTGACTGCCTTGGTCCAATTAATTTCATAGCGGACTTTAGATTATCCAACTGCGCCGTTTTCAAAACCAAAAACCAAAACAAAACAAATATAAACTTTTTACATACTCTTAAAACAACTTGCTTCGAGAACTACATTCAACATCTCTTAATACACTATTCAACCATTGATCTAGATTAAAAAATATCGAATATGAGTAGTGAACCAACAACACCAAAGAAAAAATCTTTTCTAGCCAACTTGTTTGGTGAAATGCCATCTCTAGCTGATCTTGAAGAAGCTTCAAATAGATCCAAGCTTACACAAGACAATGCAACTGATTCCAAGGCAATTTCAGTAAAGAACGAAAAATTTGATACAATTTCAGTAAAGAACGAAAAGCCTGACACAATTTCAGTTAAAATTGAACAACAAGAGCCCAAGAACATAAACCAAAATGCTACAGTTGACTCTAAAGCAAATATACAACAAACCAGCCCTACAAGTGTTCAGTTTGATAAGCCTAATGGTCTTTCTATTGATCAACTACTTGACTATATCAATGTGTCAAATAAAGAACGCAAGGATGGCAGTCAACATGTCACACCGCCTTACAGTCCACCCTCTCAAGGACTCGATGACTTTGAAAAGCAAAGAATTAAAGAAAAGAAGATGAAAAAGAACTACCTAAAAAAAAAAGCAAAACAAGCCACTCTGGAACACAAAGATAGACCTACAACAGCAATTGATGAAATGGAATTCGATTCGTTACTGGATTCTTATACAAAAGTACAAGAAAAGGTAAGAAATGTGCTTGTTATTATGAAATAAAACTAACTTGTTATACTTGAAGAAAAAGAGAAAACAACAACCAGATCACAGTAAGCCCACTGATATTATGGATGTCGCCTCAGAGAGTAAGTAATAGTACATTTATTCTTTATATATATTTACACACTTTACTCATCCTATTATGAATAGTCTTGGGTCGGCCTATAAAAAAACCCATGTTGAAGCATCCTCAAAAGCAACGACAGCATAATACCCAGAATAACAGCAAGCAGAAGAAGAAGAATATAAAAAAGGAATGGATACCGGAAAAGGTGTGTGTATTTTGGCAAGGTGGTCATTGCAAGGATGTAAGTTGAATTGTTTTATTGAGAGTGATTTAATCAAGAGACTAATAGCGAAATGAATAGGGTGATAAATGCACCTTCAAGCATGAAGGAAAACAAAACATAAAGTTGTGTCAATTCATCCAATCACAATCGTGTGAAAAGGGAATACACTGTGAATTCTCTCATGATTTGAAATCGGAACCTTGTCGTTTTTATTTTGTTGATAGTTGTACAGCTGAAGATGATTGCTCTTATTATCATGGTGAATTGACTGAAGATATGAAGACAAAACTACATCGTATGACTGGACATTGTCGATTCTTTCATTTCAAAGGATATTGTAATGCCGGCGATATGTGTCCTTTTAGTCATAAGCCTATTACTGATCAAGAAGAATTAAAGAAGTTAGAAGATTCGATCACACCATGTAAATACTTTAAAGCTGGGAAATGTAGCGCTGGTAATGAGTGTTTTTACAATCACTAGACGGAGATAGTGCCTATAGTTACATGTTCCCTCTATTATTATTATATAAAAAGCCATTAATAAAAAGGCGTATGCGCAATTAAATGTCATTGAAGATAGGAGATATTAATAACAGATATATAACAAATCCTGACATCTATCTGGAGTTAATGAATAGAATTAATACTTGTCACCAAGCTAAGCCATATTATTTTAACTGATAGAATAAATGAAGCAATACTAGTTTTCAAAAGGATCTATCTAGATACGCATACAAACAAACCGCTTATAGTAAGTTACCGAAAAGCTTAAAATAGTCTAATAAAAAAAACAGTCATGCCATTACTATTGCTTTTAGTATTTACTTTTACTATTATTAACCAGCTGTTATGGATAAACTCTCTATTGAAATACTCTCATCTATCTTTATCTATCTTCACTACGAACAAGAGAAACAATGCAAACTTATTTGCCGATCCTGCGCATAAACCTTAGCGTCGGGTGGACTAGAAGTTGAAACCGTCATGCTTTCGCTTTTATTTAGAGGACTTCACTATTCCTTACAGACAACTCACAACTTTTTAACAAAAGTACCACGTAAGATCGGTTGTCGGCGACTCTCACTCTGTCAGTTTCATGATAAGGCAAAATAGGCAACGCTGTTTCCAAATTTAAGATTTCTTGTCTTTTCCCTGAACAGTTTGGAATGTTTCCCGATTACTTAAGTCAATACGACTATGTAGATATCGATGACGTTGATTACTATAAGGATTCACTTACAGGAAGGCCTCGTCAATAAACGATGGAGCAGATTGAACAATTAGCCAATTGGCATGACCAACTCGAGACGCTGGTTGATACTCAGTCTTAGATTCCGTCATTACCACTTGAACCTTGATATTTACAAAACCCAAGGCGCTTGGAAATACACAGTCCATGATGTGTTTGTCCAGCCTCAGAAATACTCCATCTGTCATTCGTTCAAAGCCACAGTGGGGAAGAAAACGCATGTATATTATCACCTATACGAAGTTAAGATCCACATGAATCAGAAACGCATTTTAAACACCTTTTTGACGTGCATGATCATTCAATGTATTATCTCTATAAACCTCCAACTGTACCATTGAAATATGGTCAACCGCATTTCCATTTTCAGTGTCTCATAATTATATAGCATTTATCATCAATAAACGTATATTACTTATTTTATTATTGTTTTATTTGCTTCACCAAAAAATAAATAACTGTGAACAAAGGTTCCAAGAGAACTTTTTCTTTTACAATAACTTCCAATTTTTTTTAATGATCTTCTCGATGTGTTCATTGCTAGGCATTTTTTCGCATTTCTTGAACAATTTATACTTTCATCTGACCAATATCGTTTCACTTTTATCAAACTGTTTTTATATAGATATTTCTCCTTTGTTCATCATTACGTCTATTTGATTCCCAAAATAAAATATAAAAAGGAAGTAACTCTCTCTATGAAGCCTTGTATTCTTATCTTTATCATCATTACCATCATCTCTGACTTACTTTTCTAGTATTTTTAATGGTATGAATGGGTTTCCATAAGTACACATACATCGGTGCACTATCTCTCATTAGACACCCATAGCAAACAACAATTTAAACTGTCACTTGTCAAAAATAGAATAGATCTACGTTAAATACTATCACTAGTTATGAACGTATACTTCACATTTTAAACTATATAACCAAGTCAAATATAGCGGTGAATCGAATCCAACTGCTTCACATGTATAAAACCAATAACTCTCCTACAATATCTCTCTCCCCATTTTTTATATTCTTGACTTCATTTTCTTTTTTTTTTATTATTATTATTATATTGGAAAAGGGAAACAACGTTGATTTAACCAGCAGATGCAAAGTTCTGAGAACCAGCAGTACCATCCTGATACTCCCAATGAAGAGCTCCAACATCGAAATTACCGTGATAATCCCAACCTTTCTCAGTAACATGATATAAATTAACTGAACCACCAGACATGGCATCACGATGTGTTGCATGGTATATGGATCTTCTTCCAAGTTCAAGTGCATCAGGCACAGAGAGGTCATAGTCAAAACCTGAGTCAAGAACACCATAAGCAAAGGTTGAACCGGATCCAACTGAGAATATATCACCCTTCAATCTGGTACCATCAGAATCAACATAGAAGAGATTGGGTCCCTATAAAGAGTAATGATAACATGATTAGGTCCAACTCTTCTTTATAATAGTAAAATAACTTACAGATTTATCCCAACCAGTGACCATGGTACCCTATTCAATCATTTAATATTACTTTTATTTATTAAACCTTTTTATCTAAAAACAACGTACCATTGAGAGGCCCATACCTTTATAGGCATATACCATATTAGCTAATAGCTTGGAAGCTGCAGCAACTGAAATACGCTCCTTGTTTCTCAACTCGTGTAAACGACAGCGTCTTCCCAACTCACGTTCCCAGTATGAACAATCAGCGGCACCACCAGCCATGGTACCTAATAAGTATGGATTGATTTCAATGACCTTCTTTACGGTCTGTGAACCTATTTATATATATGTTATATTGGAGTAAGCAACGAGTAAAGCTAGTGAGTTGATTAAAAAATGGTTTTACCAATATAATTGCCCATGGTTGCTCTGGAATCTACAGCAACAATAACACCGCCTTGGAATTGGAAAGCAAGTGTAGTGGTACCGTGTTGAATTTTGATCTTGTATTCAGGCGACTTTTCATCAGTAACACTTCTCAAGAAATCAACAGGCTAAGAGAGAAAGTCAATCAAACTGATATTTATATATTTGAATATGGTACTTTACATTGTGTACAGCAGGAATGTCGAAAGATGGAAAAGCCAAGTCTTGAGCAGCGTCCCATTTACCGCAGAGCTGATCAAAGGTTTCTTCTCTTGGTAGTTGTAAAGGCGAAGTAGAATATTTTTGCACAAATCTGTTCATTGTATGTGTGTATTCTTTCTAATAAAAAGAAGAACAGAAAACAAAAAGGTTAATGTATTTTTTTTTTATGTGTATGTACAAAGTGGATGACGAATTCGACACGCGTTTAAAAATTAAGCAGTGAAATCGGACATTAAACATGATTTGTGACATCACCTACTAAACAGAGAGTGAGTCCATCCATCACAGCCCAATATCAATGAAAAAGTGAGAAGGGGGAACTGTAATAAGCTTGAAAATAGAGTGTATAATGTTGATGATGGCAAGTATTATCTATTATTTCTCGATTATTGAATTTTAAGCAGGAGGATTAAAAACTTTACTCAATAAATTTCAAGGTATCATCAAATGATAGAAGACATTAGAACACATATTAAAAGTTGTACGATTTACAATATTGGGGGGGTTTTTTTTTCATGTAAAATTTATTTAATAGGTTCATCATTCTTGGTTACAGTTTCAGCAAGAGAAAGACTTTGAATATCTATTCTATTTGCCTCGTGAATATAGACTTGGGCTTCTTCAACACCCTTTTCAAATGCAATTTTAAAGTGTTTTACCGCTTTTTTATGATCTTTATCAATCCCTCCTTCTCCCTGGGTGTACAAAAGACCTAAAAGATGGTGAGCTTTTCCAAATAGTGCATCTTCCGATATAACAGAGTAAATTCTATCTTTACTGAGATTGGATGGACGTGAAAATGCTTCTCTTCCATATTGAATATAAACATGTGTACACATATCACTAGGTTTTTCGCTTTCGATCTTCGATAGCCATTCCAAGCATGTTCTAAGGTCTTGTTCAACACCAAGACCGAAGTAATATAATTGAGCTATATTAAGATAAGCACCTATATTCTTGTGGTCTGCTGATTGTAAGTAGTAATCTAATGCTTTTCCATAATCCTGTTCAAATACATCTCCATGCTCATAGAACAGACCAATATCTCTAAGTACATAACTTGTATTTGATCCTGATAATCCATCTTGATACCATTCATTCGCCTTTGAAAAGTCTTGGAATTCTTTACTAGCACCATGATACAACTCTGCCAAATAAATTCCAGCAAGTTCATCATTAGGAGCTGCCTTTGTGTACCATTCGATAGCTAACCCTTCATCCTTTTCTGTACCCAGACCAAATTGATACATGAATGCCAGGTGAAATGGGGAATCATTGATATCATGGTTAGCTGCAATCTTGTAGCATTCAAATGCAATCTCATAGTTTATATCTTCTCCATCTTCACCATAAAAGTATCTTTTTCCCGAGTAATAGTAACTTTCGTGATTTCTATCATCCGCCTCAAGCATGTATTTATATGCAAGTTTGTAATTAACATCAACGCCTACGCCATAGAAAAACGCAATTCCCAAGTTATACTTGGCATATTGATGACCCTGATCTGCTGCCTTTAAGTGCCAAGGGATGACTTGATCGTAACTTTCATCAACGCCGTAGCCCATTTTATAACATAGACCAAGTTCATATTGGGATTCTGCATCTCCTAGTTCAGCGGCAACTTTAAAGTATTCAAATACAAGATCATTGTCTTGCTCGACGCCTTCCCCAAGAAAGTGCATCCTACCTAATCTGTAATTGGCAGTGATATGGTTTTGAGATGCTGCCTTTTTGTACCATGCAATGGCTGTGACATAATCCTGGTCTAATCCGAGCCCATTATCGTATATAAAACCAAGTTTATACTGGGCATTGACATGCCCTTGATCAGCGGCTATTTTGAAATAGTCAAAGGCGGTTTGTTCATTCTTTTCAACACCGTCTCCATTTAGATATAACTCCCCTAATTTATACGCCTTTTCTATTGACAGATAAATAAATGAGCAAACGCGTATGGCATTGTGTCGCATTCATGTTTCTATACTATTGAGTTGTTTATCATCCTTTGTTTTATTTATTCACCTGGAGTTAAGGATTCAGTATCGAGGGATGTATTTTCAGAGTTAAGCATCAGGTTTTCGTTATGTATTTGATCTAAATGAAGTGATGTATCATAAATCAGACTGTTAACTATATAATAGTATATATAAACAGAGAGTGTTTACCTTGGCTCATTGTAAATAAAGTTCTTCGGGTAAAAAAAAAAAATAGGGGGAGAAGAGAAAGAAAGCATCCAATAAGTTGAAAATGGAGGTCGCATTTATCTTCGTTTTATAATATACATTTTACAAATAAATGTAACAATCAATGTCGTACATAAGATCACTAACTGCGCAATGGATATGCTCAAAGTGACGAGGCTGAATTCATATAAATATGTTGTGATGCTGGATCTGCATTCATTTTGACTAATATCGCAGGTCAACCCTTGATAAACAGATGCTAAATAAGTTCGCACTTTTAGAGGGTGTGCATACTTGTTGTTCAAAGTAGCCAATGAAATAAACAAATCAAACCAGATCAAATCAATCATCATATGCCACTTCATTATTTAAGATAATAGGCATTTTTAAATTTGATGTCTTTAATTTCAAGGTTTATTTGTGTTCTTACTATTATGAATCTGTAATCAGCTTCATCTTATATATGTTTATACTTTTATATTCTCCTTGCAGCAATTATATTCTTCGAAATAAGCTTTATCGATATTATTTCTGGATATATTACAAACACCATTCATCACTTTTTTATTTTTATTTCATTCACATATTTTTATTTATTAATGTCTTTGAGTTTTCACCAATTGTTCTTGACCTGTGCGGTTTTTTAATAACATAAAAATCATCGGGGCAACTATTCTTCCTTTTTAAGAGGATCGAATGAAATCATAGGAATAAAGTACTCTGGAAATACCATTTAAGATATTAACCAGCCAATAGTATATTGAGACAGAGAATGGTGATATTTACAGTTATAAAAAGTAAAAAATATTAGTCATGCATTGTTTTTTTCTTGTCAAAAATAATGCCAACTTTATATATCGAAAACCAGACTCTTCTCTTTTACTTTCTGTCTGATTGGCTCATTTACCTGATTTATAAGCTGGTTAATCTAAATTAGGAAATTAGAGGTTGACGCGTTCCCAGAAATGCCTTTTGAAAAAGAATCACTTTTTTTTGAATCGGAGGTTTAATAAGGCTGATATATATTTTGCATGTGTACTTGTTTCTGCATGTCATCAACATTATTCTCTATAATGAATCCTTTACCTGATATTGCTGGTAGTAGAGTGGTGTTTCATCGTCTGTTTCAAACATATCCTGCGATATTAGCAGAAAAGATGACGCTTTGTTTATCTCATTTTTTAATGCAATAAAAACCAGATCGATACGATGAAGTCATTCCCGGACAGTACCTCGCACCTGCAGCCATATGCTGAGTTTAATTAAAATTAAACATATGCTAAACTTTTCAAAAGTCACAGGTAGTACATTATAAAATGTTTATAAAGAAGTTTCTCTTTTTTTGCGTTTATTTTTTTCTTTTATTAATAATAATAATATATTATATAAAAAATGCCTTCTATTTACGATTTTACTGTTAAAGACATCAAGAACGAAGATTGGAACCTTGCTGATCTTAAGGGAAAGGTAAATGATACATAACTCTCATATGTGTATGTAAATAGCTTTTTAATAAAGCGTCATATAGGTTGTTCTTATCGTCAACGTTGCTTCCAAGTGTGGTTTTACCAAGCAGTATAGCGGTTTGGAAGAACTCTATCAAAAGTACAAGGAAAAGGATTTTGTTATTGTTGGTTTCCCCTGTAACCAATTTGGCGGTCAAGGTAAGAGCTAGAAGGGGGGAGGAGTCATGTATAGATAAGAAGTTGAACGATATTTGTATAGAACCTGGTTCTGAGGACGAGATTCAAAACTTCTGTAGCACCAAGTGGAGCGTGACATTCCCTTTGGGTGCCAAGATGTAAGCGTATTTCGATTTTTTTTTTTTTTTTTTTATCTGTACGTGGTATTCATTTTATATGTTTGCTTTATAGTGAAGTCAATGGCGATAATGCTGCACCTTTGTATACTTTCTTGAAGGAATCTCAACCTGGTATTCTTGGGTAAGTTTAGCAATGTTTTATCCCTATTGTAATTTTTTTTCTCACTCAAATGTTTATGCATTTTTTTTTTTTTTACTTAGTTTAAAGCGCATTAAGTGGAACTTCGAGGTAAACCGAAAATAATATAAACATTACGTATTTTTCAAAACTCTAATTCCTTCTCTCTCTTTATAGAAATTCTTGATTGATCGTGAAGGAAAGGTCAACAAGCGTTATGCTTCTACTACTGAACCTAGCTCTATCAGTGCCGATGTTGAAAAGCTTTTGTAAGCTAGCCTTTCTCTATCTCTCTTTATATTTCCAAATACCATTTATTTAAGTTACTTGTCCCTTAATGATTGAACAAACATAATCAAACACAAGCAAAAAAAAAAAAATAACTTTAATTTGTATTAAACAATAAAAATAAAATTAATTAGTTTTATTATCTTCAAGTACTCGTCCCTCACCACCTGCTGGATTAGTTGTGTTTTTCAAACCCATTTTAGCGACTTTATCCCAAATAGGATGAGGAATATCACTCTTATCTTCATCCAACGTTGCAGCAGCAGTAGTTAAGGAATCATGATGATTTGGTTCAGTATCTGGCGTAAACAGTTGATTATCGTGGCTGTGTACATTCTTTACTCGATCATCCAGTTTAACATCCTGTTTACCCTCCGTTATTGTCTCGTCTAAAACACCCTGTCGACCTTCCATCATTAATCTTTCGCGTGCTCGTCGGAATGCAACATCAAAATTTGTCGGTAAATGGTCAAGCATAATTGATTTTCTTACAATCACCTCGTTACAAACTTTCACTGCTGTTGTTCTTTCTATCACTATACGCGTTTCATTACTTGGTGTAGGATCCTTATTGAAGTAAAATGTAAGCATAATTGTATTGTATTAGTCATCAAAATAGGTTGCTATACTTTACCAGCCAAAACTGATATATTTTTCCTGCAACATATAACTATATAGACTCGTTAATGGAAATGATATATTGTATGTAGCTATATAACTTACTCGTGGGTTTTCAGTGTTATCTATGCATCGTTTTCTTACTTGTTCAACCTGATCAAAGACATCCTTCCACTTATCCCCTTCAGGAATCCCAGACCACAAAATTTCACTCGCTGTTAATTTCTTTGCCGCCTCATTACTAGCAATAATCAATTCCTTCACATCCATCATTGATCCATAACTCAATTTACTGACGATATCATCCGCAAATACAAACGACTGAATAATATCCTATATATATCCGTTTGATAAGTATATATTTTATTATTTCTTATACCTTCTTACATTGTATTTTTCTGCCAATTCCAGGTTCAGACTACACGCCGGCGCATAACAATAACATCTCAATGTAAACTCTTCGTCTTTACCCTTTTGAAATTCGTCCATATAATCCGTCAACATAATGGTGAGTACAGCTGCAGTAGCTGCACCCAAACTATGTCCAACAATGTAAAGTGCAGTGGTTGAATGTTCGTTTGTGTACGCAATCAATTGAGGTGCAACATGACGAAAGAACCACATGGCTGAATTCTACACTTCCCAATAATACTAAAGAAATGAGTCTTTATTTATTTATATCACTAAGGAAACTTGCCTTCATACCACTATGAATATAACCACCCCGCCAAGGTTCATATTCACAGGCCAAATCTGTTAATGTATCCATGATACTCTAAGACATTTATAAGTATACATAAACACCGTATTGTTTTTTTTAATAAATCTTCTTTACCATTGTTCCACGTATGGACAATACAATTGAATTCGTAAACCTATCCCTTGCAATAAAATAGCTCGGTCTAAATGCATGTGCCGATCTCAACTCGTATGCCAGTAAATCCTCCTTTGGTATGGTAAGGTACTCAATGATGGACTTTGCATCAGAATGCTCTCTCATTGCATCTGAAAATATGCCGTTTCCTTGTCCAATGAAGTTGAGTCCCTTCCATCCATAAGAAGCAATGGAAAACTTCCAAAATCGGGATGCGGCGTCAATATCAGAGAGGTTTTGTACCAGATCCCATGTACGGCCATTGTTGGGGAGATCAGTATAGAATTTTTCGAGAATATTGAAACCATAGAGGACTTGCATATTGGTTAATTCAAAACCTTGTCCCTAAAGATAAAATGAAGACTTAGGATCCTTACGTATAAGATCTTTCTATTTTATATGTTTACAAATGTCGCCAACAGTTTTCCAATAGTACGTATAATCTGACTTGTCTCTCCATTGCCTGTCCATGAACCCACCGTATCCAAAAAGGTCTTGTTTGTAGTACCCACTTCAGGTAATGGTTTAATATCTTCTTCTTTTTCTTCAATCGATCTATACCCTGTTCCTTTATTTTCTATTGATGGTGAAAATTTTAACCAAGAAGAAGACTTTTTTAGTGTAGGTGTCATAGGCGCAGCCACCATTTCACCAAACTCATCATCATCGGTATCCTTCTTTTTTGACTGTCTAGATGATATTGTATTTGCTCTCCTTTTACTTAACGCCAATGGCTGCATTAATGAACCCGTTACATCATCATCATCATCATCATCCTTATCCAATCCATCTTCTTCCTCCTCCACCTCAGATAACGTATCATAATCACTCTCATCAGGATAATCCAAACTATCATCCATCGACTCTTCATACTTTCTAAACCGAATACCATCACTTTGCTTATTCATCGGCTGTCCATTTGTTTTTTTGCGCTGTCTCTGGAACTTTAGATGTCGCTTGAACTCTGCAGCTGCCTGCTCCTCCGATATAAGATTCGTTGCATCCATAATATGGCCCTTGTTCTCCACCATCGAAAGTGGTTCAGATGTAGAGAGGTCACTCAGAAAGTGATAGGATATCTTGCAATGCAACGCACCCACATTATTCACCGCCGCCCTCTCCCTTCCAATAATCGAACTCGCTCCGGTCGATAGTTTCTTTTCCCAGATTTCATAATAACTGGTAAAGGTCGGTGGCATTGTCGTCAGGGTGGACAGACGAATCTCGGCACGGCCAATGTGTTTGTCTGGGTAGAGTGTATAGTTATCATAAACGTCCATTTGGAGCGTACTGAAGAGTTGACAGTGAAAATTGACGGAGAATTCAAAGCATTCGTTCCAACGACCGTCTTTCCACTCGCTTGTGGATGTTTGATATTGTATTTCTTTTAAGATAGATGTTATTCTTTTTTCTTTTTTTTTCTTTTCTTAATTTTACTAACCTCCTAAGGTAAATATAACATAAGGTCTTTTCACTTTCACATTCAAGAAACAATCAAGTAGTTGAATCTACTATTATAAAGTGTATTTATTAATTTAAAAAAAAAGTCATCACTGCAGCAAAAAGTAAGAATTCATTACTCTTAGTTTTCCAACTGGTAAAGGTGCTGTGCTATTATTAAACGGTGAAGGCACAGGTGGTAAGTTTTCTGGTTCTTCAAAACTAGCCATAATAAAACATGTATAAACAAAGAGGAAAAAGAAACAAAGAGAATACACAAAGACGTACAGTAAGGCTGATTTAGAAATTTAAATGGTGATTATAAAAAAATAATTTGACGAAATAATAAAAATGATTGGTTGTTTTAAAATCTTTTGGCAGTTTTAAGATTAGTGCTTCTTCCACTCTCAATCTACCGATTCTTTTGAAAACACTGCCCATTTTTTTGAGAAAAATCGCGCACTTGTGCGAGGCTAATTAAACCAGACATTTCTATGCATAATTCATTTTGATATTAAATTATATGAAAGGGGAATTAAAAATTCGAAATAAACAAGAATCACGAAACTGAATTTAACATCTAAAACTAGAATTAACAGAAGGAAACAATATACTAAAGTATCTTGTTCTAAATAGAAAGCATAGACATTATGTTGAGTAGAAGGAAAAACATTATCAGTGGCACGAGAATTTCTAAATATGGGAGCTATGAGGAAATGAATCCTAGAAACCGGATTAGATACAACAACACTAAGTGTGTTCATAACATATAGGTTCTTTATTGAAATATTTAAGGAGAGTGTCTATAGAATACAGTATTTTTACTTGGTTTTTGGACCCTTTTTTTTTTCTAAGCAGTGGAGCTGTTGGCTTCTCATGTATGAGCTCATGAAAAAAAAGCTGCAAAAAAAAAGCTGCAACAAAAAAAGCCGCAAAAAAGCTGCTGCAACAAAAAAAGCTGCAAAAAAAAAGCTGCAAAAGCTGCTAGGCGCGTGCATGCTTTAGCTTGGTCACCGTCCTAATACGGATCAAAAATAATAAGATAAATTTGAGAAAGAAACCAGAATAGAAAAATTAATAGTTCTTGTTTTTTATTTTTTATTTATCTTTTTATTTTTGATCCATATTAGGACGTTGACCAAGCTAAAGCATGCACGTGCCTAACAGCATCACTGTAAACCCATCATCCTGGGAGTATATTATAATTAAAACATCTAGACTTTGCTCTTCTCGGAGCAAAGCTGACGATAAATCAATAAAAACCAAACTTTTGAACTACTGTATATATTAAAATGCAGAGTCTTTATATTGCTTTTCAAATTTGTTTAGGATCATTGATCCAATCAGTTTTCACCTCTTGCTTATTGACTCATTCCCTAAATTGGAAACTCATCAGTAATTTTGGTACAGCGTTATTTTGTTGTCAAAAAGGGTTGTTTTCAACCGGTACTGTTATTGTGTGTGTGTGTTTTTTTTGGGTGCTTTAATATAAAGAAGAGATAAACCGGGATTGAGTATAGCTATTAATAGATGACAAGTTAATAACATGTTTGTTATCTATTTGATGCCTCTTTGAGGCGTTATAAATGAAGGTATTTAAAATGGAATGTATGGTTGGGTACAAAGAACGCAAAGTTTAATTATAGTATATCCATGCTGCAACTCTCTCCATTCTTTTTTGACTCCGTAAAAGATAGATCCAGACTGAACTGGAATATCAAACAAATGCAACTTGATTAATGAAGGGAGTGGAAAATCTAAATATATTCCAAAAAAAAAAAAAAAAGCACGCACATCAGAAACAAATAAAAAGGGCTATGCCTTATACTGATTTAGGAAAGTGCATTTAAAGTGGCAATCTACTTTGAGAATATTTATTCTATATAATCCAGACATAAAACATGATTACTGGTAACATAAGTCATTATATTTCTTTAAAGTAAAATATGATGATATTTTATAGGAAATGATTATCTCTTCTCAAATGCAAGATTTTATATTAACAAAATAGTATAACGAACCTGTCACGGTTTTTCCAAATTATTGGATATCTTTCTTTTATTATTATATTTTAAATAAAGAAAAAGAAGGAGGCACCTGCTTTTTCTTTTTATTTGTTTCTGTATCTTTCCAAATAAATGAATATATATGTTATGATTATACATTTCATCAAGTGTTTCTAAAACTATTACGAGTTGATTCCAGAAATCTATTTTCCCACATAGTTAAGGATAATAGGTGATAAACAAGGCAATCAATCCCACATGACCTATAAAATATTCGAGTACTTATGGCATGAGCAATCGCCTATCTATCATTAGTACTTGTGCCTCTACCTGGTCCATAGATAGATCTGAATAATATAAGGCACCTTGTAGAACAGAAATATTGTTTTATCCTATTGTTCGAGATACCCTTTCAGATAAAGGTTGCGAATTTGTTCTCTTTGGGACATTTCAGCCTGCTTGTCCTATCATTGGCTTTAGAACAATGATGTATGGGCTTCCCATGTTGTACTCTGTTGTAATGTTATTTAGTTAACCTATACAGATACAGACACAGACAGACAGACAGACAGACAGACAGACAGACAGACAGACAGACAGACAGACAGACAGACAGAGAGAGAGAGAGAGAGAGAGAGAGAGAGAGAGAGAGAGAGAGAGAGAGAGAGAGAGATTATAAGAAGAGAGAGAGAGAGAGAGAGAGAGAGAGAGAGAGAGAGAGAGAGAGATTATAACATTGAATATAGATAGTTTTTTTTTTCGTAAATACATCCAAAAATCTACAAATACAATGAGTTTGTTACATAATTTAGTATCAACAATAGAATGCCTGGTATCAATAATTACTCACAAGCAAAGAAAAAAAAAAGGATCAAAGGCTTCGCAGATTCGAATTATTGATAATAGATGATCGTAAAAGAAACCTGACAGAGGATGGCGACTCGAATACATTTTGGCGTAGTTTATATCCATCTACGGAGCATGATATTTTAAATATCATTGGAATACAATTTGATATAGAGCGCTGACCAATCCACTTCAGCATCATTGATTTTTTACTATAAAGTAAAGTTTAGTGGTATTCATTTCAAACATGTCAATATGCGGAGCTTGAATGCATATTTTTCGGGCAACTGAGAGGCTGCTACTCCATGTAGCTATATCTAATAGAGATAGTAGTTATCATTTAAGAGATCACTCCAAAAAGATAATTAGTCATGAACAATAAAAGGAATACAGGTAATTACCATTTCGTACTACAGGGAGTTGGGGACCCTTCTTGAAAAAAAGACAATTTAATTACTGTTTAGTGTCGAAGTAGAGTCCTTGGCATTTTACAACCCAACAAACATGTTGAAGTAACCCAGTCATCATAGAATGTCTATTTTACAACAAGGAGAAGGGCTTTGCTCTTCCTTTTCTATAAATATAATAAAACTGACAACAAGTTGTGCCTGTATATATATAACCTGCAGATTTGAAAAAACACAGTGTATACAAATTGGTCTTTCATCCATTTGACATATCTCGGATCAACTCCTTTTTAGTATATTTTTTTATATACATATTCTATTTATCCATGTTGTTTGATCCTTTTTTTATTCTCCTGCATCAGACAGGATAATTTAAACAAAGTAATTTGACTGGTTGCAAAAAGCTTAATTTGTGAGGCCATTGTTTAGTAATAATCGTTATATATTATTGTGTATTTTTTAAACTCATTCATTCTATATATCTTGATCTTATAATATACGATATGAGAAAACACATTGCATATAAACACATAAATAAATC
>MU622266.1:170974-225222 GCA_025399235.1 Backusella circina FSU 941
AAGATGCCACGTGAATGGCATTAACATAAATTTATTATTCTATACAACATTTTATTGGCTTTTCATTAAAAAGAAAAATAATCAGCAAAATATAAGAGAATATTAGATAATAAAATGACGGGTAACTTGTATTCAGTTTTGCTGTATCATTTGAAATATTTTTAATAAAAAAAATACAATCCAGAAAATAGATGTATTTTTGTGTTTCCGATCATTAAATAGCTTTGATTAAATAAGTAAATAGGAGATGGACCCAGACCTTCAAATAAAAGAAATATTTATTTATTTTATTTATAGGAAAAAAGTATAAATAGGCTTAATCTCTTTTATTTCCTCTTCTTCTACTTGTTCTTCACTTATATATATATATATATATATTGACATACAAAGAAGAGATTCTTTTTTTCATTTACTTATTTTATTACATTTGCTTACTATGATCTGTCAAACACATCAACCAGATCATGGTCAACAACATACACATCGGTTTTCACTTTCTGTAAGGCTATTACTATATTACTAATACTCAATAAACTAAATACAGTGCATATAAACACAATAGCTATATTCAAATACACACATAAACGATACTATAGCCAACCCAAAAAGGCATACAATAGCAAATAATCCACAAGAACTAGAAGATTTCTTTTCAAAGCAGCAAAATACCTTTGTTGATAATAACAGGTAATTTATATATATTTATTTCTTCTCATCATCATCATCGTCGTCCTCCCTCCTTTTTTAAATTATTCATTTTGTAAATTAAACACGCTTACCATATTTAGAAATATGGTAGAATCGGAACAGGAGGAGATCAAACTACCACCACCACCAACAATTCAATCCACCAACAGTGAGCATCGCACCAGTCGACTATTAAAATCACACTGGGAAACGATTGAAGCCCACTACATCAACCATCTATCCACGCTCCAAGCCGAGATTCAAGTATGCAACAGCCAAAAACTACAATTATCAAAGACGCGAGATGAGCTATTGCAAAACATCATTCAACTTCAACAAATGACGATTGATTTAACTACCAAAAACGAACAGCTGACAAGAATGATTGCTGAAAAGGAAAACAAGGTGAGCGCCTTCATGTATCAACAATCTCCTCCTCCGCCGGTCGTTGGTGTAACATTAGTGGATGAACCGTTACCTCCTCCTCCACCAGTTCCAGCCCATAGCTCAAATACAGTTGTTCATCCATTCTCTTCCTCCTCCTCTATCCTATCGTCATCAATTGCTGCTGTTGATACTCCAAAACCACCTGTAAAAATAAATGCAGCGGAAACACCTAAAAAGGAACTTGGTATCTTTCGCCAACTGTCTCGCCGAATCTCTGGAAGACGAAAGCCAGCAAAGGATGCCACAGAAAACATACAACCCTCACCTCTATCTATTGAAACCATTAGTGAAGTGATACCCTCAAAACAGGATGATTTATTACATCCTGCCGTTGTCATTTCTACACCTGATGAAACGGAAAAGCCACTTCCCCAACATCCGAGCCACAGTAAACCAAAACTACTTTTAAAATCCAATTCACTTTTAAGAAAAAAGAAGAAGCGTAAGTGTATTATGTATACATAGAAAGAAAGAAAGAGAGAGTTAATGTTTGCTTTATTTTTTAGAAGCGATATTTGGTAATGATATTGTTCAACAAGCCCGTTCCGAGAATGCAGTTGTTCCTCATATTGTATTAAAATGTGTAAGAGAAGTCGAATTTAGAGGTAACCATATATTTTTTTTAAAAAAAATAAAATGATTGGTATTAATAATAAGTAAACAAATGAAATAGGTTTAAAAACAGAAGGCATCTATAGAAAATCGGGTACCCATAGTCAAATGACTGAATTAAAAGAGGCCTTTGATCAAAACAAGGATCCCAATTTATCAAAATATGATGATATTAATGTCATTTCAAGTTTATTGAAGCTCTATCTGAGAGAGGCATCCACCTGTCTCCTTTCACAAGAATTTGTTCGTAAGTTTAAAAAATATTATTGTTTTAAGGGGTAAGAAAAGAAGAATTAAACTTGATATTATTATTAGTTGACTCTTCATTAAATTCAAAAGAACGTCTGAATAAAACGTATGCTTTGCTCCACAATTTACCATTAGAGGCATATTGTACAATAAAATTCATCATGCAACATTTAAAAAGGTAAATAACATTGGGAAAAATATACATTTATATATCTTCATGCGTAGATGACTAAAAACACATACTTAGAGTACATCAACATCAATCAGTGAATCGTATGCCGGCTAAAAACATTGCGGTTGTATTCGGTCCTACTTTAATGCGATTTGATAATGAGGGAAACGAAGAATTACAGATGAATAATATGATAAAAACCATTGAATATATCATTGATCAAAGTCATATACTCTTTGCCGATTTCTAAAAAAAAAAACCATACATTCCTTTATTCCATTCTTTTTTTTTTTTTCATAGACACACACTCATTTCCATTCATTCATTCATTCATCCATGTGTATTATTATTATGATTAATTTTTTTTATATATAAATCCCCCCTATTTTTTATAGATTCATTACTAAACACAGCCTGGTTTGCTGTTTTTATATTAAATAAATAGAACGTTTTTTATCTTTTTTTGGCATTAATTTTCTGAAACATTTTCTATTTCTTTCCACTGACTTTTAATGTAGGGTTTTTCATTTCTTTTTCTTCTCTTTCAAGAATATACCAAAACAATAAACAATGATCGTTCCATCTCATATTTTTATTTCTCCTTCAACATGGAATCACTTATCAGCAGCAATGAAGTAAGAATTAAGTTCTTTTTTTTTTTTTTTTTTTTTTTTAACCAGGCTTTTTCGTTGATAGAAATTTGGAGCGTAAAACAAACACAAAGATAGAATACAACTTTAATGATCAGGTTTTATACAAAAAAAGAGTTTTTTTTTTCATAAAGAGAGAATATAAACAAACATGATATTAGTACTTTGATATTATTGGAAATCAACAGACAGATTGTATTATCGCGTAAGTTTTGCATTTTTTTTTTTTTCAAAAGCAGAATCCATATTAACAGAAATATGTAAAAAAAACCAGTCAAGAAAAGCTAGTAAATAAGCTATTGCCTGAACTGGTAAACATAGCATATAAACGCAGAAATATCGTTATTAAAATAAAATAGGAATCGACTTACCAAGCGATTGAAAACACTCACAGCAATAGCATAAATTACTCTGATCCCGAATTAAAAAAAACATTCTACATTGCGCCTTACATTGACAATATTAAGGCACTCTTGGACAACTTGCCAGTACATCCAAAGGCACCACAAAATTATCTGGAGGTCATTTCAGAGACTACAAATACGTATTGCACTCTTAATGAGGAATTACGTGGTATCGAAATTACTGCTCGTAATGTAGAGGACCTTAACGACGCATATTCGAGATGGGAGGTTATTCAGACAAACTTTGTAAGGAGTCTTTCTTTATAAATATATAAATCTATCGACTTAAATAAATGTAGATATCCAGACAAAAAACCCATGGTATCTATTGTTTCCACTATCCCTACCATTTTGATTCATACGCCCTCTCATTTTGTGACTTGAGACATGCAAAAGGTTTAAACTTTATTCAGAAAAACTATGACCTGACCAATCAGCTGGATGAACTATATGCAATACAAGTTGAGAGTGTAAAGGAAGGAAACAGAGGAGCGATGAAGGCAGGAGAATACAATTTATTTTATATGAAAAATGGCTTAGAACAGGCGTTGGATCGTGTAAAAGGTTTCTGTGGTGAGATTAGATTGAAAGCAAAGTGAGTATAATACAGATCTATATTTATTAAAGAAAACTGATATGAACACATCGTAAATAAAGATTGGGTAAATTACTTTGGAAAGAAGTAAACCACGAAGTCCTGGCCAGAAAATGGGATTATAAGGATATTAAGACGACTGCTGTAAACAAACTCCACGTACGTCCTTACTTTACTTCATAGTAAGTAGTGAAATGATGTATATATATTACATATATCTGAGTTTATCTATATAAAAAAAGTTCAACAAGGAACTTGGCATCTATTGAAAATATATTTAAACTGTTACCTTTAACCACTGGCCATTCATCCTGCTTTGAGTTTCATGGTGAATCACGTACATCAGTTAGACATCTCATGAAACCAACGATATTGTGTACGAGTGGGAATAACGTTAAACTGGAGAAGGTGGTATATCTTGATCACAATGTATGCCAGATAAATTGGAGTTCTCTCGAGCGGGCATTTGACTTTGAGATCTCTCTAAACATTCAAGAACTCGGGAAAGTGAGTGCAAAACCATACAATTTGTTTTTAAAAAACATGTCATATAGGTAAAAAAAAAAAACCAAGAAAAACCAATATCTATTTTGTATATATATATATATATATATCTCAACGCACTTCTTTTTTATAAAATGATATATTCTTTAGACCGGATACTAGACAAATCAGTTTTGTAAATATCAATAATCTTCTCCACATTAAACATGTCTTGTATAAGCAGACAAAACGTGTCAAAAACAAGGGTTTTATTCTGGAGATAACGCGGACAGAGGTGGCTGATATGGGCATTGAGAGCACAGACAGACTGCTTGCCCAGTGGGGTGGCGATCAGACCCAAGTCTGGTACGATATGGAATTAATATACTCTGCCCATGACATCATCTTTGGTGCAAACCTACATCTGGGCGTTGGGCTGCAGGCCGATTGGACCAACGGGATGGTGCTTGGTCCGAACGGGGAGTTCATCATTAATATGATATCAATGTTGCTGCAGTTAAACGAGCATATCAATAGTGCTATTTAATACTAAGAAGTAGATACCATTTAGTAAACTCAATTTTCTTAATCGTTATAAACTCTGTTTTAAAAATGAATACAAACAAAAGCTCTTAATAAACACTCAATTGCTCCATCAATTATATAAACCAGCATATATTTTCTTCTTTTCTCCCTTGGAATGAACATATTTCTACCCCTTTTTATTGGAAAAATTCAATAACAGTTTTTTCATTAAAACATCGAGTATTTCCAAGTCGCGGTCTTATGTTTCTCTATTTTTCCCATTCATTTTCCTCAACATTAACAGCAAATGGTCAAAACAAGAGGTCAATCAGTACAAATAATAATAAAAGTGGAGGAGAAGCAAGATAAAATTATTCTAATATTAAACAGAAATATATCAAGCAGAAAAAGTAACAAAATAACAGACAGAGCAGCACATAGTAACACCCTCCTTCCTCCTCGTTAAGTTAAACGGGAAGAAAAGAACAGATACCAAACATCTATTAAGGACGCAAACAAGCCTTTCAAATAGATATACAGGACTGCCAGTTTCGTAAAAATAGATCAAACAACTCATCAGTTAAATCATGGACCAAAAAATGTGCCTCCATGAAGACGACTATGTCTGAAACGACGGGTCCCAAATAGTATCGCAAATATTTGAATAATCCCAACCATTCCATTCCTACTGTAAGCAGGAACAGGATAGTCCCGACTCCAACACTTGTTCCAAGTATTAAATAGAGACGTTAATTGGCTACATTGTTAATGACAATATAGATGTAGAGGAAGCCTCTAGCAAGGTCAATATCTCTATATCTACGGGTCTAAAATACTATCAGTTCTATGTAAATAATCCCGCTCAAGGCATTCCCATCCCACCAAGCACCAAATTAGACGACCTTATTCCCAGGAACAGATCAAAAAGTTGATTCGCTTTATCATCGATGGCAAAATGTCTGCAACCGAAGCCTCGATAAAGGCGGCTTCAAAAAGGCCGAGATGTGTTATACTACAAGCATAAAGTACTATCACCTGTATGCTGATGAAATGCCTATTCCAAGGAAGGAGCATAGGTATCGCTTTACGAAAATCAAGTAAAAGCACGATGAATAGAAAAAAAAACCTGTATTTTACGTTTGTGAATAGCAGATATAACTAGATTTATAATAAAATAGAATTGAAAAGGGATAATAACAATATTAAGCTACATGTAAGACAGTTATCAAAAGAATACAAAAACATAGAGTTTGAATAGAAAAAAAAAAAAAAATGGCACGATACAAATATAAAGTATGAACCTCTTTTATTCTTTTTCAAGCAAAATAAATTCAGGCTATTAAATATAGAGGAAAGTTATCAAAAGTAGTGTAACCAAAAATAAATAAAATAAAATAATACAGCTATTGAAGTTTATTAAAAATAAGACTATTCAATAATATAGAATGGAGTAGGGAATAAGATGAATGAATAAATAGAGTTGAATCTCGGGGGGGGGGTTTAACGTCGATGTGGTAGAGAACCATACCCTTTACTTCTCAATTTTTTATCCTTTTTGATCTCTCTTTCTCGAACAAGTACATAGAAGCCATGGATATGACCTAAATATAAGATATGAGTATACAATATATATATCTATATATATATATATATGGTTCATTATCATCCTTGTATTGTCTTGAAGTATGATCATATTCTATCAACCAAAACCCACGTCTTTCTTTTTATGATACCACACCAGCGTCTAACCAAATATATATCATCAATACATCGTCATTCGATGATGAAATAGGCGTTGTACTACCTTTTCTTCTCTTTACAATAAAATGATCTCTCTTTCTTCAATAATAACAAGATGATAATAACCAATAGAAAGGATTATAACTACTTACCAGGAAGATACCCCAAAAGAGTGAGAATACTAATATAAAGTAATATCCCGTTTTTTTTAGCTCATCAAAAAAACAAAACAGATCAACAACAATAACCAAAAACTTACATATTGATCCAAAAGTCAGCACCACATCCCCTCATGAAGAAAACACCGAGAGGTGGAAGTAAAATGATGATGAAAATAAGACAGCAAGTACCGATCATGATTTATATTTATTAATTAAAAATACAAAAGAAAAAGAAAAACAAAAAGAGAAATCAAGAAAGGGGCTCTCTTTTTATTTAGATAGATTAACCAATCAAAATCGAGGAGGAAAGAAAACCTCTTTCAAGTTGCCAAGACGACCAAGATCATAGATATTTTTAATCTCATCCATCGAAGTGACTTGGCGTCTGACTTGTTCCTGTTCTTTTGGTTGAATATTAACAGAAGAGGATGTTCCCTGTTCCTTTGGCGTCACTTTCCAGATTTCTCCTCTATAAATCGATTCCTCGAGTAATTCCCATTTAAAGGCTTCGTTTGTAGTGACACCTTGGCTTACTATATAGAGTCTTGTTTTTTTTTATGTTATTATCATTTGTATATACCATTTCAAATATATATACAATTCTCTATCCCTTACTGATAAATAGTAAAAATCAACACAACACAAGATACAACACTTGCAAGAATTCCTATAGCACCTATAATTCGATCATGATCAAGTACATACTAAATACGAATGTTAAAAAAGACATAAACAAACAACAATGATATCATTCTATTTACCATAAAAGACTTGTAAAAGCCAAGAGCTCTCTCCTCTCCCGTGACCTCATCCACCTCTACCACTTGATCCAGCCCCCATTCAATAATCATGCCGCGGTATGCTTGAAAACACAAATAGGCACCATAGGCACAAAACTGGGTCAATGTGAAAAGAAACATGAAAAAATAGCGCATATTGTTTTCACCAACACAACGATTGATCCAGGCACAGTGATGATCGAGTCTACCTACACAGGCTTTACACATGGAGCAGTGCTTTGAGCGAGCAGGTCTGTGTATTTTTTTAAATGATGTTTAAGTTAGATATGCAAAAATGGAAATCCATTTCTTTTTTACTTACTTTTGAAGGTGACATGTTGTACATTGCTTGGGTCGATAGATCAAACCATCATATTTATAATATTCTAAATGGCGCTTTACATTTTCTTGTGTAATGATGCCTGGATCTGCGGTGCAAGCAATATAATAAGCAACGTAAATCCAAATGATTTGTAATGGAATGATTACACTAGTTGAACGTATTAGATAGTAATAATAAAGGATAATGATATCATCTTTACTTTACAAGTGAATATGATGTAAATAGGGACCAGGCAGGTGAGGTAATGCAAACTTTAAGAATCCAATGATGGAAATGGATGATAGACTAACAAAAAACATCTATATATTATGTATATTGAGTCTATTATGATCCTATTCTATATATATATATTTATATATATATATTACTTGTAAAAATGGATTTCTACTTTGACAGCAATAATGCCAGCAACCAAGTATCCGCTTTACGTTACTTCTTCCAATTATATGCATGAGGATCCATCTAAAAATGAAATTATCACATGTTAATTAACATATATTAATTATTAAGTACTGATGGTTTATACTTGCGATATGACGTTTGGAATTTTGGTTGTTAGCAATACATTCAGTTTTCCAATAACGCCATTTCTATATTGACATGTGAGTTTTTATAAATGACATGATGATGACGATGATGATGATGATGATGATTTACTTTAATGAGGGACTTTCACCAAACAGCAATACAAATACAACGAATCCAAAAACGATCAATGACAGTGCAATCAGCACCACCAAGTCCTACTCTTTTTTTAAAACAAAAGGAACCTCCAAATTAATTTCTAGTGTCTCTCTCTTTTTAAATTCAATGAACTTGCCATTGTTTTTATTAAGAAGATATAAAGGTACAACGCTTTTTTTGGATTTCAATTCACTTTGTGTAGAGTCAGTTTGTGGAGGCACAACCAATCATATGGCATGAATGAGTTTCAATGTTGATCTCCCTTTTATAGCAAAACGTCGTTTGTTATCATGCTACTCTCTCGTATTGTAACTCTCTTTTATTCCTCTGCTACTGCTTGAAAGCATCACTGGCTTTGAGCAAGTAATAAAGGTATCTGTCAAAGGATGAGAAGTGTAGCTTTATTCTCATTTTTTTTATCAATTTCTTGAAAAGAACAGCGGATAACCCACTTTGAAAAACAACCTATCCCAGCTGAAGCCATTCCCTTCTATATATACACTTGTATATCTCATCAAGTTACTATTTGAATACCCTTATCATCCTGGAAATATTAAACTAAATACCCTTTTCTTTTTTTTGTACATAGTTTGCTCTTTATTGTGATAAGAAAACAAAAAACCTATTTACGATTGTTGCATTGTCAATTGTGTTTTCTATTATTTGAGAAAAAAAAAGCATGTGTGTGAATAAGAGCAATTATGTTGGCTTTAATTAATGTTTTACCAATTGTCTGATTTGATCCCTGTGCTGGGGAGGAAGAGCCTCAATTTGTTCATCTGACAGTTGTAATACTTGCATTAATAATGCTTTTTGCTGTTCTGCTGCATCATTAGGAGCTATTGATATGTAGATGAGTAAACACAGTTATGCACATCCTTTATATATCTACCATTACTATCTAGGTTAGGTTGCTGTTGTGGTTCAACTGATGGTGGCACTGGGCTATTTACTACAGGAGCAGGTGGCTGTGGTGGAGTTACCTGTTGTCGTACTTGCGGTGTAGCAGCAGCATTGGCTTGTTTGTTTTTAGTCATATAATGCTATCAAAGTTGATTAGATATATAATAGTAAAATAATAAGCATATACTTTACATAAATGAGATTAGGATCAACAAGATTCATCATCACCATAGCTTGGAATAATGAGTAGGCTACTTGTGGATTTGTTGTAAGAAATTCCTTTGTAAAGTCTGTTCTTTCCGTTGACATTTGCTATTATCACAATTTGTATTTTAATATTCTTCTTATTCATTTATTATCCTTATTGTTTCCAACCTTCATTTGCGTCATAAGTGTATATAAATCTTGTGCATTCATTGATCCAAGTACTTTCGAGATTTCTTCTATAGAAGATGCTTCAGCTGATGTTTTTGGCTGCTGCTGCTGTTTTAATTGTTGTGCTTGCTGAGCCTGTTGAGCCTGTTGCTGCAACTGCAACTGCTGCTGCTGTTGTTGCTGTTGCTGTTGCTGTTGTTGTAATTGTTGTTGTAGCTGCTGCTGTAATTGTTGCTGTAATTGTTGCTGCAACTGCTGCTGTTGTTGTTGCTGTTGTTGAAATGATGGTTGTTGCTGCTGCTGCTGATATGGTTGTTGTTGCTGCTGATATGGCTGCTGCTGCTGCTGTTGTTGCTGATAAGGCTGTTGTTGTTGTTGTTGGTATGATTGTTGTGGATACTGCTGTTGGGACATGTACATTTGTCCCTGATTCTGTTTATACTTTTATATTTGAATAACATATCCCTTACAGTATATTTCCTCTCTTCTTACCTGTTGATGTGGTTGGTTCTGAGGTTGTTGGTTTTGGTGTTGATTGCTGTGATGTTGTTGGTTATGGTGCTGATTGTGATGTTGTTGGTTATTATGACCATGTCTATTTTGATTATTTCTGTTATTTTGTCTTGAATTGTCATTCATTGTGGCATAATCCACTCTCAATTGTCTTCCTCCAATTTCATAGTCATTCAAGTTTCTAACTGCACTAGCAGCTGTTTCAGCATCTTTTTTTTTTTTTTTTTTTATATAAGAAAATACATGATTAAAACGAGATTGGATTAACAAAAACTTCCTTTATATGTAATAATAATAATTACCAACAAATTCACAAAACCCATAACCCTTTGGTCTTCCAGTTTCATTATCAAATAAAAGACTTTTTTTTTATATATAAATATAAACCCTCCTTTTTAATATATCAATAAAAAACACAAATACCGAAAAGAAGTTACAGGACCGACTTCTTTAAATACTTCAATAAGCTGCTCTTCTGAAAGCTCAAAAGGAATATTTCCAACTGGATAAGAAAAGAATTCGGTTACAATGACAAATAAGATCCATTTATTCACTTGAAAATACCAAATACAACGCGGGATCCTCTATTGTTATTTTGACTCATAATAAAGAAGAATAATTAGAACAAAGGAAAAGGAACAAAAGTAAAAAAAAAAATAAAAAAAAAAACGCGCTTAAACATGAAGTAAAGAGTCACACTCTTGGACTGCTTAAAGTTGGATAAACTACACCAGAGAAAGCCCCTTATTGTGATACCCAATGGGAAAGGATATAAACACTTTCGGACCTCACGCCGAGATCAGCTAAAACACATTTAAAGAGGCGAATCCTCACCATTCGTATTCTTATACACTTCTCACTCATATACTATCTATGTATATATATATATGCCCAAAAGCATGGAACCAACACAAGTCTACATGAACCATCTCATTGATCTATCTACACAAGTACTTGCGCCATCCAAATGGACAAAAAAGGGAAGAGTGCTTGGTATAAGTGCTGCTATTGTATTGTATCTTGCATACAAGATAAAAGGGATTGTTAAGCCTCCTAAAACCCTTGCGCATATTCCTCATGTCAATTATTTCACCTTTATAAGATGTCTATTCTCTGATTCAGCCCGTAATAGAACTCAACAGTATGTATTGCCTCAGGTTACTGCTAAAGAGAGCAATGGTATCTATTTGGTAATTGAAATAATGGTCAAAGATATATATTTGATATTAAACATGTCAACATTTTTCAGGTGCCTGGTGTACATGGCTGGACTATTCAAGTAACTAGCCCAGAGGCTGTCAAGACAGTATTTTTTAGAACAGGTAAAATAGAGCCAATGGTCTATGATAGAAATAATTAGAATCTAACCTATTTATAAATAGACATCTTCCCAAAGGATAGAACTCCAGTGTTGTCTATTCACAGTCTAACGCACAGGTTTCTGGGAGGACCCTCCATCCTCAATGTCAATGGTCAAGAATGGAAAAACCAACGAAAGGTAGCCAATCCTGCCTTTCATCGTTCCATGCCCGTGCAACTGTTTGGTCATCTGACAGCCACCTTGTTCAGCGAAATGGAGAAATTGAATACCCAAAGGATCAATATCAGTGATCTTGTAGAGAGATTCACCCTTGATGCTATTGGAAAAGCTGGCTTTGGTAAAAAAAAAAAAAAAAAAAAAAAAAAAAAAAAAAAAGAAAAAAAGAGAAATCCCTTTATATATATTTTCTAATTCATTTATACTATTACCTAGATTTCGATTTCAATGCCCTGGCCGATAGAAACAACTACTGGGTCACCACCTACCATGCCGTCATGCAAGGGATCTTCTCACCCGGTTATGCCATCTTTCCCTTTATAGAAAAATACTTTCTATGGCTGTTCCCCAAGCGAAAAGAGGTCCATGAAAATCTAAATCAATTTCTCCATATGGTTGATACCATCATTGATGAGAAGCGCAAAAAAATCCAGGAGGGTAAGAACTCAAATGATGTGCTTGAGGAAAATGAAAAGGACCTGCTTACATTGATGCTTGAGAATGAGATGAAGGGAGATGATTCAATGACAAATGAAGAGCTAAAGGTAACAAGAATGCAAAATAGTTTGCTCTCTCTCTCTATTTTTTTTTTTTTTTTTTTACTATTAGTCCAATATTTGTATCTTCTTTTTGGCTGGTCACGATACCACTTCGAGTGCTATCTCTTCCGCTATTTATTATATGGCAATCCATCAAGAAATCCAACAGAGAGCGAGGGAGGAGGTGATTTCTATTATGGGTAATGAACCTATAGATATTTTACCAACCCTTGAAGATATAAAGCAATTGAATTATATCAACATGATTATTAAAGAGGTAAAAAGTAAACTGCCCCCTATCGAGTCATTTTTCTTAAACACATTATATAGGTGCTTCGCTCAGATGCTCCTCTTAATGCTGTACAGGTGCGTATAGCGACTGAAGATACAGAGTTGGCAGGATCATTTGTACCCAAGGGAACCCGTGTTTCTGTCAATATTAGTGGCACCCATCTCTCCAGTAAAAATTGGCATAATGCACTTGCATTTGACCCCGAACGCTTCTCTGATCCACAGCAATCCATAAGATCGGATTGGGTGCCCTTTGGTAATGGGAGTCGTCAGTGTATTGGTATGAATTTTAGCCTGGCAGAACAGCGCGTCTTCTTCTCCATGTTGTGTAAGTTGCTTTTTAGTATTATTGTTTGGGCTTTTTTGATAATGATGCTTATTGTGTTTCATAGTAAGAAAATATACCTGGACATTACCAGAAGATTCTATTCATAAGAATGGCCTTAAAACAAAGGGGGTCGATTTGGTTTCACCTAAGGATCTTGAGATCCTCTTTAAGAGGAGGTATTAAGAGTTATATACAGTATGTGAAATAGTTGATACCATTATGAAATAAAAGAAATCCAAAAATTTGCAAAAGTCACTTTTTTTTAGATTACATATATATATATATATATGTATATATGACATCATACATACTATTAAGTACTCTTCTTATATGTAATATAAAGCCTTTGACATACAGTTAACTATTCCGTATGGCATACTTTTTGATTGCCAAAAAAATATGCTGTATGAGTAGAGTTGAGAGTATATGCTTCAAATACCTTATTAGACCATTGGTGCAACCTGGAATATGCCATAAGCCAAAATGTTGTTCGAAAAAAAGAATGCCATACGCTATAGGCATTTTTAAGCAATATGTAATGTATTGTTACACTAAAAAGTACGCCATAAGTATGAAATATGCTATTAGTGAATATGCCATAGGAAAGAGTGAACTATATATATAAGTAGATATTCGTTCTTAGTTAGAACATATCTCTGGACATGCAACAACACCAACTCTAACCAAACGTTTTAACAATGTCGATCAGTTATTATTACCCGAATCGACTTCTACGGCTAAAAGAGTATTTGCTCGACAATATTATAGCAAGCCATAAGGTTTTGGTGAAATGTGTCATAGAGGAATATTCTACTGCCAATAAAGTAAGATACATATATATATTGCACACTCGAATTTATCCATCTCGCTCTAATTCATTCATAGACTGAAAGAAAATGACGGCAGTAGAGAATCATAATTTGGTTGATTTAACTCTACCAAGGCTTAGGTCGATGACCCTAATCTTATTGTATACCAGTCTTTTTTTTTTTGTGGAAATAAGGCTAAAAATTGATTATTCCAAGAGAATAGATTTTAAAAGGCAAAGGAATCAATCAAACCAGGGAAAAAATGATGCTAACAATAAATGAGGTCAGATGCAAAAAAAAAAAAAAAAAATGCATAAATCCAAAATTACACAAGACTGGTTTATTTCATGATGATATCATTGGTGATTTTTCATCTTTCTATTTTATCTTCTTTCTTACTTTACTATTTTTTTTTTTTTCTCATTCATGTCTGAAGCCAATTCCACAACACCATTACTCACAAATCGTAAACCACCACTTAGTCGACCCAAAGTTCAAAGAAGAAGATCTTCTTTTGAAGCAAGCACTTATCACACGACGGGTTATACGCCCAATTATGTCACTGATAGCGATACTATAACACCTGGTTTAAACCTGTTACAGCTGTTAACACTAACTATTTGCATGGCTGGTGTACAGTTTACTTGTAAGTTTGGTTGATATTAAATACTATTATTATTAATAATAAATAAATAAATATAGGGACAGTAGAATTATCGTTAGTAAATAGATAATGGTAATGATTGGATGCTAAATTAATTTTAATGTAGATACGGCACACCTTATCTCCTATCATTGGATTTATCAAAAGAATTGACAGCTTTAGTGTGGTTAGCAGGTCCATTATCTGGATTATTAGTACAACCTGTAAAGTGAAACACTATACATTATAACGAAAAAGAAGCAATTGTATATTAATTCATCTGATGTATAGTTGATTGGCGCGTTTAGTGACAAGTGCACATCAAGACTCGGCAAAAGAAGACCTTTTATTATTATTTCAGGTATTTTGACTTGTTTATCGATGTTGGGTGTTGCGTATGCCAAAGAAATTGGTTATTGGTTTGCAAATCTATTCTCAAATGTGGACGATAATCTAGAGACCATTGGATTCGCCGTAAACTATTTTTTTTTTCTTCTAATTGATTCTTTCTCGATATTTATTTGTTTGTTTATTTTTTTTATTTTCAAGGCACACCGAAACGCTATCATTGTTGCAGTTTCAGCATTTTATTTTCTAGATTTCACACTAAACGCAGTCCAAGCTATTTGCCGTGCATTGATATTGGATATCCCTCCACTCTGGCAACAGGATGAAGCAAATGCATGGAGTGCACGTATGAGCAATGCAGCAATGGTAATAGGCTATTTTGTTGGGTTTATCGACTTGGTTAAATACTTGCCATTCTTGGGTGATTCTCAAGTCAAGGTCTTTTGCATTGTGGCCATTGCTGTATTTTGTGTGACACTGTTTATAACCTGTATTACGGTTACTGAACGCATCACAGAATCCACAAAGGAGAATAATGAGTAAGTAGACTTTATCGTTATCGATCACAATAGTAATGTATATACATATATATATTATATTAGAAATTGGTACAGCACTTTTTATTACATCTGGAGAGCATTCCGCTACTTGCCAAAACCAATACAGACTCTGTGTAACACTCAATTTTTTGCATGGATGGGTTGGTTCCCTTTTTTATTTTACAGGTAAATAGGCTATTTATTTATTTTTTTCCCTCGTTTTTCTCTTGGTTTATTTATTCCATTTTCTCTCTTTTGAAAATTAAAAGTACACAATGGGTATCTGATATATACTTTGCCACCCATCCGGATATGGATGATAAGGAATCATGGGCTAAAGGAACAAGGGCAGGCTCATTTGCCTTGTTGTGTTATTCGATTGTATCAGTGATTGCCGGTGTTGTAGTTCCTATTCTTTCTGCAAACTACCAGAAATTCAAGCTACTATCTATTTTAAATATATACACACTTTCTCACTTGACAGTAGCAGCTGTGCTCATATCATCATGGTTTGTGACAAACGTGACTGGAGCAACTGTGGTGTTGGCAGTGATGGGTATACCTTGGGCAATTGTGATGTGGATTCCGTTCTCACTTGTTGGAGAATATGTAAGCTATGAGGATGAACAGCGCCAAATAATGAGCGGAGGAGAAGGTAGCACTAGCAATAGCGCGATCGAAAACGAAGGCTCAGTTCTTGCTGAAGAGCTTGATGCTGGAATGATACTAGGTGTTCATAATATGTATGTGGTATTTCCCCAGTTTGCAGTGGCTATTATATCCTCCCTTTTGTTTGCGGCTGCTGATGCAGTAAAGGATAAGCACCAACTATCTAGCGTTACTCCAGTCCTTATTTTTGGTGGATTTATGGCTCTCATTGCTGCTGCTTTTAGTCGCTCCATTTTGCGTGTAGTCAACTGAATACCCTGGCTATCACATGGAAAAGTTAAAGCACCACTCCAACCGCGTGATGGCATTAGAGTCACAATAATAATATTATTATATTCCACTATTAAAAAAAATTACCCTTCTTTTTCTTTTTCTTCTTTTCCTTTATTTTTATTTTTTATTTTTTTATTAAAGTAGTTGAAACTATTTTCTTTAAAAAAGAAAAATGATCGAAAAGAAACTCTTTGTATTTGTAGAAAGAAAAAAAGCACTTTCCGTAGCTGCAACATGTGGCTTAAGTGTCATTGAAGAATGTGTGTCACTACAAGGATATAAACTTTACATTGTCGAGCAATGGTATGCACAAATATATGGCTTCTCACAATATACTCTACTAAGAATCTTTTTATATGAAGGTTATGCGATCGTAATACACCAACAAATGTTATAAGCTCCTTTACGGGAGACGAAAGAAATCAAGCTAAATATAAACATCGATAATAGACACCGAAAGGATATATTCTATTGACCGACGCAAGTAAACTACCAGATGATATGGATATGGTAATGATACCCAATGGTGATCATGACGCCTGGATTCAGCAAGCCTATGTGAATATTAACCTAAAACGAACGAGATGCTCAGGCCGGAACGCCCTTTCTCTGTCGTTACCAGAGACAAGTTTTAAAAAAGAATTTATGACACTCTATCGGATAGCAGAAACTGTCGATTTTAATGATGCTGTCATTAACATTGTCTGTCTTGTTCAAATTGCTCTTTATATTTTTAAATTATTAGATAAAGAGTATATTGATGGATTATTATGTGATCAAACAACAGCTGCGCTCAAACAGTTTTATGATTTTTATAATCCAATCAATAAATCAATAGAGGTAAAGAAGAAGAAGAAGAAGAAGAAGAAGAAGAAGAAGAAGAAAAAGAGCAACTTAATTATTATTTATTTATCATTACATTGGATTTTTTTTATAGTACACATTAAAAGAGATATGGCTGGAACCTCACTTATTAGCATCAGTTATATCGAAATTGATCATATGTAGAAATAAACTACAAGAAACAAATCACACAGTATGTATATTTCCATTTTAAGAAGCCATGGTATTAAGAACACCTTTAGATGATAAAAGATCCATTTATTGAATATGACACATTTAGAATACATATTGGCGATTATCAAGTAAATATTGAACATTATTAATATATAAAAAAAAAACAATACTTACTTTTTTTTAAATAAAAATAGAGGCATAAGGGAATTCCTTACACAAAATTCATAGATTTAGAAACACTTAAACACTTAAATTTACACGTACCAAGTCATTCAAAAGTATCCAGAGTATTAAAATCAACACTGGATGATATTTCGGGTACAACAAACTTTTCGTTACAGGAAGAAGTGTCTGACCCTGAATATTTTCGATATCACGCAACGATTGAAAGTCTCAGAATGATTTGGAGACCCAAGCTAAAATGTAACGTATATATACCATTGTTGCAACTAAAAATCAGACCGTTTTATTCTCGTTATTAAAAAAAAAGCAAAACATATATAGCAAAATCAAAACTAGCAGGGACATTATTTACCAAAGTGACAACGTAAAAGAAACAGATCATGAAATAAAATCAAAAAGTGTTAACATTATCATTCTCTAGATCTTTACCTTGGACAGTAGAACCAAAAAAAACTTCGTCAAATATCAACGAGAGTCGCTTATCGTTTGGTCAAAGCTCTGCCTCAGATTCTGGTGGAAATAGCAGTATCACCTCTGCTTTTGCATCGGTGCCAAACAACTCGGATTCAAATATATCATCACTTGACGAAGATATAGGTGGCACAAAAGAATCACCAATACTGGATGAAACGGATGTGACAACCCACTCCGCCACTCCCAGTCATACAAAAACACCTTCTCTAGATATCACCCGACCGTTGACGAGGACACTCCGTCATTCAGCGTCTGCTAATGATACACATCGTCTCATCATAGATGATACAATTTCTTCCATAACGAAACCACTGCTAGTGGCTAAAGATAATAACAATCCAAGCACTTTGGACTCAAAAGACCAACAACAAAATGAAGAGAATAAAGAAGAAGAAGAAGAAGAAGAGGAACCGACGAATAGTACCAGTACATTACAACCAAAAATAAAAATTGATACCGAGACTTATATTGCTTACCAAAGACTGATACAGCAGCAAATCACCGTAAAGGATCAGTTGGAGCAAGTCAAGGCGCTTGCAGATGATTTTCAACAAATGGCAAATCACTTGTACGAGGTGCACACACGTGACGCACACAAAATCTCGAAAATGGAACGACAATCACTTGAATTTCAGCAATTACAAGAAAGCGTCCAGGGCGGATTGTATAACGTGGAGGAAAGGGGCTTAAAGCTCGTTTACGAGTTGGAGGGTACCAACAGTAAATTAAAAGAAATTGAGGAAAATGTAAGTCGCTTTTATAAGAGCGTAAACGAGTTGGAAAGAAACTTTGACAAGTCTCAGAAATGGTTTACTACGGTGATGTTGATGGGTAATTTCTTTGAATATTGTTGGTCGAGAATCAAGGAGTGGAAAATATTTGATAGAGAAGCATGAATAAAATCAATGTCATATGTATATATAATTTTTTTTGAATTTTTTTAAAAACATGAGCTGTAAAGTCGATGTATCTCTTCTTTTTTATCCTTTTTATTTTATTATTAATGATGGTTTAAATACAAGATCATGAAAGAAAAAAAAAAAAAAGAAAAAACTATACAGGACAAGCATCTCTTTTTACACAGTCCATCCCTGCTCTAAACAACCCTGGGGCACAGTTACATCCAGGTAAGCATACTCTAGGGCATGGACGTACCATTCCATCACAGTATTTATCACACAATTTACACTCTCTGTAAACCTGGTTGATAGGACAAGGCTGTTCAACCTTCTTCCTTGATAAAGAGCACTGGGATGGAAGTATACAATTTCCATCTCCATCTTTTAGATATCCCTCTTTGCATGCACATCCACCAGAACAATCTTCGATACAATCCGTCGACTTCTCAGGAAAATCACAAGTAGCATCACACCCTACACACCTTTTCATTTTTTGATTTAAAGGACATATATCCGTACCGTCATTTTCTTCCTCCTTCTTTTGTATTCTGAGCTCAGGCTGCTTCAAGTCCGTAACCGGGCACGCTGAGAGTGCCATACACTTATCACGAAATTTGACCATCCCAGGTAAACACCCACAACCTGGTCTACAGCTCATCAAGCACGACTTGTCTCGTGAAGCCCCGCCATCCTCACAGAGAGGGTCGCAATCCGCACACTGTTTATAGATCTGGTTCACTGGACATTCAATGAAGGGCGCGATCATTATCACCGAATCCATATCCAGTGTCGTGAAGGGTAGGCTGTTTTCATCGATATACGTTTCCTCTTTGAGTGGAGGGCAATCGGATGAGGGTATGCAATGATTTGATTCATCACGAGAAAATCCCGTTTTGCAGGCACAGCCAAGGCTACATATACTGGGACAGGAATGCGTGTGATTTCCCATCGCGCACGTGCGTTCACATCCGATACAGACACTAGGCTCTTCATTCACACCACACCCATCTGCAACCGGAACGGCGACAAATTGTGAGTCAATCACAGCTGTAAAACCGAGTTCTTCTTCTTGGCTTTTTATAAAATCGCTATAGTTAAAAGTCCAGGTGGTGGATGGCTCATGCTCAGATGATGGGGTCTCTGTCTCGAAAGTTGTTTTTTGACCAGCGATTGATTCTTCTTGTTGAAATGGTTTAACACTAGTTGAGTCATCAAAAACAGAGAGTGATAATTTGGTTTCTTGTTCAAAGAGTGGATCATTTCTGCTTGAATCCAAAGATAAATTTTCAATCAACGATGTTTCTTCCTCTGATGATGATATTAATGCTAATGCCGATGATGGAACGGCTGCTGTTGTTAATGTTTCTCGTCGTATCCAGATAGGTGCTTCTGTTTTGAGAGGCGTTGTATACTTTACAGTGCCATAAGGATGTACCTTTGGATGTATGTGCTTATCTTGAATGATTTGAGCAATGGGGAAATAATTAAACACGGGTAAATTACATTGCGAAGGTAAAACACATTCATCGCCGTCTCTAACATAGCCTGCTTTACATATACAACCTGGCGAACATTCTGTCACTTTTAATTGGTTACCACAGTATTGTTCCCTCCCGCATTCCCGGTAGACCTGACGAAGAGGACACTTTATGAGAACAGTCATTGGAATAGACGATGCAGAAGGACAGCTCTCACGAAGAATGCATCGACGACCGTAACGTGCGTATCCAGGAATACAAGAGCAGCCTGGTCGACAGATATACGGACAGGATACGGGTGGGATGTTTGTGTCACAATTTGGCTCCGGTTTTTTGCATTGATGAAATTCTTCTCCAGGTGGACATTTGGGAATACGATAACTGCTTTTGTGACAATAGATAGAGGTGAAGAGTAGAAGAATGAAATAAAATTTCATCATTCTTTTTATCTATCTAAAAAAAAATTACCTTTTTAATAATTTATTCATTTTTCGAAAAGAAAAAAGCCATTATAGATTAGACAACTTACTTTTTTAGGTTATAATACAGTTTTAATGTCCTTCCATTAAATATAGAAAGGAGAACAACAACAACAAAAAAAAGAGTGGTAGATGAATGAAGCAGCATGATATAAAATGCAGGAAATGAGGAATGCCGAAAGACCGCTTCTTTTGGAAAATAAAAAGGAATTACATTCTTTAGTGTATCGATTCAGGTAAGTCATCTTTATCACACCATAATTCAGTTTCTTTTTAGCAGTAGCTACTACCAAATAATGCGAAAAGAGGAGTTATTGTACTATTGTTCAGTAATAATACCACTACCTTCATTATGATATTTGGTGATGACTACTAAAAAATGTAGCTGTAGTGATGAGCATGACATATAGTAAAATCATAGACTATTGTACAAGATTTTTAATGCCTGAGTGCATTTGCTGGTATTTTTCCAGGTTTCAAAAAAAAAGAAAAAAGAATTGTTTAAAAAGAAGTAAAGGAATATAGTTTTAGAATGAGTGAGAGATGGATGGCAAACAACTATTATATATAAACAAAAAGGAAGAAAAGGGTGGTAGGAAGATGAACAGGTAAATATTTGTTTTAATTTTAACATTTTGGTTTTGATTTAAACTACAGATCATCAAGCCTTTGTTGGCCTGTCGTATTTGACGGATGTTTACTCTAATATAGAATAATAAAGTTGGTAGTGCAATATCTGGTCTCTAGCCTATTTACGATGATTAAGTGCTCATATTTATTTTAAGTGCAAAACCATAAATAGAGCACCAGGTCGTTTTGAAATATCTGATTTTGTATTAGGGTGGAACCCAATAGAATTATTTTATTTATTCCTATTTCTAATAGGTCATGTTTCATTTTAATGACAAGCGAATCTGCATGAATTTCATATTATAAACAGAATCCAACTATTTTAAGTCATAAAAACTATTAAAAATGATTTGGAGACATCAGTAAAAAAAGAAAGAAAACAAAACAGATAAAATATGATGTTATAACAACATGTTTTATGATAAAATCTGGGGGTGAGATTTACCCAAAAAAGAAAAATCAGTTTTTGATCGAAATAGAAAGTTTTTCCGATCGCTTTTTAAAGAAAATCGATAGAGAAAAAAAAAAAAGTTTAATAATAAAAATAAGGTATTATATTAGGTTTTATTCGAAACAGAAAATAATATTAAAAAGTAATTAGCTAGTAGTAGGAGTAGGGGCAGCAGTAGTGACAATAGTCGTAGTAGCTGGGTGATCGTTATTGCTGCTTCCACCTACACCCTATTTATTGTTATGGTGAGTAAATACTTGATGTTACTATTGCTGTTGCTATTAAGGACTTACCACATGGCCAAAGCCAAACCACCACACTAGAATGGCAATCATGACACAGATACCAATACAAAGGAAGAAGCAGCACCATTTTTTCTAAAAGTCGAATAAATAAATATGATAATAAAGCAAGAAATGAATACTCACAGCACGTGTGGACTTTGCAGTAGATATTGCTCTTGTTAAGAACTTGTTTCCTTCATTTAGATTAACAGCTGTTGTTTCTGCATTTTGCTCAACATTGTTCAAGGTCTCTCCTTGCTGTTCTACCATCATTTGCATATCCATAAATAGTTGATGCAATTCCTAATAAACATATATATATAAAAAAAAGGGATGCTATCAGATATACAAAACGCTTTGGTTACGATATATAGACATACCACAATGGTCTTTTCAATATGCTTTATATCACTATGTCTTGTTTGAACTTCGGATAAAACAGACTTTGCTTGAGCTTGTCTACCTGCTTGCATTAACTTTATAGCTATGTATATGAGTCACTGTTTTTTTATTATTATTAAACTATCTGCATATTATTACCGATTGTGCAAATACTTGAGGTGGTCCATCTGAATCGATAATATCATCCACTTCATCCTGTGTCGCATCCGGTTTGACTATGTAGTTATGCTATTATTATCTTGTTAAACCCAATAACCCCTGTTGTTATTTTTACCGATTCTTATTTGTCGTTCAATTCTTTGACGATATTTCATTTGATAATTGCGCTCTACATCTTGATATCGCTGAATGGCATCCAAGAATCGCTTTCTAATAGCAGCAGTCTAAAGTAAAGATAAGGTGAATAGGAAAACAACGTATTCATAATAATAACAATGAAATACCTGTGATTTACGCATTTGTGTGTCAGAATCATTTGGTAATCTGGTGTTTAAATTTTCCATATCTGGAAACAACATTATTATTTTATGCCTTGTTTAATATTTGTATTCATCATACCTCGAATACGATTTTTAATGCTTTGGTTTTTTCTTTGTGTTTCCGTCTTGATATATTCAAGTTGCTTAGCCGTGTCTCTTGATTGCTGTTCATTAAAACTAGAAAGTGCAGTTGTATGAAGGTTGTTGATTTGATCAATACTAACATTAATGGAGTCAATATCAGCTTTTAAGCGATCAATCTAGTTTATTATAAGTTAATAAAGAATCCCTTGTAAATATATGCTTGTTACTTACTTCACTAAAGAAACCAGCCATTGTAGACACATCGCTTACATTTGTAATAGGAGTGGTCATTTCATATGTTTCGTGTGGTGCATAATTGCTATCATTGTTGTATGTTTGCGGTGGTCTTGTTGGTGACTCATATCTTTTATAACGATAATTAATGCAAAAGAGTGTTACACATTGTTTATTTTAATATACCTTGGGCTCTAAATCTGTCAAATTAGTATATTAAAAAAAAATAATTTATATAATAGATTTTATATAAATGTTATTTCATTTTACCTGCTGTTGAGGCGATGTAGGATCACCTCTTAATTCGGCTGTTCTATCTCTACTAAAGGAATAAGACATGTTTTATGTAAAAAAAGAGCCGAGAAGAATTTGGTTTTTCCAAAACTTTATTAATAAAAAAAAGAAAGTGACTTTGTTTTTACACGCAAGAAAAATATCCCGTTCTCTCTCTCTCTCACAAATAACTATGTCACGTGGTATATAAGACGATGAAGGATATTAATATGTGCACTGCAAGTGAATTAAGAGAAAGAGAAAGAAAGGGAGAGAGAGAGAGATCCTCTCTTGTTGGGTAAAATACAAAGTTTGCTTTTATTTCCTTCAGAGGTCGTGTTAATAGTACACATGTATATTCCGATAATGGATAGAAAAGATAGCGTATTATATATCATATCCAATGAGTAGCTAGGATAGGTTTAGTCAGTTTACAATGGTTGAGTTCAAAGACATGCGAGTTGGTAAAGATCTTATTATAATATTCAAAGGTAGTTTCGTAATAACTGATGTCTATAAGGATAAAGTAGCTGAAAAAGGGATTAGAGATAAAAAAAAAAAAAAAGAGTTTTTAATATAAAGTGAAAACAACACAACCAAGAGTAGAATACACAGTTTTATATAGTGCATTCACAGGATGAATTTAAGGTTCATTTTTTATTTTATTTTATTTTACTTCTTTCTCTTTTAGTACACAGAAACAAAATGGTATTATTATTATTATTATTATTATTATTATTATTATTATTATTATTATTATTATTATTATTATTGTTATACTTGACGAAAATACTAATATTATTAAACACTCTAAACAGGCAGAGATGAGAGAATATCTTTATAAAATATTGGTTGTAGGCGACCTTGGAACAGGAAAAACTTCAATCATTCGTCGTTATGTTCACAACATCTTTTCAAGCAATTATAAATCAACAGTAACTATCTTTTCCTTTACATGATAAATCTTCCTTATTACTAAACCCACATCTCTACTTAGATTGGTGTAGACTTTGCACTTAAAGTGATTCAATGGGGACCTGATATTATTGTTCGACTTCAATTGTGGGATATAGCTGGACAGGAACGATTCGGTAATATGACACGCGTCTATTATAAGGAAGCACTAGGTGCGATTGTGGTATACGATGTGACTCGTTCACAGACATTTGAAGGCGTATCAAAGTGGAAAAAGGATATCGATACAAAAGTTGCATTACCTGATGCCTGGGGTGGAGGTCAAATTCCTGTAATTTTATTGGCCAATAAGGTATACCACATACCATACCTCTTTATATCATTTATTAAGGTTTGATCCTATTTTAGACTGATTTGATCCAAGAAGGTCATGGTCAGCATGTAAATCCAACAGAGATGGATCAATTCTGTAAGGAGAATGGCTTTTTGCAATGGTAATGTGACGTTATATATTTATATTGATGTATAAAGACAAGAGAGAGAGAGAGAAAGAGACTAAATAGTATGAAAGGTTTGAAACTTCTGCCAAAGACAACAGTAACATTGATGAAGCTACTCGTCATTTAATCACAGCTATTTTGAAAGTTGAAGAAGAGAATGCAGATGCTATTGCTAATGAAAATGAGAATATTCGCTTGGATTCTCCTCATCAACAGCAGAGTCAAAATGGTGGTTGCTGTTAGGTTATTTTTACATTTATTTGTATGTGTACTTTAAATGTTGAATGAAGTAATAATAATAATATAGTGAATAAACAAGGGCAAGGTTGGATTTACGTGTGATCTTAGTTTTTGGGAAATAAATAATGCAGGATGATAATAAAACAAAGGAAACTCCTTGAGGAGGGTATCCATATTAGAGTGTTTTTATTTGAACTTTTATTGATTGTAAATCAACTTTACGTTTGATACTTGATCCCTTTCATACAATCATTTTCATGGGAATCATCAAACTTCCTTTTCCCATTTTAATGGCGTCATTTTGGTGCTTACTTCTAACCTGATTTAGATATATTTCAAATCATAGCCTCATTCGTGATGGAGTTTTAGGAAAAGGTGCCAATCTTAGTTTAATCATTTGACATTGCTAGTGAAATCCATATAGCAAAGGACAATAAGATGAATAGATAGATAGATAAAGAGAGAGAGAGAGATACTGACAACAATGGATTCACTCTATACTTTTCATCGAGTCATCTGCTGATGTCTTTCCTTGCAGTAGCAGGTGCATAAATAGTGCTGTTTTTTAGGAAGTATTGTTCGAAAAGACATCTTTTAAGCAATACTTGCTTGTAATTTAAATAAAAGGTTTCATGACGAGTATTTGAACAAGCAATCACATTGTTGGTTTTGGTTTTCGAGAATTATTTAAGCTTATTTATAATTCTTCCTGATTTTTATTTTTATTTTACATTTTTATGAATAAATCAAAGAAGCGACCCAACAGTAATACACTTTACCATAAATAGTACTTCTAGGAACATTAAAACAATTTGTTTAGTATTCTTTTTTAGTACGAACGTTACTATCGACTGAAAACTCTATGTATTTCACTGTAAAAAAAAAAAAAGCTGAGTGATTTTGTATTGCTTTTGCATTAAAGCCATTGAACCAAAATACAAATTAATACAAAACGCTTATTATAAAACGACCAAGTGCTTTCTATTTACTAAAATGGGAAGCATAAAATTCTAATCTACATTAATTAATGCAAAATTGTTTGACTAAATATAAGTGAAGTATTCATTGCCATCCACAGCAATTTAATTTTTTTTTTACAGTGCTTGTGATTTTGGCACCATTAAATTCGATAAAAGTACATTGTGATTATTATCAACGACTAAGCTAGAAGTGGGAGACACTATCGTTGTAGTTCTCCTCATATCTAACATTTTTAAATACATTTAAATTCATTTTAAGACAATAATAAGTTAGAGTAGAATTCAGAATGTATTTCAAACTGTTTTGGGCCCTTATTTTCTTTAAAGTTGATTCCTACTACAAGTCAGCTTCTTGAAAAAGCTTTTATTTTTATTAGAATATCAGGAATATTTTTAAACGTCTATGGTAAGGAGGGAGAATGGTGTTTATCATATTTCTGCCAAGTTCTGTTTGGCATCATCCTCTTCGTCAAGATGTCTACCTGCTTCAGCAAGACCGTTGTCAAATGCTAATGAAAAAAAATATACGGCATCCTCATGATTTCGCTCTATACCTAGACCGTTTTCATACATAAAACCAAGATAGTATGCTGCTCTGTATTTAATATGCGTTTCAGAAACGATTGAGTATCTCTTGTTTTCTTTCAGGTTGTTTGGAGCGGTCGTCTCTTCCGGGGAGCTTCCATTTGCTGCTTCAATGTATAAATGCTTGGTTTCAAAATATGTGTATGATTCATAGGCTTCCATTAACCATTTATGTGCGACAGAAAAATCTTTTTCGACACCAAGACCATGGTAGTAAAGCCGACCAATATCATAGAAGGAAGCCTTATTATATTTGTCCTGTGATTTCATATAGTATTCTAGAGCCTTCTTGTAATCTTGTTCGACTCCATCACCGTGTTCATAGAGCAATCCGATGTTTCTCATTGCGAATTTATCACCATCATTATTTAAAATAGCCTTCTCGTGCCATTCAAGTGCTTTAGAAAAATCTTGGGTTTCAGTGTTGGCATAATGATAGATTTCCCCAATGACCCTATTTATTTCTGGTTTCTTTTGGATGACCTTGGTATATAATGTAATAGCTCGATCATAATCAATGTCGGTTCCCTTTCCATACTGATAAATGTTGGCTAAATGAACTTGAGCATCTACGTCATCTAGATTTGCAGCGGCTTCTATATAGGGAATAGATCTGCTTTCATCTTTTTGGAAACGGTTACCGTAGTAATACATTTTACCTAAGCTATAGTTTGCGACAACATCTCCTTGCTTTGCTGCCTTTTCATACCATTCCTCCGATTTGACAATATCCTGTGCCACACCCTGTCCTCCGAAATACATGAGACCCAGTTTAGTTTGTGCTGGAGCATACCCGTGTTCAGCTACAATCTTGAAATAGCGAAATGCCCTGCATTGATCCCTGTAGACCCTGTCACCTCTGTAATAGATCTCACCCATTTTATAATAGGCAGCAAGATCGTTTTTCTCTGTTGCTGCTTGAAGATACCCTCTAAGAGCCGCTTTGATATCTTGCTCTGCATCAGCATCTTGAGCATACCTAGTAGCAATGTAATCCAGAGATGATTCATATCCAAGATCTGTCGCTCTTTTAAAATACTCCTCAGCTCTCTTGTCGTCTTTGCTGACGCCGTTACCCTCCGAATACAATCGTCCCAAGTGGTAGTTTGCAGCAGCAACGTTTTGGTCTGCTGCCTTTTTATACCATTCAAACGCCCTTTCAAGATCCGATTCCTCTACTCCATACCCATACTCGTAGCATTCACCCATTTTCAACTGAGACTGTGCATATCCTTTATCGGCTGCAAGCTTGTAGTATTCAATCGCTAATTTATAATCTTTCTCAGTTTCGCTCGTGCCATAAAAATAAAGCTGGCCCACTTTATGATATGATATAAACTGATCTTTATCACCTGCCTTTTTATACCAACCAATAATGAAGGAATCATGAGCTCGAAAATAGTAGCTTTCCTCATAGAGATAGGCAACTCTAAACTGTGCAGGACCATGTCCTCTATGTGCGGCAGCCTTGAAATGCTTTAGGGCGGCTTCGTGGTCTTCATCGATACCGATACAATCGTGATACATTCGTCCAAGATTATAATTAGCAGCAGGGTGTTTTTGATCTATTGCCTCTTCGTAATATTCACGCGCCTTGACAAAATCCTGTTCATATCCGTCCCCATTTTCATAGTTTAATCCCAGCTGATTGAGTGCATCGGCATTACCTAGACTAGCCCCCAGTTCAAAATACTCGTTTGCCTTGGTGATATCTTTGTCACATCCAAAACCATTCAAATACAATTTTCCAACACGATAATGCGCTTCAGCATGACCGTGATTTGCGGCTGCCTCGAACCATTTCAAGGCCCTTTCGTAACTTTGTTCCATGTACTTGCCCTTCTCGGAGAGACATCCCAGATCAAACTCGGCATCTCGATATCCCTGCTCAGCTGCAACCTTATAGAGCTGGATTGCCTTTTCATGATCTTCATCTACTCCCCTGCCATAATAAAAAAGTTCTCCCAGTTGATAATGACCTCGCGGATTGTTCTGTTCAGACGCCTTTGTGTACCACTCAAAAGCCTTTTCATAATCCCTCTCAACACCCTTACCATTCTCGTATAAATAAGCAACTTGATTCTGGGCATCGCTATTTCCTTGTTCTGCCGCAATGTGATAGTGTTTAAAGGCAACCATATCGTTTTTGGAAACACCTATATCGTGGTAATAGAATTCACCCATTCTGTAATTGGCAATCGTATGGTTTTGATCGGCTGCTCTTTTGATATATTCAGCAGCAAGAAAATGGTCTTGTTCAACACCTGTGCCGGTTTGATACATATCCCCTACTTTGAACTGTGCACTGATGTTGGTGCTATCGTTATCTGCTACTTGTTTGTACCAAAAGAAGGCATTGTTATAGTTTTTGCTGGCATAGTAGGCTTCGGCTTGAATGATAAAAATATATTAGTACTCGAAAAAAGGTTTGATGTGTGTGTGTATGTTTTTTATTTAGTGTACCTATATAAAATTGGGCCATAGCATCCCCATCTCTTGCCTTTTCGATTGAATCAACATCAATACCTAGCTTTTCAACTAAAAATGTCATCGTTTTTTTTTTTTAGCGGACATACTCCCCTCCGTATTGATAGTGTTGTAAATATACTTACGTGCATACATTTCATTGTTGATTTTTGTGCGTAACATGTTTGAATCCAGTTTTTTTTTTTTTTTATAAAAAAAAAAAAAAAGTGAAAAAAAAAGTGAAAACGAAAGTTATTTATATATTTCTGTGTTATCAAAAGCTGTGAAACACTACCATGTTTTTCTCTTGATACTTTTGTGTTTATCAAAACGCGCAAATTTTATATGCACAGGCAAACTGTCTGATCACTGTTTATAAAGTTTATTTTATGTTGACTCCTTTTTTATGTACATATATTATTTGAATAACAAAAATCATACAAGTATATTTTATTCTTTATTAGTTGAAGTAAAGTGATCTTCTGAATCCAAGGTTATACAAAACAGCTAAATGGACGTATTTAAGTAAAGGCTAAGTAACTGACTGCGGTTCCCATCGTTATGTTGACAATAAGCAAGATGTTATTAGTCCGTTTATTTTTTTGTTAGTATCGATAAAAGTTTGCTGGGACGCCTATCACTTTTTCTTTAAGTTTTTTATTCAGACAATGGACATGTTAACAATATTCATATTGTACAGATGTATATGCTGCTATCCGTTTGTAATAAATGTTTTTATTTTAAACTAAAAGACAATATTACATTGTTTATATAGAGATCTACATTATGATATGTATCAAGAATCTCAAGTTAAAAAAAAACAGAAAAAAACAAAAAAAAACATCTAGACTGCGCTTGAGTAACCATAGAACAGCTCCTTTTTACCATGAAAACTATATGTTTCAAAGCGATAGATACGCTGACTTTACTAAAGCGCAGTTTTATGTACCACCCTTTTTCCAATAAGATATTAAACTTTATAAAGGTCATATACTATTCTATTTCTTTTCTTACCAGACCCACTTTTTTTAGTAAGAGTATCTGATTTGCGTCCATATATAAAAAAAAACATATATTATAAATATGACTTGGTTTGATCCTCTACCCGACTCTGCCACTCATCAGAAAAAGCTGTCAAAACAGATATTGCTGTTCAAGCTCTGAAAAACAAGCAAAAAGCGTGTCACATTTAGCGATTTAAATTCAGTGCTTGTATTTGCAAACAAATCTTTAATTAGGGCCCCTCTATTTTATTTTCTTTTCTTGTCAATAAACAAAGGTTTACAAACAATATGTCAGTACTGGAAGCTTTGCAACAGCAGCAACCAGAGTCACCACCACCAGCTATAGATAGTCAATTGCCCCAAGAGAAAAAGGGCTTTTTTGCAACAGTCACGGCAAATCCATTGTTTTCTGCCGGTTTTGGATTGATTGGCGTAGGTGCAGGACTTTCACTATTAAGAAAGGGTTCGACTTTAGGAGCAAGTGCGCTTCGAAGACGCTTATTGGTAACATTGGAAATTCCCAGCAAAGACAAGTCGTATCTATGGTTCCTTCAGTGGATGTCACACCAGGCACCGAAGCGACAGGTGCAGCACCTGGCTGTTGAGACAACATATAAACAACATGACAATGGATCAGTTACAACGAAATTTGGACTTGTGCCAGGTCCTGGCACGCATTACTTTAAATGGCGTAATGTGTGGATGCAGGTGCAACGACAACGCGATGGCAAAATGATGGATCTATCTACCGGCAGTCCCTGGGAGACCATTACTATCACAACATTAAGTAGGGATCGCGAAGTGCTCAAGGATTTATTGGAGGAGGCACAGCAAATGGCTTTAAAGAAACAGGAGGGAAAGACTGTGCTATATACATCGTATGGTCCCGAATGGAGACCCTTCGGTATGCCTAGAAGAAGGAGGATGTTGGATTCCGTTATTTTGGATACGGGTATAAAGGAGCGTATTGTAAACGATGTCAAGGCTTTTATTGGAAATGGTAAATGGTATAATGAACGTGGTATACCTTATAGAAGAGGGTATATGTTGTTTGGACCACCTGGTTCGGGTAAAAGTAGTTTTATTCAGGCCTTAGCAGTAAGTATATAGAACAAGATAGAGATAAAGGATTTTTATTCATCATGTATATATTAGGGCGAATTAGAATATAATATTTGTATTCTCAATCTATCGGAACGTGGTCTAACTGATGATCGATTAAATCACCTTTTAAGTAATGTACCTGAGCGTAGTATTATGTTACTAGAAGATATCGATGCTGCATTTACAAAGAGATCACAGGCCGATAGCCAAGGTTATCAATCCATGATTACTTTTAGTGGCTTACTGAACGCATTAGATGGCGTTGCATCTGCAGAGGAGCGTATCATTTTCCTTACAACCAATCACGTTGAGAAGCTAGATCCAGCGTTGATTCGACCTGGACGTGTTGACATGAAAGAGTATCTAGGAAATGCAACTGATAGTCAAATACGTAGTATGTTTTTGCGCTTTTATAACTCGGAGGCATTAGCAGATGAATTTGTCAACAAGTTGAAGGGAAAGGAAGTTAGTACTGCTAGTTTACAAGGTCACTTTGTTTACTTTAAGGATAGACCAAATGACGCCATTAAATCTGCTGATAGTTTATGGCAACAATTGTAAAATTTAATAACTTCAGAAATAGTATAAAAAGGTTGTTATTTTTTTTTATAAAGTTTTTTTTTTTTTTTTTTATAAAGTTTTTTTTTATTTTTTTTTTTTTATTAATAGCAAATTGTATAAAAACGGGCACGGGACATGTTTTGTCTCTAATAATTCCCCAGCTTTCAACTCTGTACTCTTGAAAACCCCCCTTTTCCCAAACATCAAAAGGGAAAATTAATTTATTGTGAAGCCTTCTAATATTTGGTCAAGGTGGTCTAGTGCACAATTTTAGAGTATCAGATTTTTCTGTTTGTTGTGAAATTTCCTTATTTTGAACCGAAAAGAGGGAAAAAAGAATACCACTGCCAATTTGAAGCCAAAAAACAAAGACCGGAACTCCTTGGCGGGGGGGGAGGGGGGGCGCGACCATAAGATCTAGTGTACAGTATTCTGCCCCCCGATTCTAAAGCCTCTACGGGAAGGCGAGGACCACTCACTTCCGGGTATTCGGTCCTATCAAACTTATTTTTCCCTTCCATTTAGTGAGTGGTCCGTGGAAAAACGAGCGACAAAAAAGGAAAGGAATAGGAGAGGTGTCAGTCACCTTTTTTTTTGCCTTGACAACCATTAACTAGATGCGTTCCAGCCGCACTCGGGGCACGATTTCAAAAGCGGAGGGATATGATGTATTTACAGAGCGAGAGCTTGGGGAATGGTTGGCATTGGACATATGTACAAGTTATATTAAAAAAAAATTGAAATGTAAAGAAAAGAATGGAGAATGTTTTATTTTTAATTAAAATATATACCCTAATAGGGTGGCTTATTTTCAAATTTTTAATTGCGTGTCTTTATCATTAATGTCGTTTATTATTAGCTATTGGTGCAACCGTGTTGTTTCAATTCATTAGCGAGCTCTTTGGATCGATCGCCAAGACTCGTGTTATTCTGCCAATGCTTTTGCAACTCTTGTGTTTCAATAAATGCGTTTCTATCTGCAGCAGCAGGTTTTTTTTTATCATCTAAAGATGAATCAGGCACATGATGTGTTTTGTGTTTCTCTTCATAAAACAAATTGTTATTAGATGACATTCCATCGATCAAAGTTGTATCGGAGTTCATGTTAGTAGATTGATGTTGGCTAGTTATTTTATCAGATTCTTGAGAGTTATACATTATTTCTTATAAAGAATTGGGAAGGAGAAGAGAGAAAGAAAAAAAAGAGGAGCATTTTATAGCTTACAGTTTGACACTAAAGCTAACATTGAATCAATAAGGTACCTTGAATATTAAAATTACATATAAATTACTGAGTTTTGGTTTTCTGTTTGACTTTGATTTAATCATTTAAAAAAAAAGAGAATCAGTCAGACGATGTCAATGCTAAAAGGGCGTTCATGCAAATGTCTTGCGTTGTCTCAAAAAGAATGTCCGATTTTTTTTTGCGCCCTATTTTTTTTTTAGTAATTGTGATGCGATGGATGCTGCTTGAAATGTCTCATCGACTATATATCAGTGATCGGCGGGTCAGCTGATGGTTTGACAGCTGTCTCGCATATGTATCTCATGAATATGAGAGAGAGAGAGAGAGGGAGGAAGGGAGAGAAAGAGAGATGGTTGATCATATTGATTAGTGGAGATCCCATCGATATTTGGTTAAGGATAAAAAAAAACATTGGATCAATAAGTACGTCACATTCTAAATTATAAATTAGTATACATCAATATCAAAGCTTATTTATTTTTTTTAGAAATACGACTGAATAAATATGTGAGCTTAAAACAAAATAGTTGCGTTAAAAGAATTTTACGTTAAAGTTTAGTGGCAATATGTCCAAACAATCTTTCTAGAAGAATCAAAACACAAAGTCATTCAGTGACCTCTGTATTCGCCAGATATCTCTACATACACTTAATTGTTTAGATACTTTAACTCCTCGATTGGATCACCGCTGGTGATCACAGTTTTTTTTTTTTTTTTTTTTTCATATGCTACACAAGTTATTATCATTCTTGTTAAAGTCCAAACATTCTAATGATAGCCATTTTGATTAATAATAAGCTTTGTAAAATTGATATGGTAGTTTTTTCGATTAATAATAAGCTTTGTAAGATTGATATGCCATATGACATTGCTCTCAAAACAACTCAATATGAGCCATAAAGCCGATTCTTTGTAAATAAATAAGCAAGTGCTTTCATCAAGTAATAGGATGTATTCAAAAAAGGAAATACCCGTTTACCGTGGCACAGTGATTTGCTTATAAAAATCAAGAAATTGGAATTTAAGATTCAATGCTTCTATTTATACTTTGTATTGTAAAATAATATTGTAATTTCTGGAAATCTTGATATCTAAAACGCAAGTCACTGTATATCTAATACTGTTATATTGGATATAGTACCAAAAAATTAAATGACACTTTTTTTTTAAGGAACTCTAGGGAAAAGATGCGGGATTTTAAATGAGTGTTTCAAAAAAGTAAGAATGAATCAACCAGAAAGTCGGGATGAAACAAAGACAGGTACTTCACCGGGTTTATACATTTATGGCAGTCATTTCCTTCTTTTTATTACCGCTGATCACAAAAGCGCCAAATTGTAAGTGCGCTCAAATGAGATACCTGATGAACATATTAAATAAACACGATTGCAAAGTTAAAAGTACTTATAAGCTTTCTAGTGTAGCTTAAAAACACGAAGTAAGAGATATTATGAAAATTAGAGATAAAAAATGAATCCAAAATTATAAAATCATATCTATTTGAAGTCGGTACTTTTGGATAGAAAAAGGTGACATTATTTTTGAAAAGTAGATTTATTTATATGGATGTCTTTCAGTTTTTTAAAAAGGTTGGGTTTTAGACTCAGGCGTACTTTCTTACAAATCCTTTTTTTGATCATGGTATAGTTACCGGGTTTCCATGGCTTCATATATACACTTTATACAAATCAATATTAATTGATAGTCCGAGTTGTTCTAGATAAAGCTTATTGCTTAAATTCACCAATCTCTTATTGATCTGACTATGCCTGTACTCCATTGTATAATGCCTTACGATCGTCACTCGATAAACTTGAATACAAAAAGGTAGCCAAATTGGAGAAGTTATCGAGACTGAACTGTTAGCCGTCTCTAAAGCATAACCAAATCTATGGATCACATATTTGAGGGAATTACCAAAACAGTGAATTTATTGAAGGACCACAATAACGTAAGTGGCTAGTAAAAGATAATGTATGTATGTCCATATGTACGGATTGGGCGTTTTAATCATTGCTAAAGCGGCCAAAATGGCTATAGACCCCGATTGGTTTCCATATTGATTGGAATGTTTATCACTGGAGACGCCTTGTCACTTGTATTATGAGCGTGTAAGAGCCCAAACCTTTTGGTTTCTTTAATGTACTTAAGTCTTGGATCTTATAAAAAAAATAAAAAAAAAACTTGACTTGTTAAACAAATCCAATAAATACATTCATAATTTTGTATTATTCCATTACTATCACTGAATTGTCATAAATAAGCTTGATAAAAAAACTTGTTTACTTTTTTATTATTATTGTAAGAAAGAAAAATAATAATCGTGTTGCCATGTATTCACGCCCGATTTAAACCGGTGTTTTGGAAATCATTGATTGCGGAAGACCCTTTCGGATGTAGCGCCCTCATGAGAAGGTACTTCTGTGGTAACCACTTGCCCAGATCCAGACCCTTTCTAAAAAGAAAAGTCGTCCGGATGGGCCAAACTGAAAATGAGATCAGCCTGGCTGAAGGAGCTTCTGGCTGCTCTTACTGCTGCTTGTTGTTTAGGTAAGTGTAAGATAGGTAATAAAAATAAATCAAGACAGGAGAGAGTCGAGAAAACTAAGTATAGGATTTTATTATTCTCAAAAAATCTCATTATTTACAAAGGGAAAATGTACTTATAGTTTTTCAATTGTGCGGGATTGGTAATGATGTAGAGATTCACGGATGATAATGGAAAGAAACGATGAATAATGATATCGTTGAGAATCAATAAATGAAGCAATGAACATGTTAATGATGGATCTAGAATGCTCTTGAACCGACACTCATCAAGTATTAGATACCTGGTTGAGATCCTGATTCGGATGTAAATGTTCTGGAATGTTCAAGCTCTAATAGGAAACATAATAATATATGAAGTACGATTATGCCGGTGTTCTTGCTATTATAAATATAACACTAATCAAGTAAATAAAGAAATGTATCATTCTTAATTTTAAGTGTATGATGATAACTGAATTGAGATCATGTTATGCGTGTTTAATATATGTATATATAAATAAATATGATTTAGTAAGTTTATATTAAAGTCTTGTTGATTCGATAATATAAACATCTTCACAACATTATGTATCTTTACGGAAAGATGCTAGACATTATTTTATTATACTAAAATTTATACTGCCTTTGCTCATATGTATTTGGGTATGATAAGCTAGAGCTTTATAGTTAAATAAGGTGACGATTAAGCAGTACCTAGTGTAGGATTATGTAGAAATTTAAACCAGATATATGTAATTAAAAACAGATGAGGGAAGAAAAGATAATTCAACGAGAAATGCTCAAAATATGATAGTTGTTGCTTTATTAAGTTGATATATATATATACAAAAAAGTAGTATCTTGAAATGGGATTTTTGTTGTTTGTATTCTTATCACTAAAGTGAAAATATAAGAATTGTTTATAAATTAATCTTTTAATTAACATGATGATTCTATAAAAGATATTGAAATTATCTTTCGGGTTCCTGATCCCACTCTGGTCAAGTACCATTCCTTGGGATAATTGCTTCAGCATCATTTTGCTCTCTATATTTGATGTAATTACCACTCTGATCCAATATACAATTGCCTTGAATAGCCGTAAGTACGTTAATGATAGTAGTGAGTATTATTGTTTTTCTCTTCAATTAATAAGGGAATATTCGTTCACTCATTCTGTAATAAAATTTCTTATTATAATTATTGGATTCAAATATGGTGATGGGTATAAATATTCAAGCTACTTTATTTGATCTATTCATTAAAGAATGTAGTAAACTACGATATTGGTAAAAGGTAGTTTATACTTTATTTACTATGCTTTTATTTTATTTTGGCCAAGTCAACAAAGTGGTATTGCGTTAGTTTCAGATCATATAATAATATGAACCTATTTTTAATGATCATTACATATGTCATTAAGCGGCCTTCCACAAATTTGCTTTTTTGATAACCCTTTTATATTTGTGATAGCGTTTATTTTGTTTTGCTTTGAAGATGGTTGAAAAATAATCAAACATTGATAAGTTTATCGATTTAGTTGTCCCTTTAGGTGTAAATTTATCGAGATGTCTCTGTAATCTGAATGGTTAGTGGGTATGAATATCTAGTAAAATATAATACACTAATATATGTATATATGGATATAGATATGGATAGACTGGGAAAATTTACTCTATGGCCAATAATCCTTTATAATGTATACACATACATGGTGATTGACTTGTTTATATAATATACTTGTGCTTTGACATCTTAAGAAATAGTGCAACATAATTTTGTAACTTCCTGCTTTTTTTCTTCCAGTATTCTATCCAAAAACATTCAAAAAAAAGTAACCATCAAGATATTTGCATAATGTCGATTTATTTGTGAACGATTAACATTGACTACTGTCTTGATTACATATTTATGTTTATATCATTACATCTCATGCTTCCGTATGTTCGTATATGCTTGTATGTGTCTTGGGCTTGGCTGTAAGTCTATACTCTTTCATCAGTCTCTGGTTTTGAATTTCGAAAGAAAAATGGCTCGCTCAAAGTCTTTTTGATCTTGGTTACAAAAATTAATGACAACTTCTTTCATGGCAAAACAGTTTTCCGGATCAATAAGGCACTATTTATTAAAAAATTTAAAATAAATTAATAAGGTCTTCTATCAATATTGAATAAGAAAAAATAAGGATCATATAACTTTCCACTATTTTTTTATCACTTTTTTTTTTTCCCTTTTTGCTTTCATAGAAGAATAAATCAATCTATCAACTGAGTTCTGAAGGTTTATTATAGATCGGAATGAAAATTTTAAAAATCAAGTAACACAAGATCACGGCGAAAGGTGGCGAAGAGCGGCGCACTGCTCCACAGCCGTTTTTTTTTTTTTGTTTTGTTTTTTCAAAAAGAACACACAACTTATTTCATTGTTATTCTTATTCATATACAATTTGATTGTATATCATAAAGGAATACCCAAAGAATATTCAAAATTGTTATTAAGTTCAATGAAGATAATACTTTTCCTGAGCACAGTTTCCTTTTTTTATCGACCCAAAAAAAGGTTACGTATTTAAAATTCCATATATATAATTGCGCAGTTTATTCATGATTTGATTTTATATCAAGTATATATATGGTCTCATTTTTCTTTATCTTTCCTCATTATTCAGTCTATTTTATATTCAAGTCTTCCAGAATGGTTTCATCCGCCTCATCATCCGCTATTTTCAAGCCTTTAAAGTTAGGAAACCAAGAGCTCAAGCATCGTATTGTGCTTGCACCCATGACTCGTTTACGAGCCGACAAGAACGCCGTCCCCAAACCCATCATGAAGGACTACTACACCCAAAGAGCGAGCGAGGGGGGACTCCTGATCTCTGAGGCAACATTTATCTCACGCACCGCCGGCAGCTTCCCCCTGGCCCCTGGTATCTACACCTCTGAACAGATCGCCGCATGGAAGGAGATCACCGACAGCGTACATGAAAAGGGTGGTGTGATATTCTTACAACTCTGGCACTTTGGAAGAGCCGCCATTGCCGAATGCAATATGGGAAAAAGGTGTGTCTCTGCATCCGAGATTGCCATCAGTGGAAAAGATTTCTTTGGATACCAACACGAGGTCCCCCATGCCATGACAAGGGAGGAGATCAAAGAGATGTATCAGGAGTACTGTCAGGCAGCAAAAAATGCCATGGAGGCCGGTTTTGATGGTGTAGAGATTCACGGTGCTCATGGATACCTACCTGACCAATTTCTCAATACCTCTACAAACCAACGTACCGATGAGTATGGCGGTTCTGCTGAAAACCGTGCCCGTTTCGTCCTTGAACTGGTCGGTGCTGTTGCAGAGGCAGTGGGTTACGAGCGTACCGCTATTCGATTATCGCCTTTCATGAATGGACGTGATACCGTGGACGAAAACCCCTACGAGACATGGACCGTCCTCACAAAGAAGATGCAGGAACTACACCCTCGCCTTGCCTACCTCCATTTCGTTGAGCCCCGAACCAGCACCAACACCGATGATAACTTTGTCACAACTGATTCCTTGGATCCTTTCCGACATGAATGGAAGGGACCCTTTATAAGTGCGGGTGGATACACCTACGATCGCCACTCTGCATTTGACATGGCGGAACAGACTGGAAATCTGATTGCTTTTGGTCGTACATTTGTTGCGAATCCTGATCTTGTAGAACGCTTGCGTAATGATTGGCCATTAACCAAATATGATCGGAATACGTTTTATACGTCGTCAGAGGTCGGGTATACGGATTATTCATTTTATTCGCATGATTAAGATAAATTGTATATGTTGTTGTATATTTATATTGATAGACTTTAAATAAAAAGGCGTGTTATTAAGAAAAAGGACCATTATTTTTATTATTCTTATATAAGGATGAAGAGTGTTGTCGATATGTATCATATTCAATTACACCATTCTAAAGAGGGTCTCAAAGATAGCTGATATCATTCAGATATGCTGATACTTGCAATCGTAAAGCTTATTGGCCTAATTGACTTGATTGGGTGTACTCGCTGACTTGTTTTATACGTTTTGTTAACATATTATGTCTCATCATCAATCACTACAGTTGCTTTATATGAAGGCTATTTTTCATCACCATTTCAAGAAGGACTGTATTCAATTTCAAGATTTCAACTTGTGTTTTTATATATTATCACATGAATAAAGAAAACGGGTGATCTTCATTCATCCACTAGGTGGGTAGAGAGGGTTCGTTTGAGTCGCACATTTACGGTGACTGCACCCAATCATTTGATCTAGCTCTAGACGTGTGTATTGGATAGGGTTTACTTAAATATCAGTGATAGTATACTGAAAACTGTATAGTATAATAACATGCCTATATATGATGTCAACAATCTATGAGAAAGTGATATGTTTTGAATTAGGCTCATTACTTTTTATTAATTATTATCATATATCTTCTGTCATATCTATTATTATTTTATTATACATACTTAGCTTTCTTTGACTACAGACCAAACCTGCAAGCTTCTGAGAGAAGATGATTGTGGTCCTCAACAGAGTATCTAAAATTTTCGTGTTACTATTACCTTTGCTTTTGCCCTTCTTCTCATTACCAGATAGCTATGACTTACATCTTTTATGCTAAAAATGACGTTTTTGACATTTTTTTTGTACCAATCAGACGCGTAACAAGTCGCGTTTGGAAGCATAAAAAAAGGAAACAGTAATGGCAAATTTATGTATTTAGATTGTATATTACGTGCATACAGATCAAGAGCAGATGACTATGGAGGATATAGGTGGGTGGGTATAAACCACATGATGTTGTGGGTAACCATTGCTGAAGATAGAAGGAGTTTCGGAATAATTTTAATATTAACTTGTACTTTTTTATGAGTAAAAACTGCAATATTAATGGATATTTATATGAGTATATTATTTATTTGAGATGTAGTTTATAAATAGAACTAAAATATAATTGAATGTTATGGCATAAGAATAGACTTAAAAAATAGTAAAAACGTTAATGAAAAGTGCATAATTAGAGATTATTAGCTTTTTTTTTTTGGGCATTCAGGATCTCTGCACAATCTACATACTTATTTTCAATATATAGTTCTAGATCTTCCAGAGCAATGTGTTGTGCCTTTACAAGCTACACATGTTCAGATTCTTGGTGTTTTATTCTTTTCTTGTTTCAAGTTCCTCCATAAAATCTTGCATTTCAGATGGGAGGAGATGGTGTGATTTGGGGTGAGGGATGGAGGCTGGATTTATTCATGGTGCTGTTACTATCAATTGGCACCATTGACATCGGATTTGCTCGAATAGAACCTGTAGCTCTTGTGGGTACCTGAGTAGTTTGGCAAAAAAAGAAAGAAAAAAAAAAATAGTATGTTCAATATACGAGTAATCTAGTTGAAAAGTTTAGTTGTTCATTCATTTTTATGCACTGAATACCCTATTACGATTGGCTAGATCTGAAGGTGATAAAGTCTAAAAATGTACATGATACGTTACCCAAAAAATATGAGTATAAAGCGACTTAATATAACGTATTATCATATAAAGTATTACTCTACCATGCATTGCTTTTTAAAATAGTGATCCATCAAAGAGCTATAGGTTATATCATGTGCTTTTATACACTTATTTTTATGTCTAAAAGGATTCTTTTATTATCATTATTTATCTCTACCAGCTTGCGCATTATTGAGTTCTAGAATATTTAGAGAAACTGAAAAATCGCTAAACTCATTCGGTAGTGACACATCACGTCACAGCAATTCCATCTTTCTCTGCATCTTTGTTGTCAATAGTGTTCTTCCCACAATATATCGCTTAAATCTATCTTCTTATCGATGGTATTTATTTTTTGGATAACTCGTTTTGACCTTCACAGAAAGTATACCCAAGGCACTTTGAACCAGCTACTCTCTTCTTTGTTGATTTGGTACTGACAGAAAATGGAAGAAATAACTTACTTTTGAAAATGACAAGACGACAAAAGACAAATGATAGGCTAATTTTATATGATAAAATTAAATAAAAAAGTGAGATTGGCTTTGTGTTTTTTTACTTGTTTTGTTTATTTACAATCAAAAGATTGGAGAATTGTATCTAATCTTAATTCAAAATAAATATATCTTCCCTGTTATTCAGATAGCCTCTAATTGAAAAATTTTATTTTTTATAATAATATAGAAAACGTTTATTTGAAAAGTAATAATTCTTCATGCACTAGGAACATGTTTGCGAGTGTGTATGTAAAAATAGATAATATATGTAGTTTTGTAGACACAATTTAGTAGATAGTACACCTTTGGTTATTGCCTCTATTTTAAAAGTAGTATAAATCTAGAAATAATTAGTATCATGAATAGAATGTATTTATTGATGTTTCTTACCGAAACTTGAATTTAAAAGCTGTGTTTTATAAAGTGTTTGTTCTGGTCATCATCCATCTCACACTGTAAGTTGTTACTATTCGTAAATGTCGGCGAGGTGAAGACCACTTTTCATCAGGTTGAGGTGAGATTATAATAACACTGATTTTATTTTGTCTTTTCTTGCTTTCTTGCTTTCTTGCTTTCTAGTTTCTAGTTTTTTCTTGTCTTTTCTTGTCTTTTCTTGTTTTTTTTGTTTTTTTTTTGTTTTTTTTGTTTTTTTTGTTTTTGTTTTTGTTTTCGTTTGTGTGTAGTTTTATTTTCTTGTTTCCTTATGTATTGCATCATTTATTATGCTGAATTTGAGTGATCTCAAACGAACCAGTAGATGCCAAGGTGAATAGCTGTATGATTCTTGATATGTAGACCTTGGATTTAGCACGAGAGAAATATGACAGACCAAGCCTTTTTTTGGCATAGAAGCAAAGCTAAACTTTTCATGTAGAGTTCATGACTTTTATAAGGCGTCTTCTTCATTGAAATGTTGTTTTCATTCAGAAACAGCGTGTGAATTATTCTTCATCAATTAAGAGTGCAGAAAGAGATAGCCAGAGGATCAACTTTTTTTTTTTTTTTAAGAGATGTTTCGAATGAATAAGTTGTCAAAGTAGGTTCTTTTTTGTTTTAAAAGTCATGTATGAGATGGCAAGCAGCGTGGTTGATTGCAGGAACTTGAGCTGTAGTCAGTTCTCAATAAGATTGCTGTTCTTTTTTGTACTTGGTTCACTTGCTAGAGTCGCTTGTTTGCTTCATCATGAACATTGCTTGCTTTGCTTTGATTTGCTTTGATTCATTTTCTATTTAAATTATAATAAATTAATCTTTGGTTTTCTTTTATATGTATATATATATATTTACCTTTTTTTCCCTTGACAACTTTGGTTGGATACTTGATCCCATCTTGTTTTTTGTTAGAAAATTTCAAATGCCAATGCCAAAGCCTAAGAAATATCTAATAAGTGCACCCCTCTTTCTCTCCAGGCAAAAAGAGAAAAAAAGGCAAAAAGCAAAATGGGTGTTGTGTGACTAGAAGCACGGTATTTGATCAATCTTTGGTTATGAAATATGTACAAGAAGAAAGAATATCATGCTGAAATGGTACTTTTAACAACTCATATATAGCAGGATGATATAGGCCTACCAATACTCGTACTGACCCAATCCACAAAACCTCTATCTTTTTAAATCCACTAAATAAGGATGTACACCAGTCCCACTTTTGTTATTAGCCTTTCCTGTAAAGAATTGTTTTCAGCAGATTGGTGTTGTTATGGTCAGCCCAGACCGCCAATGATCCCAGATCATCTCTAAGGCAAGTTGCTGCGCCACTTGGCACTACCTGAACTCTCACCCTACAAATACCCAACCCTGTAGTTTGGTGACAGATACCCGTTCAGGCGATCACAATACCAGAATGTCACTCTTATTCAAATGCCTTTGAAAGAACGGAAAAGGAAACAAAACTTCTTTATCCAAGTCTTGCGGATAAAGAAGCTCATCAGGGAGATACTAATCTATAAGATTATGAGTAAACGTTTCTTTTTTTATAATACATTTATTTTTTTAAAATTGAATTGATTTATATACTTACTTTTGACTATGTGTTCATAAAAACTCATGAAAGGCAATTTCGTAAAAGTTCCGCCAGTAAAAAGATACCCTGGATACCCTAATGCCACTCCGCTACAGAGTATGAAGGTACCTGCAGGAAAAGAGCGCAGTTAGTAACCAAAATGACCAACAACTTACCCCAAAGATGCTCGGAACCGACTGGAAGTCCAGGTAGCCTAACCCTCTCTACCAGAAGAGAATTCTCCAGCGAGGAACTGACAGCTCGGGCAGCGCACCCTCAATTGCTTCAATGGACACGGAATGCTTCATGGGTTTTCGGGAACTGGTGCGCTAATGAAGAGAGCGATTGTTTTTTTGGTTTTTTTTTTTTACAAATTTTTTTGGGTTTTTTTTTTCTGTACTTCAAAATAAAATCAAAATTTGGCGACAACAAAATCTGGAATACTTGTCTAATCAATATCAAAAAAATATGCTTGATCTGCATAATTCATCGCTACGGTGAGCGATGGCGGTGGCGGTAGTGGTGGCGGTAGTGGTGGTGGAGGTGATGGAGGTGGCGGAGGTGGTGGAGCACGGAGACGACGGAGCCAAAAAAAGTACGCTACAAAAAGATAAATCGCGTCTCCAGCAGCCAATTTACCATAGAAGACCCATGCTATTTCAAAAATGTATAAATAAGTAAGCAAATTTTATGTAATATATATTCGATTATAACAAAACTTACGGTTTCTTCGTCTAGTAGGCGCCACCGGTTCTCCTGTAATGAGATCATATGGCGACGCCTCTGAGTCTTCTTCAAAAATGGCATCAAAATCCCGTCCCCAATCAGTAGATATTAAAGCCAGCCTTGCATAAAATTCGGCTTCTTCCAAAACTTCAAAAGGTTCATCAAAAGGATCCAAAATGTCGAATTCTATTGGTTCTATATTGTCTAAACTGTGTATTCCAGGTACAAAAATGTCTTTCAAAAAATAATAGTCTTGAATGTCATAGATTGTAGCAACGTATACTGTTGTAAGTAAACTGAGAGCTGTAAAAAAAACAAGGGTGACTGTACTAAGAAGCATTTTTTATTAAGTGACTACAAAGAAGGAAGAGAGGGAGAAAAAAGAAAAAGAAAAGAAAAAATGATAAGACTTGTTTAATTAATAATAAATAAATGCATGAATGTTTACTTTGAAAAGCCAAACATATTCAGTAAATTAGGTACGTGTGAGAAAATTAGCACTTCCAAAAAAGCTGTTGTCACTTGATGATAAACAATTAATTATATATCTTTGGGTTTCTTTTCTTTATTTATCGTATTAATGATGGCAAAAACAAAACAAGTAAAAAAACACAAAGCCAATCTCACTTTTTTATTTAATTTTATCATATAAAATTAGCCTATCATTTGTCTTTTGTCGTCTTGTCATTTTCAAAAGCAAGTTATTTCTTCCATTTTCTGTCAGTACCAAATCAACAAAGAAGAGAGTAGCTGGTTCAAAGTGTCTTGGGTATACTTTCTGTGAAGGTCAAAACAAGCTATCCAAAAAATAAATACCATCGATAAGAAGATAGATTTAAGCGATATATTGTGGGAAGAACACTATTGACAACAAAGATGCAGAGAAAGATGGAATTGCTGTGACGTGATGTGTCACTACCGAATGAGTTTAGCGATTTTTCAGTTTCTCTAAACATTCTAGAACTCAATAATGCGCAAGCTGGTAGAGATAAATAATGATAATAAAAGAATCCTTTTAGACATAAAAATAAGTGTATAAAAGCACATGATATAACCTATAGCTCTTTGATGGATCACTATTTTAAAAAGCAATGCATGGTAGAGTAATACTTTATATGATAATACGTTATATTAAGTCGCTTTATACTCATATTTTTTGGGTAACGTATCATGTACATTTTTAGACTTTATCACCTTCAGATCTAGCCAATCGTAATAGGGTATTCAGTGCATAAAAATGAATGAACAACTAAACTTTTCAACTAGATTACTCGTATATTGAACATACTATTTTTTTTTTTCTTTCTTTTTTTGCCAAACTACTCAGGTACCCACAAGAGCTACAGGTTCTATTCGAGCAAATCCGATGTCAATGGTGCCAATTGATAGTAACAGCACCATGAATAAATCCAGCCTCCATCCCTCACCCCAAATCACACCATCTCCTCCCATCTGAAATGCAAGATTTTATGGAGGAACTTGAAACAAGAAAAGAATAAAACACCAAGAATCTGAACATGTGTAGCTTGTAAAGGCACAACACATTGCTCTGGAAGATCTAGAACTATATATTGAAAATAAGTATGTAGATTGTGCAGAGATCCTGAATGCCCAAAAAAAAAAAGCTAATAATCTCTAATTATGCACTTTTCATTAACGTTTTTACTATTTTTTAAGTCTATTCTTATGCCATAACATTCAATTATATTTTAGTTCTATTTATAAACTACATCTCAAATAAATAATATACTCATATAAATATCCATTAATATTGCAGTTTTTACTCATAAAAAAGTACAAGTTAATATTAAAATTATTCCGAAACTCCTTCTATCTCCAGTAATGGTTACACCGCCCTTACGTAAAGAAAGACTCGATTTTAATTTTAATTTGTTTCATTTGCATCTTTTTTAGAATAAATAAACATGGCAACAAAGAAAAACACTAGATTACAGCATTTTTTAAAAAGCCATTTCAAAGAATTCCAAGACACAACCTCAGATCGCATAAGAGCACTCTATTCAGATTTCTCCAACCAAGAACTCCTCAACGAATACGCTTACAAGATCAATGTTGGATTTTGGACAAGTGTTATTTTGGAATCAAGTGTAGAAGGCCTTCTTGATTCTGAAAATTACTCCATGGTTATCAATGTAGACACTTTACCAAACAAGTTTCAAATACCTGTACTGGGAAAACCACTTTCACTTGATTGTGTACTTGTAAGTATATATGTATTCAAGTAACTCTTCAGTACGTTTACTTTTATATATAGTCAACCATGGAAGACAACCAGCAACTTATGCCACTCTCCACCTTTCGTAAACTCTACTCTCCCCCCTCCTTACTCCACCGTTTTTACCACACTATATTCAATAGACAACAACAGGAAGAAGAACTCTATGTTGTCATACCCACCCTTGAAACGGTTGTCAGGAAAATACGCCAAGACATTGGTGACGATCATCTATGGACACTGACACGCTTCAAATCAAAATACGCACATAAATTTATACATCAACTCGAGCTCACCCATGAGGATATCATGTGTGTTGTATCCTATATGCAAAAACACCACGGCGTTGGGTTTATGGAGAGTGTACAGGGTTATCATACAAGTTATGAGGTGATCAAGTTCCCGATGGGTGATGGTATAGCAGAGATAACAGAGTATGATAGGGCCATTATTGCTTTACGCACTACAAGTCATGCATTATCTACGCAGATTGATCTATATCAGAAGGAATCTAAAGCGTAATGTATATATATTATAACATAAGAACCTGTTATTCATATATTTATCTATATCTAAAAGATTAGAGATGGAAGCCATTCAAGAAAAGAAAAAAGGACATCAAGCAAAGACACTCTATTGCCTTAAAAGAAAAAAGACACTGGATGGATTGGTAGACAAGAGATTAACATCAGTTGAAACCATAGAAACGGTATTAATGAAAGTGGAGTCATCCCATGATGATATCCAGGTAAAGTTATTATTACTCTTTTATGTATCATATATATTCAGACATATATTACGTTAGGTGGTACAAGCATTCAATATGGGTGCCAATGCATTATCAAGTCTATTAAAGAGCGAACAACTCAGTCCCGATAGTATTGACCAAGCCATTGATAAAATCCATGACGCTTTACAAGACCAACAACAGATTGAAGACGCAATCCAATTGAGTAATGAACAACACTATAATAATGATGCTCAATTGGAACAGGAACTGGCTGAACTCGCTAGCACTGACAACAACCAAGACATTGAAAAGGAAATACAGGAAATAGAAGTCATGTTTTCTGACATTCAAACAAGTGATACATTACCAAAAACAACAAATCATAAAATAAAGGAATTGGCGTGATTGGTTGAATAAACCAGTCCCCCCCTTGTTTCTCTGTCATTCTTTTATACTCTCTGTTCCTTTTCTCTCTTTCTTTTTTTTTTCCTTTTTAAAATAAAAATGGCAATAGAAACAAAATACTACGAGATCTTGGAGATTGAAACCGATGCTTCTGATCATGAAATCAAAAGAGTAATGTAAAGCTGTCGTATCTACAAGTCAAAAATAAAACTAACATTGTTTCAATCATTTAGGCTTACAGAAAATTGGTATAGTTTGATCAACAAAATCCTATCGTCATTTTTTTTCTTACTTTTATATTCTTATTTTTTTCTTTTTTAGGCCATGAAATATCATCCAGACAAGAACCCTGAAGAAGGTGACAGAGTAAGTTTCTTTTTTTTAATGAATTAAATAGTATTTTGATATTCATATATATATACAATCAAGTTCAAGGAAATTTCTCATGCTTATGAGATCCTATCCGATCCTGATAAGAGAGCTAGTTATGATCGCTTTGGAGAGGAAGGTCCCGGTGGTGGAGGTGGATATGGTATGTCTGCTGATGATCTATTTGCCAATCTCTTTGGTGGAGGTGGAGGTGGAGGAGGTTTTGACTTTGGTGGAGGAGACTTTTATGGCGGTGGTGGAGGTATGCCTCGTCGCCCCAGAAAGGGCGAGACCTCTAGATCGCCTTTATCAGTGACTTTGGAAGATCTTTATCTTGGTAAACGTACAAAACTTGCTTTACAAAAGAATATCATTTGTACAAACTGTGAAGGGTAAATATATATATATATATACATATTACATGTATATTTACATTTTATCTATATATATCTTAATAGTAAAGGTGGCAAGACAGGTGCAACAAAGAAGTGTACTTCTTGTCAGGGTCGTGGTTTTTCAGTCGCCATGCGTCAGGTTGGAATGGGTATGATTCAACAAATGCAGGTGCCTTGTACAGACTGTAATCACACTGGTGAGATCGCAAAGGACAGATGTAAGAAGTGTAAGGGTAAGAAGGTGACCGTCGAGAAGAAGTATCTCGAGGTCTTTATTGAGAAGGGTATGACGGATGGTCAAAAGATTGTGATGCGTGGTGAAGGCGACCAAGAGGTAAGGTGTTATATATATATATATATACATCAGTTCTTTACTTATCAAATGTATCTTTAGCCTGGTGTTGAACCTGGAGATGTGATTCTTGTTCTCAGTCAAAAAGAACACAAGACATTCCAACGCGAAGGAAACGATCTCTTATGCGAGGTCACCATCTCATTAACCGAAGCACTCTGTGGATTTGATAAAGTCATTGTCACTCACTTGGATGGTAGAGGTATTCATGTCAAGCACCCTGCTGGAAGTGTGATTAAACCCGGAATGGTAAAGCGTATTCCTAATGAGGGTATGCCTACCTATAAGCGCCCTGATACTCGTGGCGATCTTTATGTCAAGTTTGATGTAGAATTCCCCTCTGATAACTTTGCTGCTTCCGGTGAATTGGGTAAATTGGAGGCACTCTTACCAAAGAGAAAGCAGGAGACTACTAAGCATGAGATTATTGATGAGTGTGGACTTGTGCCTGGTAATCTTGATGCGTTTGGTGCTTCTGGTCAATCACGTAATGCATATGATGAAGATGAAGACTATGAGGATGAGGATGAGCAACCTGGTGTGCGTTGTGCTCAACAGTAGATATCCAAACAAAAAAAAATTAAAATTAAATAGACTGACTGAGGAGTGTCATTGCTTTCCTTTTTATCTTTTACATTGTATATTTTTATCTTATGTTTTTATTTTTTTAAAGAATAAAAAAAGTACATTTGATATCTTCCAGCCCTTATCCTTTGTTTAGATCACGCTCAGCCAAAATGAGCCAAATCAATGAACATGAGTACTATAGATTCTAACAATCACTGCCACTTAACAATTATCTTGAGTATAAATATGCTTTATAATGAAGCATTACTGTACTGAGCATGTTCTTCTTACAATCCCTCTCTCACTCTGACTCTTTGGCTGATTTACTTTTATTCCAATTGATTGATTCTCTCCATACAGCGTGTGTGCATTTATCGTTTGTAATATTTTCAACCAATCATAGGAGAGTTACTACTGCGTACAAACATGAAACGTTCTCTTTTTTTTCTTTGTCTTCTTTCCTATTCTTTTTCTGCACTTTCTTTCCAATACATCAACTTACCCACTCCTATTCTTAACAATTATAACATGGTGAAAGCTGTTAAAGGTGTCTTATTGGAATGCGATACCACTGTGAAGCAAATTGTACTCAATTTAAATAAACGAGGCAACTTCATCATTGAAGATCTAGACGAAACACACTTGTTTATCGATTCCTCTTGGGTTGAACAGCTTAAATATGAACTAGACAAGATTCTTGATGAGAATTCATACACTGTTAGCACAGAAGAAAAAGAGGCCAGAAAGAACTTTTAAATCAGAATAAACAAATAATATCAATTGTATATATAAGCCACCTTGTTTTTTTTTTCCTTTTCTTTGTTTTTATTATTATTTCATTGCTTCCTTCTATTACTTATTACAACAATGTCCTCAGCAACAACAAAAAGCAAAGGAAAACGAAGATGTCCCGTCTGCCATACCACTAAAATAAAACGTTCTGATGATTATGGACTTGTCTGTAAATATGGACACAAGATATTAGCAAGTATATATTACATAACTATACAAAAAGCAAGTAATAACAACTTCATATAGGGTATTCAAAAAGAAGAAGAAGACGAAGTGACTATTGGTCCTAGAATAGCAAGAAAGAGAAAAAGAAAAATTATTGATAAAGAAAGTGAGTTTATACATATATTTGACTAATAAACATGTTTTTGTTCTTCTACTGACATTCAACCATAAAGTCATTACTGCCTCTGTCAGGAAGAGTACCTTCATAAGAATTTTGCAGTATGCCTTGAAGGTAATATGTCGTAAAATGGTACAAGACTTGGGTTTTCCACCTGAATTAGAAGTAAGTTATGAATATATACGTATAAATATTCAACATGTTATTCAACCGAAGAGTAAATAGCACACCGTAAGAGAGTTATGGCTTGTCTCAGTGTCGGCATTAAATATTGAACTTGACAACAGTTATATATTTGAAATGAAGGAAAAGGAAAGGAATGAATCAAAAGGAACGCAAAATACTTCAAATGAGGAAAATCCAGAACAATTGTTATCTGATCAAGAAGAGGACGATGATGAAACAGATGATGGTGAAGAGAATACTCTAAAGGATACAATGAAACTAAATTATGATGATGACGATGATGATGATAATAAAAAGACACGAAGACCCCCCAAATCCATCCACACCTTCCAGCTACACTATGAAGATACCCTCGCACTTATCTATCTCGCCTGCATCTATCTACGACTCCCCGTTCTCCTCGGTGATCTTGTTCGATGGTGTAAAGACGAGACACTTCCATATACCTCACTTCAGAGTAGATTGCCAGAGGAATTATTCAAATTTATCCCTTTACAAGTAGCTAATTCAATGGCCTTTATACCAGACGTGGGTCATCTGCAGCAACGAGCGATGGATTTGGCAAAGTATGTGTTGTTATCGCAGGGATTGCTTATGCCAGAGTATAATATCCCATTGTATTTGGATCGATTCTGTTCTCAGTTTTATTTACCAGGTAAATAAAATATATATATAAAGAAGAAAAGAGACTCATTCTATATTTACGATATATAAAAAGTGGAGGCATATTATCTATCATTGTACCTATTTAAAAAATATCAACTTCCATGTCATCTCACTATTTCCAAAGAGGACAAGGTGCACCATACTGTTTTAAAAAAGTTAATGGCATGTGTTGTGTGTGTCATTAAAATGATGTATAGTCTGGATCATAGCACAGAGTAAGTTGTAAGATTGGGGAAACAAATATGCAAAACAAAAATGAAAACCAACGCACCTATTTTAGTTTCCAAGATAATAGTAGTGTCTATGATATCAATACAACAAGAGGGGAATGGATAGATTTATTAAAGAAGAATATAACATCATGGGAACAGTGTATGAGGGTGAATCCAGAGGACGATACACCAATGGCATTAAGGTTAATTAAAGATTCATCAAGAGCACACGAGATTGCAACACCTTTTAAGGTGAAGAGGGGTATGTGCTATTAATTGTATAAACTCCAACCTTTTTTTTTTTTTTTTTGCTAATCTGTATACATATATATATATAATAGATTTACTTCGAAATTTTCTGAATCAAAAAGTACCAACCACTATAACAGAAAAACAAAAGGGGAACGATAATCCATTTATCAATCCACCCGAAAAGACAATGCCCACTAAGGATGATGGTAACGTACAGCCTGAGGGTCGTTTCTATTACATGTACAAGTTTGGTTTACGTCCCTGTGATTACGAATTGGTGATGAAACTGGCATGCCTTGTTGTGGGTGAGGGTTCTATGATGGGCTTAGAATATCTAATTAGCATGGTGGATAAGAATTTGTCGAGTACGAAAAGGATTGAAAATTTCAATGTGGATATAGTCTCTCATCGCTACCCTTTGTATGATGTCGCCTTGGAGAACCTGTATGGTACAAAGTTTTTTCCTAATAGTTTTTTATAAAACTATATACTATTTTTTGGAAAAGAAAAAAATAGTATTTATATATCCTCACCTCAACCAGAAAAGAAAAGAAAAGCACATACACATTCTGAAAACATTGTACAAATATAATAAATGGCATTTATAAGTGATTGGAATACATAGAAAGAGTGGCACATAAGAACATCACTATCGAATAAGTATGGTCTATTATAGAATGTGCTCTTAGTATATGCAAAAGAGGTAATGATATATATTAATAGTATCAATAGGAAAATGGACAGTTTTATTATTCCATGCAGCGTGGTTTGATGAAGCAACTTGTAGCATACTAAAACATGCCGGTTATCGTACTTCTCCGAACAGTATTATCATTGATAGAGGTAAGCAACTTGCTGGTATATATAAACGTTCTGGTTATCGTACTTCTCCCGAGTTCCTAAGTTCCTAAGTTCCTAAGTTCCTGAGTTCCTGAGTTCCTGAGTTCCTGAGTTCCTGAGTTCCTGAGTTCCTGAGTTCCTGAGTTCCTGAGTTCCTGAGTTCCTGAGTTCCTGAGTTCCTGAGTTCCTGAGTTCCTGAGTTCCTGAGTTCCTGAGTTCCTGAGTTCCTGAGTTCCTGAACGTTCCTGAGTTCCTGACTTTCCCGAGTTCCTGAGTTCCTGAGTTCCTGAGTTCCTGAGTTCCTGAGTTCCTTAGTTTTATATGTATCTTTGCAAATAGATAACTATGCTAGTTATGACCATGAACGGGGTGCCGGTGCGCTATCGTGGTGTGTCGCATGCATACGCTCAGTTATAGTTGCAAATGATATTTTTAGCCGTATAGGATATCTCAGATATAGCATGTACGTTGCGCGAACGTGCGTTGGGTATAAGTTATATCGTATCCAATTAAGACATATAGGAATCACATTACCAATTGTTTCTCTTCCGATATCATAGTGTTACTGACTCATTTAAAGCTATTTGATGTTTGTCAAGCTATATTGAAACCAAAGAAAATGGAAAGAATGTTGCGAATGTGGTTCGCTTCCTATAGTACCTCGCCTAATGAACACTTCATGATTTTTATCTAATTCAGACACTAAAGATTATCGTATTATCAAACTTTTTGAATAGAAAAAAAAAAAGAAACATTTTTTCTCATCCACTCTTTCCACAAAAAAAATCTTTTAGACTACAGTTACCTAAAATATGTTTTCAATGAAGTTGACATGACTAACCTATAGACAATAATACTGCTGTGTAAAAAGAGTAGTTTCTCCGAATAACATCATTCAATTCCATACAAAAATAGGTTGTAAGAAAAGAGCTTAGGAACATTTATTTCTACTTTATCTGGGAAGGTAGAGAAAAATATAAAAGTTATTATATGTACAATAATTGTAGCCGTATTTATAAAAGATCTCTTCATGTTTTGTATATTATCTGCTTATACTTTCATGATAATGTTTTATTTTAGACATATAACTACAGAAAGATAAGTACGTGTTAAATATAATATAGATACTACATGACTCAAGTTTTTATAATTTTAATCAGAGAGTAGTACATAAGTTCTATCACTGATAACGACTGTACAGGACATCACGAGTATAAAATAATCAAGAAACGCCTCGTGAACCGCTTTTATTTGAATCCAAAGATAGTCATTTTTTTTTACAAAAAAAAAAAAAAAAAAAAAAAAAAACATATTTTTTCAAATGATATCAGAATTTAAGTATGCTAATTAGTTACGTATTCCG
>MU622266.1:225774-267682 GCA_025399235.1 Backusella circina FSU 941
TCACTTTCGTTTTCTTCACACGAACTGTTTATATCTGTAGTTTTCCAAAAGAGCTAAACTGCATCTTACAAACAAAATGTAGATCAGCAGAGGAAAGTAGGTATATGAAACCAAGCCTACTCGCACAGCCATCATTCCAAGTACAAAGTTTAGGAATTTTTAATCAATGAATTTACTAAGATATCTCCTTTATTGATATCTACATAGTATAGGTATTCTTGTCTTAAACAACTAAACAGTTAACAGAGACGAACATGTTGGGACATTTTAGTTGTTAATTTTATTATATATATATAATGTCATGTAATATATAATCGGATCTTTTAGGGGATGGCCTTAAGATTTGGGATTTTAAAACCTTAGAAAAAAAAAAAGAATAATGAATATGGTTCTCATGCTATTTATACTTCAAAGGCTATAAATCAATCCTATCCTGTGACAATTCAAAAACAGAATCATATATTAATAATACAAGTGCCACTGTTTATATTTAAGATGGATAGATTTAGCAAAAGCTTTCATCGCCCATCAACGATAACATTTTTTCAGATTGACTGTAAAAATGCTCACACTACCTGGCTGTCACGTGACTATTAATTTCCAAAAAGAGAAAAATAAATGCATAGTCGCCTATTTTTTTTTTTTTTTCTTTTTTTTTTCTTTAGTCTCTTCTGCAACCTTTGCCTCAAAAGGGTAATCATACGACGACCACACTTACAATCTGTGGGCTGTAAGCGAACTTAACGAGCTGGGCATGTGCACTAGATACATGTTTGGTATATTCCGGATACGGCTACAGGTGGTGCACAACACGCTGTGGTCCCTATGGGAATTCGTTAGATACCAGGGAATCTGTGATTAGTTGTAGATTATTTTGCTTAAGGAACAGTGACTAGCCGAATTTCATTGCGTTGAGTAGCGTCTTTCTAGTAGCAATTATAACTCTTGGTGTGCATCGCCTTTTTGTTTCTTTTATCGCGGATGAGAGAGATAAAGGGGTGGTTGGATTGAGGTTTTCGGTCATGATGGACAATTCGCTGATAAAGTGTTTATACCATGCAGTCGGATCACCTAGATAGCCAGGCCGGAGAGTGTGTACCCTGGGCTGTGAGTCGATCTTTTTCTAGAGGGGGTCGTTTCCGGCTATCGAAAAAAACCGTTCTCTTTTGGTATTCCAGTCGTGGGGGGCAGTATTGTTGCTACTGATCGTACGCCGAGTGTTCCTCCTTCGTCACCCACCATACTGCGAGATTGAGAGAGTTTAAACCTTGAGATTTGCTTTGAAGGCTAAAGAAACTGGCACGTTCTATTTTTTTTTGAGGACCAGTACTCTTTTGAGTACGACTAGTGCGCCTTCCCGTGGTGGTCCTTGTTAAGCATGATCGCTTTTTGATTGTGTGAACTGAAGTACTAGTCTTTCTTTTTTGTATGTCTTTTTTTTTTTATTACTAATAAATAAATAAATACTATTACTGTTGTTTAAACACTTTCTTCACTGTTTATAATGATGTGTATTTCTCTTCAAGTGTTTGTCTTTATTTAATCAGAAACTCAACGAAACTGATTTTCTTTTTTTGTAGAGATCATAATGGAATCATAATACAACATTGGAGAACTTCTCTCAATTTCGCCACCCTTTTTTTCATAATGAATACACACAAATTTAGAATATATAACGACAATAAAGAACTTGGCGATTTAAACTTGTTTGACATGGCACCTCCAAAACTTGCTACGGAATGGTATCAGCACGCTTTCGCACAGGATGGTTTTGATGCGTCCAGTAACATTGGTTTCCTCTACCAGTACGGGTTGGGTGTTCCCGCTGACTATAAGGAGGCAATGAAGTGGTATATGATTGCGGCCAGTAAATCACACCATTATGCTCTGAATACTGTCAGTAACCAGTATCATGCTGGATTGGGTGTCACAAAGAGTGTGTTCACTGCCATCAAATGTTATACAAAGGCCGCGCTCTTGGGAGAAAGTGGCGAAGGTGCCCAATGCAATCTAGCAGTCATTTATGAGACGGATGTGAAATATAAGGATCTACAAAAGGCGGTGAATTGGTATCAAGCGACTGCGAATGTTAGCTCTGAACAGGCAATGGAGAAGGTGAAGTGTTTAAATCATAGCGGCTATTTTGCTAAGGAGGAAAAAAAAGGTATCAGTATCTTATCTATTTTTATAGATTGGGTAAGTAATAACAATCTTCTACATATTAGATAAAGATATATTAGTTCCAAAGAAACCATTCAAAACGCAGACGCGGTCCTTTTTTTTATAAGCAGCATGACAGTAAATAGTACAGGACAAGGTTTGTACAGAATGACTCACGTTTGAAAATAAGTACGATAAAGAAGGGGGAGTACAATGAGTGAAGATAATTTAAAGGGATTGTTAGATATGCTGGCACTGGAAAAGAGGAGGAAAACAAAGGAATATAAAACAAGGCTAGTGAATGAGATATGCTTTGGCACGTCAGATGATGCTGATGATGATATGGATTAGTATCATTGTAGATTATATATATACCACTTGTACTAATAATAAAGAGTATGAGATATTTTACAAAAGTAGTATAAAGCTATTATTTTATTAAGTTCACTACTGTTTTTTTTTTTCAAAGAATTGAGAAAGAATTAGCAACAGGTGTACCCTGTATATAAGAACGGACGCTTCATCCAATCGCATGAGCTTAATGGAGTTTATGCTACCAAATAGTCGGGTAATCTGATTAACACTGTTTATATCAATCAATTGAGTCAGTCTATTTGAATACGAGTCATAATAACCAACCTTGGGTAATTACTTAAAAGTGTTAGTTCACAGTTTGACAGATTGACTTATTTTCATCGGGTTGGCACTTTTTGGGCTGAGCTTGGCCCAAAGACATTATCCATAAAAAAAAACTCCCAGCGGCCTTTTAATCTTTTATAAAGCAAACACATGAAAATCATTACAAAGCCATTCGCACGCTTTTCTTTCAAATTAATATTATGGCATTTTTAACGGGTGGAAGTGGAGGTGCTGATTGTGGTCCAGTGAACCCAATGGCAGGTTTAATGAAACAGTTTCAACAGGACAGATCACTTCAACAGGTAGGGAAAGATCGCGCACCTTATTTTCTTTTTTTTACTTAGTCATAAACTTAGGATCGCTTCAATGGTGAACAAACAGGTGAAAGCTCAAAGGTATATATAAAAAAGAGTTTAAAGAGATAAAACACCTGCTAATATACAATGTTTTTTAAAAACACAACAGGCCAGTTTCCGCACTCGGCCCATAGTAAATGGCCGTGATAGACAGGCAGGTATTTCAAACCTTTCTTTATCTTTTGTTTAGTATAGTTTGACTCAAACATTTATCGTAGCTAACACAGGAGTTTCTCCATGAGACAAGACCATCACAACCCTTTGAAATGAATGGGTTAAGTCAGGAATTGGAAAGGATTCAGCAACAACACCCTGCTGCCAATGAATGGACACAGGATTTTATGCAGCACCAACCACAGCAGCTCCAAGCAGCTCCATTTGATGAATTTGAACTTGCTTTTCAACGATCTCACCAACAGCCACAGCCGCTACAACAACCAATCCAAGGTAAAAAAAAAAAAAAAAGAATGCTTATTGGTTGAATTATAAATAACAAAAACGATTAACGCCGAAAAAATAACCTTAAAAATAAAAAAGGTACATCGTCTTCAGCAGTAACCAACTGGAACAGTACCTTCCAACCTAGACACCACATCACAAACACATTTATACCTTCTCAATTCATTCATGGCACCGAAAGAGACGCTTTTGAAAAAGCATTCGAACAAGTGCCTCAAGTGAATTGGGAACAGGAATTTGCCTCTGCCGCACAGGAAACCTCGGATTGGGCAAGTGAATTCCAACAAGAAGCAGCAACAACAACAAAAGATAATACCGCCATCAATGACAAAGATGCACTTGCAAAGACCGCGGCCATGCTTTTAGACACTGTTGATGTTGAATCCAACCCCAAATTCAAAAACTCCCAGTTTATGCACCTGATGCGTCGATTGCGTGATAGCGAAGTGACCGTGGATGGTGACAAACTAGTCGAAACAACAAAGAGTAATGATTGGGCATCGGAGTTTGACACCTCGACAAAGTTTAAGTCGTGGACAAATGAATTCAATTATGAGCAAAACCAGCATCAACAGCCTGGAGATTGGGCATCCAAAGCGACAGGTCATCAGGAGTTGTTTACAAAGACGGGTGAGATGGAATATTGGGTGCAGCAGTACAACAAGAACCTTGAACAGATAACAAATGCCAAAGAATCAAATGATTGGTTAAACCAGGCAGAGAACTATCGTACGACAGATCCTGCTTATGACACATATCACTTTTCACTCAACAATCCATATATTATCAACCCAGAAGCGATTGATGGCGAACAGCACACGTCGCTCTCTGACTCCATCATGGCACTGGAAGCCAAGGCACAACTGGAGACATCAAATGCAAATGCATGGAAGACACTCGGCCTTAAGCAGCAGGAGAATGAGCGCGATGTGGCTGCCATTGCGGCCCTCCGCCAGGCTATGAAGATGAACCCCGGATTATTGGATGGGTGGATTGCGCTCGCAGTGAGTTATACAAATGAAAATTGTCGCGCGGATGCGTTTGATGCGTTGGAACAGTGGCTTGCCAACCACCCCGATTATAGACACTTGCAACTAGGCCATAGTGAGGATCGTCATCAGGATCTGATCAATGTATTTTTGGAGGCGGCAAGGAGTTTACCGGGAGTTGAGATGGATCCAGAGGTACAGATTGGTCTGGGTATCCTATTTAATGTGTCGGGGGATTATGATAAGGCAATTGATTGTTTCAAGGCTGCTTTGAATAGTAAACCACAGGTAAATAGATACTATTGCATCGATTTTTTTTTTTTTTTTTTATATATTTTCCTAATCATCTATATTGCAAAGGATTATCTATTGTGGAATAAACTTGGCGCTACCATTGCCAATTCTGGAGATTCGGAAGGTGCAGTTGAGGCCTATTTTAATGCATTAATGATCAACCCGGCCTATGTACGTGCGCGATACAATGTTGCCATCAGTTGTATCAATATGGAACAGCATAATGAGGCTGTTGAGCATCTATTGACGGCTCTGGCACTCCAGCAGTCCAATGATGGAGGGGCTTCACTTATGGAGGAGGGAAATACAATGAATATGCCCGGTGGAATGAGTGATAGCATATGGGGAACACTTCGTATGTTGATGAAAAGGTAAAAAAAAAAAAAAAAAAAAAAAAAAAAAAAAAAAAAAAAAGAGAGATTTTTAACTATGTCTATAGTATGAATCGTGAGGATTTGGCAAATCAATGTGATAAACGTAATTTGGATTCCTTTCGTGGTGAATTCAACTTTTAGCTATTTATTTGAATCAGATGAACCAGATATTAATGTACGTACATCATCATTACCAGTAGCAGAAGAGAGGGAGGATATTCAACCAAGTTATATATGGAAACCACCAATGACTTGGTGTGTATTTCCTAATGAGTTTATTTAAATTATTAAATAAAAGATTTTTTTTTTTTCTGCTATCAGAGAGTGTCATACACACAGTTTAGATCAAATGAGCCTATGTTTTTACTCTTGAAATATAAATAAAAGGGAAAAACGGAAACCAAAGCTAGTTCCTGATAAATTTTTATTTTAGGAAGAAATATCAGCCTAAATAGCAGAAAAAAAAAATCTTTTATTTAATAATTTAAATAAACTCATTAGGAAATACACACCAAGTCATTGGTGGTTTCCATATATAACTTGGTTGAATATCCTCCCTCTCTTCAATATTATATTACTGTTAGAGTGATAAACTAATTCATCCGATCTTTCAGCAAAAAGGTTATCATCCAATCGGTGGGCAACGGTTTATTGATGCCGATCTTACACATGAAAAAAAAGAGTATTAGAAAGAGAGAGAGAGATAAGACAAGCATTGCTTTTTTTAAAAAAAAAATAAATTCTATAATATGAAACAACATATTTAAACGTGTTTACTTCTTAATAGGCTTCTTTAATTCTATTCCATTGTGTTCTTCATAGAAACAAAAAGGGTTTCTTGTTGTGCTGATTTAATCTCAGTTTCAAAATACGTTAGAGATGGATAGTCTAAACAAGTATAAGATTAGGAGTAAACAAAAGAAGGGAGATGTCAATGGATCGACAATATGCTATTCTTTTCAACATAAAAGCAAAAAGGAGATATTGCTGATTCAAGGGAGCTGTACAACCAAGGTACACAAAAAAAGGGGGGACGTGTGCTGCCAATCAAACCGTGCTTTTTATATACATTGGAAGCATTTTGAAAATCTCTCAATTTAAGGGACTTTTAAAAATGGTGTAATAAAAAAATAAATACATCTTCTTGTTGCCTTTTCTCTCTTTTCTTTTTCTCTTTTTTTTTTCAATTTATCCCCAAAAACTGTTATATTATCAGCAATAACACTCAAACGTGTTTTTAAAAAAAAAATAAGATACAATGTCTAACTTTCAGGTTAGTGTAGATAGACCATTTGGTGTTTATCTCTATGATTACTTTGCTACTGCGTATCAGGTGGTTGTTGGAAAGTCTCCCGATGAATTTGTTTTTGTACAGGGAAAAACACCACTTTCAACATTACCTGAAGGTAAGATATAAACATACCTATGTACCTATACACATTTACTAACAAGTTACACGGATAGTCATGATTGGTTGCGTTACCTATTTTACTGTTATTTTTGGAGGTCGCTTCCTCATGAACAGTGTCAGCAAGCCTTTACCCTGCAAATTCGCATTCCAGATCCACAACATTCTACTCACACTTGTCTCTGGTGCACTACTTGCATTGCTCTTTGAACAGCTCTTTCCCCAGCTCTATCGCCATGGCTTTTACTATACGATCTGTTCTGTGGATGCATGGACACAGAAGCATGAGTTGCTTTATTATCTTAATTATCTTGTGAAATGGTGGGAATTGGTGGATACTGTGTTTTTGGTGATTAAAAAGAAGAAACTAGGTAATGTATTTAGAGATAGGGGAGGGAAAAAATGGGTAAAAAGATAAAGAAAAATAAGAGTTGTGTGGCGTAATATAACTGGGTGTAAGAAGTACATATATCTCGTTTATTCTAATAAATGTAAAAAAGAATTCTTGCACTACTTCCATCATAGTATGACAATGGCATTGTGTTATACCCAATTGGTCGGTAGGACAACAGTGGTAAGTGTTATTTTTTGTATGTAAACAAATAAACAAAATATTAACATATAAATACATAGTCCTGGGTTCCTATCATTCTCAACCTAACCGTCCATGTATTAATGTACTATTACTATTTCCGTACATCCACTGGAGCCAAGATCTGGTGGAAAAAGTACCTTACCACCATGCAAATCATTCAATTCATCATTGACCTTGGCATCATCTATTCCGTCACTTATTCATACTATGCATGGACTTATACCGACTATTTGCCTAATTTTGGTACCTGCGCAGGAACTGAGAGCGCCGCCGTCTTTGGTTGTGCGATTCTTACCTCCTATTTATTCTTATTTATTAATTTCTATAGGATTACATACAATCAGAACAAAAAGTTAAAAAAGAATTAGAATCTTTAAAGGAAAAGGAAAATTTATAGAGATATATTACATTAAATAAAAAGCGATATACAAAAAAGAAGGGATTCTTTATCATCGAGTGCATGTTTGGGGGGGGGTTTAATCTTGATCTCTTTTATAAAGATGTGATATCCTTATAAATTCCAATATCGCATCATTCACCATATCAGAATGCTCAGCATCCAGTCTCACCTTTGTGCTCGAGATAGTACCAGCGGTAGGATGAAGTGTAATCTGTTTCACCCTGTCACTTCCAAACATCTCCAGTGTTCTTTTCCAAAAGAGTGCCTTGTCATCGTCATGGGGTCGATCTGCACATACCAGGTAACAGTGGTCAAAGAAGGGTGCCAGTGCGTCCTTGACAGGAGTAGGTGCATAGTATTTGGGATCCATCAGTCGGATCATGGTGTCGTAACCCACAATGAAATAGAGCTCCAGTGGTATCTTTTTTTTATCAAACCAGCGATTAATGTGTATTGCCTTATCGATAAACTTGCCATGTCGGGTAAGTCCAATGGCGACAGGTTGTTGCATGTTGGCGGCCAGGAGCTCCATCATCTGTACACGCTGCACGACCGACGCGCCCGATAGTTTTTTATCTGCGTTGTTTGTAGAGTAGAGGAGTAGTGTGGTGTTGAAATAATCAGGAGGATACGAGCTTATGGCGGCATGGACAAGTTCGGCATGTGCCTTCGTGGGTGGATTAAACGAGGAATCCAAGACGAGCATGCGATAGACATTTGTATATTCAAACGCTGGCTTATCGTTTTCTTGAGGGACAATATAAAAGTCGAGTTCTGAGGACGTCCTGATAAGTTTGGTCAGGCTGTCTTGCTGTGATAAGACAGACGAGACGATACTACCCGACATTTTTTGCTTATTAAAAAAGTAGAAAAAAAAAAGATGACCATAATAAAAAACGGATCTTTAAATAAGCACTTTCGTAAAACTTTATTTTTCTTAAATAAAATAGGGAAGAGATTTTCTAGCCCATATCACATCAGTGTACCTGTAAATGCTTGTCAGTGCTTTCACTAAACATGTGTGGAAATTCATTCTGCTGCTGCTTATCGGAACCATCAAAAGGGGGAGTTGATTTTATTACCAGCACCACCCTTATCCAAAGAACGGAATGACATCCCCATCATTAACGTTGAAGAACAACGTGAGTACCTGACACTCTATCGCTAAAATAAGCGGTATTCCCTTACTGAAGATAACGAAAATGATAAATCACTACCATTACATTGATTCAATACTGTGGAATGGTATAACCCAATAGAAGTACTTTGTTTAAAATGGTCCCTCGCCAACAAAAGCATCAATGAATATAAAAGTGTAAATAACAACTTTATTTGTAATAAAAAGTAAATAACAAGTAAAAGAAGGAGGAGAGGGTAAAATATTAATAGGAAAAAGAGGGGATCTAACGCATATCACCTAAATGAGCAGCTTGCGCAGGATTCAAATGAATCTGTGAATGATTATCACTACTCTCATTAAACATGTGTGAAAATCCATTCTGAGGTTGCTGTTTCTCGGAACCATCAAAGAAGGGGTTGACCTTATTATCGGCTTGACCACCCGTGTTATCCAAGGAACGGAACACCTCATCATCCACGTAATAGGCCTTGAAGAGCAACTCGAGGACCTGCATACGCTCCTCGACACGAGCCACACGCTGTGCCTCGCTCTCATAACCCTCAAAGTTATTCACACTAAAACGGTGATGGACCGGGTGCACAAGCGGGATACCAGAATCACTCGTCTTGAACTTACTCTGGAGACCCTCCAAAAGGGACTGACGGAGACCTCCGACGGACCAACGGTGGACGACACCCCATGGAGATCTGGGACGGAAACCAAACAACCAGGTTTGAGCAGCGACGAGGAGACCAAAGATACCACCGACAAAACCAAGAGCGTTCACCAAAGTGTACATCTTGACTTCGCGGTCAATGAGCTGATCAAAGCTATTGGGGAAGATGGCAACAAGACCCAAATCAGCATGGCCAGAGGCGTAGTTGGGGTTGGGTGACTCGGAACGGAAGTAACTTTCAATCTCGGGGGTGTGGTTATAAATAGGGAGGAAACCGACATAGTTCCATCCGACAGGTTGGAGGTAACGGTGGTCGATAATGTCGTAGCTGAGGGCGCTGTAGGTGAAGGGCTGAATGGTGTAGACGTTGGTAGCCTGGATATCGTTACGTTCCGAGGTCTCCCAGTTGAGGACATCGGCTTCGCTCAATAGACTGGTGGTGTCGTCGTTGATGCTATAGACCTGCTGATTGGGATCCATGGCCTTGGGGTAGACTGAGACGTGAACACGGGCGTTGGTGGAGGCCTGGTCACCAAACATGGTGAAGAGCAGGCGGGAGCCATTGTTAGCGCCGGAGGTGGAGGTCATTTGGAAATCGTTGGGTGCGCGGAAGAGGAAACAGTTGACGTTGCCCAGGTTGTCGGCATAGGTGGGGGTAAATTTGCTCATGTCGAGAGTCTCGACATACTGTGTGCAAGAGTAACCGTTATCGGTCTGGCAGTTGACACCAGGGGCACCATTATCACCATTGATTACCTGGCTAGACTGAGCAGGGAAGCCGTCAAAGCAGAAACGGACATCGGGTACCTGAACAGTGGCAGAGGAGGTCTCGATGCGTTGGGTGACATTGGGACTGTCGATGGCCTGCTTGATAACAAACACGAGGAACATGGCAAAAAGGAATAAAAAGAAGACCTGGGAGACAATGCGAGAGGTTTCGGCCCAGATGGGTTCACCGGTACGGGGCTTCCAGATATCATTATGGATGCGGGTGACGAGCCAACGGACATAAGATTGGAATTTCCAGAGAAGGAAGAGGATGATGAGGAGAAGGACGACACCTGCGACGGTGACACCGGCGATAAGTCCTTTGCTGACACCACTGCTAGAGCTGGAGTTGTCTTGTCCGAATTGTTGTAACCAAGAGTTGGAGGAGAGATCAAAAACATTGATATCATTATAGTATGAATTGGAAGAAGAACCTGTAGGAAATTTTTGTTAGTAAAATAAAGAAATATTGTCAAGGTTGTAAATATATTTACCAAAAGCAGCAGTAAAGTGTTGACCATCCAAAATAGCAGCAGAAGCAAATGAACGACGAGAAGGAGGAATACCACTAATGGTAGGGATAGTCCAGGTCCAAGTTTTTGTATCTAAAATAGCAATTGCATTGGTGTATTGTCTTGTTCTTTGAATGGAACCATCATCACCTAAAAGATATTTTTAATGGGTGAGAACATGTACCTACCGTAAACTAAAGACTAAAATAAAAACGTACCACCAAAAATAATAATTTTATCATCCGAAGCTTAAAAAAATAATAAAAAAGGATTAAAATTCCGTTTATGTATTCACACATTTATATAACCAACTTACTGACAACAGCGCTATGATCAGAACGAGCACTAGGATAAGAGCCCTGAGCAGTGGCACTAATATTTTTGATTTCCCAACTGTTTGAAGAGGGAGTATAGACCCAGGCATTGTTCATTTTGGAAAGGACATTGCCTGCGTTGCTACTGGCAACGACACCACCAATAACAACAAGGCTTCCATCACTATTTTTTTTTTGGGAAGTACAAAATATATTGAATATAAATTATATATAATAATAATTCCAGATCAAAATATGTATGTATCCTCTTACCTTAATAAAGAGGCAGTATGACCATAACGACCCACATTAGGTGAATTCAAAGTGGTGACCTTGAAGTTGGCATCCAACACACGGAAATCATTAAAAATGGCACCAAGACCAGGGAGGGCACCACCAAACACATATGTCTGCTGAGTCTTTGCGTTGTATGTAGCCGAAAAAGACTCTCTGTTGAACAGGACAGAGGTATCAGTCCCATTGACAGTGGCATTGTTGTTGGCATTAGCGGTCCAGGTCTGGGTTGCGTAATTGTAGACATAGATCTGGAGTGTCTTGATGGCAGCAGTGGTGTCATTTGTGGTACCGCCGAGCAGCACAAGGTTTTCGTTATTGGCGGTGGTGTAGGCCTGACCATAGATGGTACCTGGGGGTGCATTGATTTGAGGGACAATCTCCCAGGTGTATGAATCGGTGGTCTGTGTCAATTTGTAGAGGTCGTTGGTATATGTGGTGGTTGCGTTTTCGCCACCAAAGAGATAGAGTGAGTTGTTGCGTTGTGCAGATGACATGCCGCCCTTAAAGGGGAGAGCGTTCATAAAGTTGGGCACGTAAAAGTAGCCATGAACGGCGGTGATGTAGCTCACCAAGGCTGCAAGGTAATAAAAGATGGAATTTTTCATTTCCTCTTTTTTTTTTTATCTAAAGTAATATAATTGCTCTACAAATATAATTCCAATTGTGGCTCGTTTTATTCTTTCTCTTTATTGTTGCTGTTGTTGCTGTTACTACTGTTTCCTGTATAATGTATATAGTTAGAAGATAGCAAACAAAAAAAAAGAGAGAACGAAAAAGAAAGAGGAAAAGATATAGAAAAAAAAATGAAAGGACGGGGGAGAGAAAGGAAGAGGTAAGAAAGGTAAAAAGGAAGGAAGAAGAAGAAGAGAAGAAAAAAAAATGAAAAAAAAATATAATATAATAAATTAAATATAATAATAATAAGGGAGCAAGAAGGAGCTGGGTAACCTAAGTATTAGTTTGAATGGCACAAAGAAAAATAAGGAGGTATGACATGCTGTAAAGAACTTTAAGTGGAGATCTAATAAACACAATGATAATGCTGAAAAAGATACTTTGTATTGTTATTTTATTGTTGGTATATATTTGAAGGTATGAATTACTATGTAAAAGAGACATACAGTGTTATTATACTATCACATAGATTAGTACTATAAGTCTCTCTCATTCACTCTATGTTGCTATTTAAAAACAACATAACAATATAATATAACAGTAATAAACAAATCAGCCAATCCAAAGATATGGTTTATTTTTAATAAAGTGAATACATATTTAAACGCAGATGACAGAATTGGACTCCATTACACGTGTTGAAACTTCTTTTTATAAAAAATACCACAACTTGTAAAACCATTTGCCCTTGTGCTACTACCAGTGTGCATCACACACATATATTTGTTATAAAGAATATAATGGACACAAAATAAATGATACTTTTTTGTAGTATTGTTTTTATTCAAGGAAGAATATGTATATTTTGCATTATAAAGCGACATATTATTTTCTGGCATTCCAGATTCTGTGGAATATAAAACTCAAACATAATGGGTTCAAAATTCGCAAAAAAAAAAAAAAACATTTTCATTTTATAAATCATAACAATAAAGCCAACCATTGTCTTTTGTTTAGAAGTATAAAAGTGTGCATGTAGAAAGGAGAGCCAAAATGAGACATACATAACGGTATGAACATTGATCTATAGAACCATATAGTATGAAGATGAATGAAAACCATTATCTTTTCTTATTTTTTGGCATGAATGTAACATTTGATAGGTTGTATCACCCATTACAAAATAGAAAAAATAAAACAATGAACTCATATTTAATCTCTATGATTCTAGATTGCATGTAGAAATGTATTTTCTTTTATTAGGAACACAAGTTTTTGTATCTTTATGACTTTTTTGTGAGCTTGTTTGCAATTTTCTCCAAAAAACCCTCGACCTTATCAGCCATAGTAGGTTGTTGACCAGTCTGTGCTTGGTTAGCAGGAATATCATGGACGTTGCCAGCATCAATCTGAGCACCATCTTGGTTTCCTTGATTCCAGTTGGATTGCTGCTGCTGTGCTTGACCTTGCATTTGGTTGTCACAGTTACCTTGCTGCATATCAATGTTTTGATGTTGATATTGATCAGACATTTTATTTTATTAAATATTAGATAGTATATATATAAAAGTTAAGAGCTATGTAAAAAATAAGATTCTTATGATAAAATACTTTTCATATTTTTAATACCTGCTCTTTTATATATACAAAGATATGAAACCCTTGTGTCTAAAATGCATATTTCAATCATGCAAAATTCTCTTCTCTTGCGATATTGAGAAACATAAAACACTCTCTATTTTAGGCTTTATCTTAAATTCATTAATAAATGACACAATTTTCATAGGTTAGTAAGCTTAAAACAGAGAGGGGTTATTATGAAAGGCACACAGTCATTGTTTGTTTTGGTGATGAGAAAAATATACAAAAAAAAAAATACAACCTCCGAATAAGTGCTGTCTCTCTTTCGTTCTCTCACACGCACTATTTTTTATATAAAACAATGAAAATAGGTAAAGAAGAGAGACTAGTCTTGTACTTATTTGACTAACAATACATCTTAGCTTGTTGTCAATTCGATCCAATTCTCTTTAATGTAGAACACAACATGAAACAGGCAACTGATCTATTAAAGGAGTAAAAAAAAAAAAAAGAAAAAAAAAAAAAACAGAATTTATACGCTCTGTTCTTATATTGTTCATTTTGTTATAAAAAAGCGAATAGTTATAAACAAGGAGATATTGATGTTTTGATTCTACCCGAGATGGCCTTTACAGGTATTCTATTTCAGCAAGAATATTAAAGCATAATGAAAATAATAATACTAAAGCCGTAGTTATTTTTACAAAGGCTATTCTTTTGACAACTTGCAAGAAATCTTACCCTATTTAGAAGACCATGAAACAGGGCCATCTACTATGTGGGCTAAAGAGCAAGGTACGTCCTATTATCTCTCATATACTGGGCCATTCATTATTTATCAATCAATATATAGCAAAACGATTAAAATGCTTTGTCATTGTTGGTTATCCACAAAGAGCAGAGACTTGTAATTACAATAGTATTTGCTTTGTTAGTCCAGAAGCAAAAGTCATCAAAACGTATCAAAAGGCTTATTTGTTTGAGAAAGATGAAACATGGGCTGAAGAAGGGCCTGGATTTGTATCTTTTTATGTAGAAGGGTTGGGAAAGGTATTTTTTAGGAGACAAATAAAGGAGAGCAAGTGAAATAGTAACCATTCATCATCAATACAAATAGGTTGGGCTTGGTATCTGTATGGATTTGAATCCTTATCGATTCGAAGCTAGTTTTTATGACTATGAATTTGCCAATTATCACCTCCAACACAATACACAACTCCTACTCTGCAGCATGTCCTGGCTTAAGGGTAAAGGAGACACCAGCTCCATGGACACCATCAAATATTGGATGCAACGTTTATCCCCTCTATTTTCAACCAAACAAAACATACTTTTTGCAGCCTGTAATCGTATTGGACAAGAACGATCCAGCACATTTGCAGGTGGAAGTTGTGTTGCCATCATTTCAAAACAACACATCAAACTATTGGGTTATTTAGAGTCAAATGTCACAGATATATTATTAACTGAATAATAAAAAAGAAAGATATATTTTTTAAAGAATAATACAACAGGAATCTTTATCGGGATTGTTTTGCTGTTGCTGTTTTGCTTTTCTATCTCGGATTTGTCTCATTAACATTGTATATACTTCGTCTACGTTTTGTCGGGTTTTGGCAGAGGTTTCGACATAGGGACAACGCCATTCACTTGCGAGTTGCTTGGCATCACTGGCTTGTACCTTACGTAAATGTGCTAAATCGACCTTGTTGCCAACAAGAATGAAGGGAATCTAGACACAAAATGTTGTTTAGAATGAAATCATGTTGATTATAATAGTAATACTAATTTACCGTTTCGTCATCCAACACTCTGAGGATCTGATCACGGAATTCCTGAGTATGTTCAAGTGATTCCTGTTCACAAACAGAAAAGATACAAAGAAAACCTTCACCAGATCTATAATAATTATCACGAATCTAAAAATAATTAAAAAAAAAAAAAAATCAAACCAAAATAAGTATCTTAACTCGAGGTGTTTATCTCTCTCTTTTCTCTTTTCTCCTTTTGTTTATATATAAATATTTATGTATATTTACAGCTGCATATTCTTCCTGTCCTGCTGTATCCAAGATATCAATCTGACATTCTTGATTATCCAAAACCACCTTTTTACGGTAAGCTATATACATATTCACATTGTTAATAATGACATCATAAGGGTTACCATGGCAATACTTACAGTCTGCTTTGGTGGGATCGTATTCTTCTACAAAGTCACCGTACATGTATTGTAGAGTAAGGGCAGATTTGCCGACACCACCAGAACCCACCATAATGATCTTGTGAAGGGGAAGACTTTGCTTTGCTTTTGATTTACCCATCTTATATATATTAAGGCTATTATATGATTATTAAAGTAAGAAGAAAAAAAAAATGATAAAAGAGAGAAAAAGAGAAAAAGAGAAAAAATGAAATAAAATAATTTTAATTACCTTTTTTCAAAAAAAAACAACACGAGGAAAAATAAAAATGTGGGAGATCAATTACTTTAAAAGGGAATAAAAAAAACTTGAATATTATTTTTTTTTTCTCTTTATTATTTATCAACTAATTATGCATTGTTCCTCTGTTCTCTTCTTCTTGTTGATTTTATCCATTAATGAATGATGGTCGTGAAGAACCGTCTTCTCCATTTGCATTGTGTGCATGAGAAGGGCAGGGTTCTCACAGAGGGCACTCTGTTCCTGTGCGGTGAGACCGAGGGCACGCGAGTATTTACGGATGCTGTCTGCCTGCGGATGATTACGTAACATGAGGTTGTTACTGCGTTCCCTTACACTGCTGCTTTTGACTCCGTGGAGAGGGTGATGCGGGGTCGGTGGGTGATGGAGTGTCTTGGAGCCCGTGTTGAATTCGTGCGGGATGGCAGCTCGGCTGGTGTGTTTACGTTCTTGGTTACTTTGGTTGTATATTTTGGCCGAGAATGCCCACTTTTTAGAGAAATATATATATTTAATAGACTGTTATCATTATCACTATTATATATATAGACTTACCCCATAGGAGGGTTGCTGTTCATTTACTTTTGGCGGACATGAAAATGAGGATTTCTTGCATTCCTTGTGACAAATTAGTGAACAAACTAGGACAAAAAAAGGTTCAAGAGAGAGAGAGAAGTGAATGAGATTTTTTTTTAGTATAAAATAAAATTATTTATAGACAAAAAAATAAAACTCCTTACTTTCACAAAAGAGTGAGCTTTCAGTCATCAAATCAGCACACACTTTGCATTCAACAACTACAAGCAAATGTCAATACGTCAAAATTTATTTTTTGTAATAATAAAAAGAGATTGGCTTTACCTTTTGAAAATGATATTTCCACAAAATGATGGCTGTCATATTCTTTCATCATAGTATTATTACTTTTTGGTTGTGGTGATTTTTTTATATCTAATACATCATATAAACTGGCATCTAAAATCATTTCATCATTAGTGGATATTGAAGAAAAAGTCTTTCCTTATTACCATTCTGTTGTTGTTGTTGCTTTTTCTTGAAGACAGCATTATTATCGGTTGTTTTTGGTTTTCTTTGATATTTCAATAACCATTCATGATTTAAGAGTTCGGTACTTGATGATCTCTGTTCAGGGTTCTTTTGGAAGCAGCATAAAAGAAAATTACGCATTTCCTATATTATTCATAATAATTATTATGTTATTACTATTATTATTATTAAAATTTATTTCTGTCTTACATTTGTGATTTTTTGTGGTAAAGGTGGATGTTCATCTTCTACTATACGAAACATGGCAGACATGGCAATCAAATCTGAATAGGGTGGCTTTCCAGTCACTAATTCAATTAGTGTACAACCCAATGACCTAAAGAGAGATATTAATATTTATTGACTCTGTGCTAGAATTTTTTTTTAAAAAGATATTTACCAAATGTCAGATTTAGTAGTTGCACCTTTCAATTCAATCACTTCAGGTGCCACTAATATAGAATTATGTTGGTGAAAAAAAAATAGTAACTAAAAACATCTTTTCTACTTACTCCAGTAAGGTGTTCCAGACACAGTTTCAGTATCGGCACTTTTGATCTTTAGATTCAATGAAACACCAAAATCAGTTAATTTAACATCCCCCGTCTTTGTTGTCAAGATATTTGCAGCCTTTAGATCACAGTGTACCACCTGATTTGAGTGGAGGTACTGTAGACCCTTTAGTATTTTGATACAGAAGGAGGCAACGAGCTTTTCGGGGAATGCTCCGAATGCTTTTAGTGTTGACATGAGTGATCCATTTTCTGCGTATCTATATATATGTAAGTTATTTACTCATTTCTTTTGGTTAAACAAAAATCACTTTACTCTAGTATAATATTCACATCAAATTGTGTGGGTATAAAGCCAATATATTTGATTATATTGGCATGAGAAAGTGCTTTTAACAGGTTCACTTCTTTCTAAAAAAGTGACATATTATTTAGTAATGATTATCGTTACTCCTCTAGGCTTTCATTTACCATGATTTCTTGATACAGGTTTTTATCTTCTAATTTCATTTTTTTGATTGCAAATGTCTCTCCTGTTGTTAAATCAAGTGCTCTAGTAAATGGTTGAATAAGTCAGTTGGTTATATATTATTATTATTATTATTATTATTATTTTACCTGTAAACTGAACCAAATTGACCTTTTCCTATACAATTGCCAAGTTGCTAAAACATAAACATAAGTAAAACTATAGCAATTTAAAATAATGATAATAATAAACTCACGTAGTTTGTAATTATATTTCCCTTTTCATCCTCCAATGCAATCCTTCCACCACCCAACTCGTCTTGTAACGATAAATGTTTCACCTCCGATTTTCGTACGATTATCTTTTCTACTGCTGCAGGTGGTTCACTATCAGATGAAACTGAACTCGATCGATGTGGACGTGTGGTGTTGGATAAGAGTGGAACAGAGGGTCGTCGTCCTCCATTGGGTGATGTAGCAGGTTTAGGTCGAAGTGGAGATTTGGGTGGACGGGAACAGACAGGTGAAGAGACTATTATGAAATGATTAGTTTAAAATATATATATATTCATAATAGACTGGTTTACCAATGGCGTTTTCTTTTTTCGTAGGATTAGTTATTGTTGGAATAGTATTGATTCGAAGTGGTCCATCATTTATTATATCAAAACTGGTGTCTCCTAATTATATGAATGATAAGCTGAGATGTGTATATTTTGATTTGCTTGATTTTACCTTTGTGTTTTTCCTCCTCCTTTTTTAAGAGGAGGGAGTTTTCTGTTGATGTGAGCTGAGCTAATGTCAGGATTGTATGGATTACCTAAAGAATATCTCATTAGGATTAGAAATAACTTTTGAAATAAAATAAATAGATTGTATATACTACTTTACAGATGGTATATTTTTAGCATCAAACAAGTCATTGGTTTGAAATAAATGACAATCCTCTATCCCGAGCTATATATTCATTATTAAAATATAAACAAAGAAAAAAAGAATCAATATTTTATCATTTTACTCCTATAATTTTATATAATACCTTTTTTGCCCCTTGTAAAAATCGTGTTATATTATCCATCTATATTATGATTTAGAATATAGACTTAATTCATTGTTTTTTATTATTATTTTTACTTTAATAAATGAAAAATCTTTTTGGCCAACATTTTTGATAGTCCCCGGTTTGAAATGATTAACAAGACTATATAACAAATAATAATCAGTTATCTATTATTTTTTTGATTCTATCGTTACTTACTTGCATAGAATAACACCGCTATGTAATGCTGTCTTTAATTGACCTTGTTTAATCGAAATGTCCAGTGTTTGGTTTAGATATGATATGGCTTTTTCTTCATCTAATTGGTTTTTTGCTTGTTGTAATCGAGTGGCTGACATGTATGTATTTTATGAGATGTATAATATACAAGTTTGTTTTTGTCAAAAAAAGAAAAGCAAAAAAAAAAAAAAAATGGAATAATGAAATAATAATAAAAAAGAGAAAGAAAGAAAAGAAGAATAAGGAATATCTTTTTATTAAGATTCTTATTGTATACTTTATATATATGTGTGTGATCTCTGTTTCTTTATTTCTTTATTTCCCTGTCTCCTTCCTTTTCTGCTCACCATTCAAACTTTTAAAAAAAAAAAAACTCCTGTAAATCTCCCTTCCAAAGCGAATAGTCACACATTCATCTTGGTGGTTTTAGTATAATAGACTCATACTAACAGAGGATACTACTTTGATTATATGAATCATTATAAATAATAATAATATAATATATTGATACCTAATAATAAAAAACGCAATAACAATAATAAGTAATGTAAATCGGCTATATCTATTGCGCTCATTGATACATTATCCAAAAAAAAAAGATTTAAATTGAATATATCGACTCAATAGAATAGATGATGATTCATTTTGTATATAAAATCCTAATGTTATTAAGTATGCATTCAATACACCCTTTTAATGCATATCATTGACTTAAACACGCTCCTACTGGTTGCTATGCAATACGATAGTGAACCTGGTTTCTATGGCAACAATATTTATTTTATTAATGTTGTTATTATTCGCAATTACAATAAAATCAATTTCCCGTAAATTGGTTCAGCTACAATATCGCATTTTTAGATAAAAAAAAAAAAAAAAAAAAGAGCTATGAAAATCACTTTATCCTTTTGTTGAACCCTCTGCCCCCCTTTCGATAATATTGAAAATACAACTACCGCCACTACCAAGTTGATTTTTTATAAGGTCCATCATTCTAATATAAATTATATCAGCAAAAATTGTTTTATTCTTATTATCAGATTCTATTTTACAAAAAGAGATGAAAACAAAATCTTATAGCTGTATCTTTTGAGATATCTGAGTATCAAACATCTAAAATACCAAAAAGATATCAGTTATTTTCTCCTTTCTGTTGGTTAATGATTTATAAACATGTTCATATCCAATGAATGGATAAAGATCAGATGCCATAGAGTATTGAAAAAAAACTACACGCAAGAAAAAACAAAATGCTTTTTTGTATATTTCGTCCAATTGCAAATCAACTGCACACAAGCGTGTGACACAGCTGGGTTTTAACCATGTTTTTTTTCTCGTTGGAACAAAACGTAAGAAGTGTAACCGAGAATAGAGGTTTCCTTAACACTTTTCAACAATGGCACCCTTCTACGCTGTAAAGTCAGATAATGTCCTCAAAAGAGTAGAGGGTAAATACAATCAAGATTTACTTTATTAAAAAAAAAAAGACGCGTATAGATAGATGGATGGATGGATGGATGGATGAATAGATGGATAGATAGATAAATGGACTATAGGGTTATTAATATATTACGTATTATTTTAGAGCTTCAATCCGTCGGTCAGGATGAAGCTGCATTACAGGCACTTCACGATGTTGTTGTATCCAAACGTTCTCGCAATAATCCTATTACCGTTATGGAACCCATCATGCTCAAGTATGTTGAACTTTGTGTCGAATTGAAGAAGGGAAAGATGGTCAAAGAAGGTCTTCATCAGTACCGTAATATTGCTCAGAATACCAGTGTCAATTCCATTGAGGTATAAAATAAAGATGATTACGTTGCAAAAGAAAAATACGAATACTTATTGTAATAAATAGATCATCATGGACAAGTTGCTTCAACTCTCTGAGCAAAAGGTTGCCGAGGCCCGTGAACAAGCCGACAAGATGGCTGTTGACGTTGACGATCTCGAAGCCTCTGAGACCCCTGAAAGTATCATGCTTAGCACCGTCTCTGGTGACCAAAGCAAAGATCGTACCGATCGCGCTCTCGTTACACCTTGGTTGAAGTTTTTGTGGGAAGCTTATCGCACCGTTCTTGATATTATGAGAAACAACTCTCGTTTAGAATCACTCTATCATTCCGTCACCTTGAAGGCCTTCCAATTTTGTTTGACCTATCAACGCAAGACCGAATTCCGTCGTCTTTGTGAGATTCTTCGCAACCATTTCTTGAACGTTGCTAAATACTCTCATCAACCTCACGCCGTCAATTTGAATGATCCTGATACACTTCAGCAGTATTTGGAATCTCGTTTCGCTCAACTCAATGCAGCTGTCGAACTCGAATTGTGGCAGGAAGCCTTCAAGTCTGTTGAGGATATTCATACATTGCTCACCACCTCAAAGAGACCTCCCAAGCCCGTGATGATGGCTAATTATTATGAGAAGCTCACCAAGATCTTTATGGTCTCTGATGATTATCTCTTCCACTCTGCTGCCTGGAACAGATTCTCTGCTGTCGAACGCTCCATCAATAAGAACCTCTCTGAGGAACAGCAATCCTTGATGGCCTCTACCGTTTTATTGTCTGCACTCGCCATTCCCATTATCACCACTACAAAGACCCGCCCCGGATATGTCGAAGCCAATGAGTACCGTATCTCCAAGCTCAACCGTCTCTCCATGTTGATGGGTTTACCTAGCCATCCTACCCGTACTGGTCTATTAAAGGAAGCTCTCAACAAGAACATTCTCTCTCGTGTCCGTCCCGAGATTCGTGACCTTTACAATATCCTTGAGGTTCAATTCCACCCCTTGTCCATTTGCAAAAAGATCAACCCAATCATCACCAAACTCTCTGAGGATGCCGATATGGCCAAATATGTTCGTCCTCTTCACCAGGTCATCTTGACCCGCTTGCTTCAGCAATTGTCTCAAGTCTACACTACTGTCAAGCTCGACTTTGTCTTGAACCTCGCCTCCTTCCCCGCTCCTTTCAACTATGATGCCGCCACCATTGAAAAGTTCATCATGAACGGCTGCAAGCGTGGTGAGTTGAATATCCGCATTGATCATGCCTCTAAGAGTTTGATCTTTGAAACCGACTTGTTTGCACCACCAAAGGACACCGTCACCGAGGGTATCCAACTCCAATCTTCCCCTGCTGATTTGATGCGCACCCAGCTCTCCCGTTTGGGTGTCTCTCTCCATGGTGTTGTCCAGATCATCGATCCTACTGTCAAGGAAGAGGCTGCCGCCGCCAAGCAACAGGTTGTCCAACGCGCACTCAAGGGTGCCCAAGAGGAACACCAGGCCACCATTGCCCGCAAGATTGAGATTGAACGTCGCAAGGAAATCATCGAAACCGAAATCGCACGCAAGGAGAAGTTGATTGCACAGGAGAAGGCTATTGCCGCTGCAAAGAAGGCAGAGGCCGAAAAGAAGCGTGTCGAAGAGGAACAGAAACGCCGTGAGGAGGAGCGCTTGAAGCGCATTCAGGATGAGATTCAACGTGATCAAGCCAAGCGCATTGCTGAAGAAATTTCCAACAAGACTGGTCTCCAATTGAAACCCGAAGAGATTGAACAGTCCGATGTAAAGACATTGCTCGATCTCAAGGTATCCAGACTTCAAACAGAACAAAAGGAGCTCAGCGAGCGTCTGAAATCTGCCGGTAAGCGTATCGATCACACAGAACGTGCCTACCGCAAGGAGGAGATCCCTCTCTTGGAGAAGGACTACGAGAACCAACAAAAGACCGATAAGGCCTTCCACGAGGCCTCACGCAAGGCCGCACTGGTCAATGCCAAACAACAATTTGATGAAGATATCAAACTTAAGCAACGTCTCACACGCATTATGGGCGATTACACTACATTCAGAAACAAGGTTGAGCAGAAGCATAAGCAGATTATTGATGCCAAGCATAGAGAAGCCGAAGAGGCCATTGAGATGGAGAAGCAGGAGAGAATTGCACTTTGGCGTGAGAAGAGAGAAGAAGTTATCAAGCAACGTGAGGCTGAGCAGGCTGAACAGGCACGTAGAGAACAAGAAGAACGTGAGAGAGAAGAGAGAGAAGAACAAGAACGTGCTGAAAGAGAGGCTCGTCTTGCTAAAGAAAAGGCTGAATCTGCAGAGAGACAAAAGTAAGTCATTTTGTGATAGATTGGCTTGTATATACATACTAAACACTTATCTTTTTTAAAAAAAAAAAAAAAAAAAGGAAATTGGATGAAATGGCAAGAAAGCAAGCTGAACGTGAAGCTGAAATCGAACGTAAATTATCTAACAAGCCCGTTGTCGGTGCACCCAAAGCCTATGTTCCTCCTGGTGCCGCTGCCGCTGCATCCAATGAAGGCGGATGGCGTTCCCGTGAATCTAACCGCGAGTCTAGTGGTGGTGCCTGGCGCAGCTCCCGTGTTGCTTCCAACAATGAACGTCCCAGCAATGACCGTTGGGGACCTAGTAGCAATGACCGCCAAGGTGAACGTCGTGGCTTCAGCGACCGTCAAAATGATCGCTTCGGTGATCGTTCGAATGACCGCCAAGGCGATCGCTTCGGTGATCGTCAAGGTGACCGCCAAGGTGATCGCTTCGGTGATCGTCAAGGTGACCGCCAAGGTGATCGCTTCGGTGACCGCCAAGGTGACCGTTTCAGCAGTAACCGTGGTCGCTCTGATGCTGGTGACTGGAATACTGTTAACAGAGATCGTGAACGTGGCTCCAACCGTGGTCCTACTGAGCGCACTGAGCGCACTGAACGCACTGAACGCACCGACCGTAATGATCGTAATGACCGCAATGATCGTGACCGTCCTCGTACAGGTGGTTTCAGAAACTCTGTTGCTGGTGGTTCCAACACTGAGAGACGTTGGTAAATTATTAGACTCTAAAATATTTGACTCTAAAATGATACTTGTATTTCCTTTGATTTTATAATATTTTTTTTTAATCTATATTTTCATTCTGTTATTAATTGGTTTTTTTTTGTTTTTTTTTAAAAAAAAAAAAAAAAAACTGAATTGTCATAAATAAACTTCCTTTTTTATCATTATTATAAGAAAGAAAAGCAGGTTTTTTGTTTTTTCATTTCTTTGTATATCCTTCAAATAATGAACCGTCCAATGATTCAACAGAAATACTACTCTCTCAATGGGAAACCCTTATGGTGATGTTGCATATGGACTTATAAAGCTATTGTGTGACAATGATTGTTATTTTGTAGTGGTCTTAACAATAAAGACAATCTCATTATGTAAAGTATTGGTGTATATTCACTGATTCTGGATATATTTTTATGATTTACCGCTACTAGGCTCTCTAAATTTGATAAGGGAAATATTCGTTCACTCATTCTGTAATAACATTTCCTATTATATCTATTGTATTCAAATATGGTGATGGATATAAAACCTTAAGCTTCTTTATTTTATTTTATTTAGGCCAAGGTAATAAAGTAGTATTTTGTTCTTTTCAGGACATGCAAGAAAAAAAGAAAAAAAAAGTATGAAGTATACCATTAAAGAGGGTTGGAATATTTAAACTTGATGAAACTCTAGGTGGTATTCAAGATTAATTCAATACTCCATAGACCATTGTTCTGTTTGACTCTAAGAAAAAGCTACCCTTTAATAGACATCTGTTCGTTAGACTATCAAAGAGTACAACCGAAAGGCCTATATTGGTCTCATTTATTCGTCGTAGGATGCTTAAATAAAAAGCTTTTTATTATTATTTAAAAAAAACAACCATATCATTCTCTTATTTTTTTTTGTTTATCAACATTAGAAAATGACATATTCAGGGTCAGTGTTTGTAAAAATACTATAAAGCTTATTCGACATGACCTTATTGATGGTTCGATCCCTTACTTGAACAGCACTTCTTTCCACCTTTTATATAAATATAAATAGATACCATGAGTTTTAATTCATATACCCTTTAAAATACTATCAATCCATCTCTCTTTTACCTCAAGATCTGCAAGTAGCATACTTCCACGTGACGTCTTTTGGTATGCCTGGTATAACGATTGTGCACTTGGATAGGTAGACATGACACTCTTTGCAACTGCTGGTGTACATAAGTGAACTTCTTGAAGCATCTTGCAAAATGTATCACTGGATCCTTTCCCTGTTCTTGTCACTCGATATGTATTATTTAAGTTTTTGGTTCTATATATTGGGTATTATAAATGACAAATTTCACCAGAAAAAAATCTTGTTCCTCCCACTGACTTACTTGTATCTCCCTAGGGCCAGATCTGTTGTCAATGACTCCAGCCAACTCGCAGAATCAGCAGCACTCTTTGTGGGTATCAGCATGATATCCTCTACCATCTGTAATTGCACAAGCACCTTCTCCACCTCCTCCTTTTTGGGCCCCGTCTCATAGATACTTGTCTTTTTTTTTCTTTTACTACTTGCACTCCGCGTATCATTATCATCATTGATGCTCTGTCGTACAGCCTGTTGAAATTGGCGACTCTCTAGTAATTTCCTCTTTTTATAATACGTTTCAAGCCCCTCCATCATCATCATCACCTGCTTATCACGACACGATCGTTTTAATTTCCTAATTGTGCCATCTAGCGTATCCTCCACGATGTGTTGAATAAAGCGATTAGCCTCGAAAAAGAGCAAAACAACCGGCTCATCCACCAGTTTTGTTTGTGATAAGGGTTGAAATGACTGCGAGTCCATGTCCCACTCGGCTGTACACTTTCTCCGCCATGATATGGTCTGACAGCACGCATCATCCAATGGGGAGACCTCCGTCTCTTTGCTCACCATGACCTCTTGGATGATCTGACCAGGTTTGGATATTAAAAAGCTGGGATGGACATCCATGATCATTTCCTTGAGGATATCGTTACGATTACTTTTGATCTTGTTTGCCTTTTCATACAGTGCTTGACGTTCTTTTTCAAGCTAAAAAAATAGAGAGAGAGTTTCAGTAGACGCAATACATAAAGGACTCTTTGTTTTCACTTTTAAAAAATAAAACCTTCTTTTCTTCTCGTAATCTTATTTTTTCTTCACGTTTCCTTTGTGCTTCCTCTTTTCTTTTTTCACTCTGCAACTGTCTCTTTTCCTAGAAATCAATGTAGTTTTTTTTTTTTTTTTTTTACAAGATATAAAAAACGTTATCTTTTTTGTAACTATTGTTCATAGCTGTTTGCACCACCCCCTCCCCATAAAGAAAAGAAGAAGAAAAAAAAGGAAAAAAAGGGAAGGGGGTCATGTATTTTTTTTTTTATTCAACTGTAACTCCTTTTGTTCATACTCATGATACCTTTGGTGTTGATATATCCTCATCTGCCTGTGATATATCATTCAGTATATTATCAAAAGAATCCTTTCGTCTTGGTGGTGGTGGTCTTATCGCATCAGCTCTCTTTTTGCCCTTCCGATCCATCACAATCGATTCATCATCTTCAATGTCCATATAAACACTGGTTGGTTTGCTTGAGGAGGCTACTGATTCCAATGCGTATGTCTTGCGTTTCTTTGGTATTGATATCAAATCCTTAAAGAATGCATCCGTATCTAATTCGCCGTCATCGTTATCATCATTATCACAAGTAATATCAAGAACATCATCTCCAAGGATATCGTTATCAGAGTCATCCAAGTTGAATGTGGTTGTTGTGGGCTTACTAGGTATATCTTTTTGCTTTGTTCTGGAGCTAGACGCTATATCATCATCGCTCAGTTCAGTTGAGAGTCGCTTCCTTTTATTCACTGGTGCCCTCTTTGGTTGAAGCGTGGGGCTCGTTTCTGGACTTGAATCTGATCCATATAATAAGTTTTCATATGACATCTTTGCAAGTGGTCGAGTTGGCATTACCTTTGGCGAAGGTGATCTTATTATGTCCTCATCTAATAGCATATCGATTGAATTCTTGCGCGGTCTAGCTAGTTTATCCGACTTAAATCTTGAGGATGGTTTGAATTTTCTGGGCTTATCATCATCATCATAACTAGAAGCAAGTGGTTTGTCTCTGTGACTGGTATATTTATCCTCTTGATGGTCCGAATCATCATCTGAAAGCAGGTCGATTGATTCTGGAGGTGGTTTCTTGCTTATAGAAGTGCATTTATGTGATGTGATTTTATTTTCTCTGCCCATATAGTCACCCTCCAATTCAAATAAATCATGGCGTTTCATCTTCTTTTCACTAGGTATCTCTTTATATGTTGTACCCATTTCATCCGACAGGTCATCATCTCCCAATAGCGCATCCACAGAATTCTTGCGTATCCTTGTTGAATGACTAGGTATATCAAATATATCATCCATAGAGTCTATTTTCGATTTCGAATCAGGCATATTGTCCAATGGACCGTCTTTTTTGTGTCGTGATGATGATAACATAGACTGTGATTTCTCTATTAGAGCATCAAGCGAATTCTCGCGTTCCTTCTGTTGCATGATATCCTCAAAGCCGTCAATAAAATCTTCAATTGAGTCCTCTCGTTCTTCCTGCTGCTTTTTCCTTGATGGTGTTGGATCCTTTAAGGACCGCCTCTTTGGTACTTTTGGTGCTAATTTTGGCGAGGGACTTGGTTCAGGGGATGAATCTTGAAAATATTTTGCATATTCACTTGCACCCTTCTTTTTGACTGGCTTTTCTTTGGCAACATGATCAACTGGTGAGTGTAATACTTCATCGTCTGATATTACAAGTTGAGTCGTGTTTGATTTGAGAGAATTCAAGAATACATCAAGATCATCGTCTTGTGGTAGATCTCTCTTTTTTACCGGTGCAGATGTCTCAAACAATGATTCGTCGTCGTAGTCAAGTTTGCTTTTTTTTTATTATTTATATTTATGTAAAAGGCAGTTTTAGTATATTAAAAAAGAAATAGAGCTTGACTTATTTTACCTTGTTTCAAGTTGATCTTCTTCTTCGTCTGAATCTAGAATAACCAAAGCATCACTCATTTGACAAGTTTTTATTTTTTTCGTATATGAAAAAGGGAACAAGGAAAAAAGAAAGTAAAAAATGTATCAAAAGTGACAATCCTTTTCAAGTTCAGTCATATTTGGGTCAGGTTCAACCAAAATGAGTTAACCCAATGAATTTAAGTCAATTCAACGAAAAGTGAGTTCTAATAGATTCAGGATAGTAACAACAAAGTCTACTGCGGGTAATATATTATTACTTTGTTGTATTGAGCTTGTGATAACCTAAAATCAAACCTCGAAATTGGAATACTCTATCATGGTGATTTTGATATTCCATTGACCAAGTTACTATTTGGCCAATTATCATTTTGCATCTCTAAGACAACAAAGAGTGGAATAAAGGTTACCAAAAGTATTCCAGCTTCGAAGTTCTTTCTTTCTTTTTCTATATTCCATCCTTCATGCTCTTCATCCCATTCATAAAACCCAAATCTAATGCAAGTATCCTATTTATTCTGATTTATGTTGGACGATTCATGTTACTAAAGCTTATTTTCAAAACATGGGTCTGCTTTCAAAATCGAGACTTATATTCAATTAGACTGACCGAAGCGATTGATATTATTAACAGTAAAGTCGTTCTATCTTTATTATGAATAAGACCAATGTAAAGCAAAAGCCTATTGTTTACTTAGTAATTGAGAAAAAACATAAGAAGTTAGAGACAATCAATAGAGTAGAGAATAAATACCATAAACTAGAAGGATTCACTAGTAGAAGCCACAAGATCATAGTGTCCAAATCATATAATAGACGAGTAGAAAAGTACATACCACAGAAGAACCACGGAGGATGTAAAGTATATAGTGATCACCTAGTTAGATGAAAGGTTTATCTGGAATTTTGAATAGAATGCAATTTAGGAACTCTTTTTTTTATATATATATAATAAAAATAAAAAAAAAAAAGATCATTTTCATTCTCCTCTTTTTTGCTCTATTTTCATCCACTTTCTCTATCATGAAAAAGGCATTGGATAGCACAAACGCTAGCAGTAATAATAGTAAAAATGACATTTATATCACTCTAAAGGGCGAACGTAATTACTATCAAGGAGATATAATATCTGGTAAGATAATACCATTGATTCCATTATAACAAACAAACAAATATGAATATATATGTATACACATAATAGGTGCTGTTATTCTCGACTTGCAATCAGTTAAAAAGACGCAATGTGTCAAGATTACACTTGAAGGCATTGCCCTTATTCATAACAAGCCAACCACCATCTATACAACCACACAAGTACTTATGGAACCACCCGCAGGCGAAAAGTTCACTGCACTTGACGCTCATAGTCACACTTTTAACTTTCACCTGAATGCACCTTCTTCAAAGGCATTACCTAGCACCTTGGATGTAATAATAATAATAATAATAATATACTTTTTGATAAAGCACATGTTGACTCTCTTAAAAAAAAACAGATTCCAGACCTGATGACCATTCAATACAGGCTCATGGCAGTACAACAAGTCCAATTTGGACTATTGGACTTCTCAAAGGTACACCCAACGGCCGAAAAGGAAGTCAATATCCTCGAGCATATCAATGTCAATGAGTTTCCCATGAATTACAATGAGGTAAGGGATATTGCTCTGGTAGGATTGGAAAAGAAGGTCCGTGTGGCTGTGAATATGTCGAAATGTGCAGCTGTGAAAGGTAAAACGGAAATAATATGAAAAAATAAATAAATATTTATAAGCCAAGTTCTATTCCATTAAAGGTGCCACCATCCCCATTTCAATTACCATCAATCATGTGGGTGTTATGGTAAAGGACAAGGCAATTAGAGTGAGATTGTTTAGAAATGTATTCCATCAGCATACAAGGTAAGGATATTGTTTGTACTTGTGTACCACCAGCACTAATCTATATGTAGACTAAATTTGGATGGACCTGAGCTTATTACGAGTACAAATGGTGACATTATGATTATCGGTCCCACTGAATTCACTACTACAACAAACTTGAAGTTGATTATTCCATCAAAAATATGTCCAACTGTGGAGGAGACAGGCAAAACATTCAAGGTCGAGTATTTGGTGAATGTAATTGTGAATCTGAACGAGGAGAGCCCACATTTAAAAGAAAGAGAGGAAGAAATTGTGGTGTTTGATATTCCATTTACAATTGGAACATATCCTCATTTGAGTTACTGCATTGATGATGATGAGGAGGAGGAGGAAGAGGTAGAAAAGAGTTATACGAATATTCCACAAGAAGAAGAGGATGTTGTCAATGTAAATACTGAATCAGATCCCGTACCACCAGAGATCATTGAGCAGCAGCAAGAAAAAGAGGATGGTGTCAAGGTAAACATTGAATCAGGACCTGTACCACCCGAGATCATTGAAGAGCAGCAAAAAGAACCATCGATGGAAGAGTATAAACCAGATGAAGTCTCTGAAGAAGAAGAAGAAGAAGTAGTCCCTCCACAGAAACGTGGAACAATGACCTACGAATCAGGTGTTCAGTTACCAGAGTTTATTGAAAACGAACCAATCCTACCAGAGCAGATAGTGGAGAAGGATTCTGAAACAAAAGAGGATGATCAGATATCATTGCCTACCGAGATATCACCAAGACCCATCATGTCTTCATCATCATCACTTTCTTGTACACCAACCCCATCCAGTGAAAATGTAGCCACATACCTTCCAACTCCGTCCAGCTCTAGTCGACCGAGTTCCCCCTCACTCACCTATCAGGTATCCCCTCCAAAGAGCAATGTATCCTTGCCTATTTATAATGATAACAATGAGGAATATCAATTACCCACTGAACTGGGACCCTCATTATTAACAAAGAAAGGCAGTTACTTCTCCATGAATGATATACCATCTTCGCCACCAACAGTGCCTTCTTTACCACCCCGCCGTGGCTCTCCGTTTACAAGCCCACCGATTCCTCCACGTAATGTTTCACCTGCGTTTAATAACAGTAGACCTCCATTACCACCTCGTAATAATAATAGCAATAATCACAATACTTATGGTGGTTATGGTATGCCTCAACCTCAACAACAACAACAACAACAACAACAGCAACAACAACAGCAACAGCAACAGCAACAGCCAAGCTTCTATGGTCAATTTAATAATAGCTCAAGTAGTTTATTGAACAATACTGGTATGCCCATGCCGATGCCTAGTCCAGGCCATTCATACCCAGAACAGCCTTATACAATGCCTCAACCTCAACAGCACTATTATTATCATCATCCTTAATAAAACAATAAAATAAAAGATCGGTATAAACGATAAGGCGGATTTATATATGTATGCATATCGGCTATTTTAAAACCCTGTGTTTATGGCCTCATTTTTTAGGTTTTAAAAGTCCGTAAAACCAATATATTTAATTGAAAAAACCAAAAAAAAAAAAAAGACCAAGTTTTTCTTCTTTATTTTAAATACACCACTATTATGAGAGTCGTTTCTAATTCTGATCAAGAGGACGCAGGTCGTTATGCCATGAAGGGTTTCGCTATTGGTACCGCTCAATGGGCTGGTGTTGGTCTCTTTGCCTCTGCTCTTGCATACTCTTTCATGCCCTGGTACCGTAGAACTCAAACTGTAAACAAGGTAAAGTAGTAATAGTAGTTAGTGTGTTATTATATATATAATAACATATATATAGTTTTATATTGTGATGTGTTTTGGTCTTGGTGGCGGTGCTTACAAGTCTGATCGATACATGGTAAATTATGAGCGTAGAGGTAGAGCTCAGACCTTGGATGAGGAGACAAGAAAGCGTTATGAGATTATTTATGGTGATGCTACCGAGGCACAAAAGGCTTTAGAGAAGGCTTAACCTTTTTATTATTGTTCTTTTTTTTTATTATCTATTTTGTACATTGGCACCCTCTATTTTATTTTATTTTTTTTTGTAAACCATATATAAAAAGGAAGATTAAAGTTTTTCATCTCTTTCTCTTTCTTTCTCTCTATTTTTTTTAAATGACCGATGTTTTTTGTTTTTTTTCGAAAATAAAAAAAGAGGGACTTCTCTTCTTGTTTATATTTTTTCCCACCTTTGTTATTTTCCACAATGTTGAGCTTTATGACCTTTAACATTCGACATGATCATCATCACGATTCACCAACGACACCCTTTGCAGAAGCACCAGTAAAAGAGGACCCTTTTGATCCAAGTCAGTTTGCGTTGGAACAACCTTGGACGTTAAGAAAGTGGAAAGTAGTGGATACCATCCTACTCTACTCACCTGATATTTTAGCACTTCAAGTACATATAATTATTTACAAAAGGCAAACAATGACGTAATGATATTGATATATATATGATAGGAACCAGTGCATCATCAATTGTTGGATATTCAAGCACTGTTACAGGATGAATACGAATGGATTGGGCGAGGTAGAAATGATGGTGATTTGGAGGGTGAATTTAGTGCTATATTTTATAAAAGGTAATATATAGCTATATCTATTAAAATAGACATGGTGTGTGTGTAACAGTATCATTTATTTTAGACAGGTAGTGTCAATGGTAGATTGGGAGACATTTTGGTTGTCAGAGGTATACGATTTAATGAAACAAGAAAATAATCAAATATATGCTCATTTATATGATAAATAGTCACCAGATGTACCAGGTAGCAAGGGTTGGGATGCCAGACATCCACGAGTAGCCACCCAAGCAAGGTAAAAAAAAAAAAAAAAAAAACAAAACAAGTATGGGTATAATCAAAATGATAACTCATATAAAAAATAATAATAGATTTAAAAGAGTAAGCGATAATGTCGAATTCACGGTTTTCAACGCACATCTGGATCACAAGGGCACACTTGCCAGAGAAGAATCGGCAAAGTTGATGCTGGCAAGAGCACGACAAGTGAGCGATCAAGGAGCAGTTTTTTTATTGGGTGATTTAAATTCTACAGAGGTTGACCCAGCCTATACAACACTCACCGGGGATCGGTATAAGGACGGATCCAATGATACACTTGCCAACTTGCAACAGCTAAATCAGGTCTGTGTAGCTCATCAAGTCAACCGTACGGGACAACCTTTACATACGGCAAATGGAAGTGTCACTTTACCTACCCATCGTGTCATTAGACCGGGACAGCTATTACAACAATTGCAGCAAAATGGTCAACATAAGGACGATTATTTCCTTGATTTAAGCTTTGAGCTAGAGACTCGTATTAGCACAAAGGGAGAGTGTCACAGTCTGAGTGGGCCGTATGGTTTCCGGGATACCTTTACGAGCTTTGGCTTGGGTGATGAGTCTAAGCGTGCACCGATCCGTATTGATTTTATCATGGCGTTGGCTTCGACAAAGGTCAAGGTGCGTCATTTTGCAGTGTTGTCAAATCAATTTGATGATGGCTTGATTATTAGTGATCATCGTCCTGTACTTGCTAGACTTACTTGGTAGAAAGAATATAACAAAAAAACACATAGATTTGTAGAGAGAAATATACATATAGATATTTATTATGAAAAAATAAAAATTGGGTATATTAATAGTGACAAATAGTGATGCTATACAAGTAAAGAAGTCATTACATTAGAAACAGAGTACGGACAAATATATCACTCATCTTGATTTACTATAGAGGCTAGAGGTTACTAGACCTCTGGGGTGACTTGAAGGTAGATGATGAAACGGTAGAATCAAGACCTTTTTTTTTTTTTTTTTTAGAAATGTGCTTCTTGATCACTTATCAATACGACAAAATAAATAAATAAATAAAAGAGCATCTTCTTTTTTTATACTTTTACTCTCAACCTCTCTAATACGATTCTCTTTATTTGTACTTGATCTCTATTCACACTTTTAGAATAAAGTAAAAAACCAATCTCATCAAGCGAGAGTATGAGAAGCAAGTTCAGTAAAAAAGCTCAGACGCACCACCTAGTCTTACTATGCTCTCTCTTTTGTATTCATCCTTTGTTTTATATATGAATCACAGTCGATGATAAATATGAAAATAGAATAAGTCACCTCCTCCAACTTTTAATGTTTAGTATATAGCTTATATGTAAGAGATTCTATATGAAAACAATATCCTCTATTAAAAATGTGTTGTTCATTGATATCACGCATAGTTTATCTAAGGACTAAGAGAAAAATAACCAAAAGGGTGGCTCAGATGTTTAGGTGGAACACACGACAAGAACAATTTATATATCATTTATGAGCTGAATCCTAAGTAAAAATTTATTCATTTATTAAAAGTCGAAAATGGAACTAAGAATGGAGTTTTATTGTTATTAAGTAAATACAAATATATAGATATAGATCTTCAGCAGTAGATTGTAATGTAAGAGAACAGAACATTGAATAGAAAATTGTATTACACCGGGAGTAGTTTATTAGCTTCAAGTAAACTCGTATTATAAGAAACTGATGTATAAAAATCACTTAGATGTTCCTCACCGAGTTTGGAATGAAAAAAAAAAAAAGCGTTTTACGAACGGAAAAAAGTAATTGTACATAAAAGATGTCCTTTATATACTTTGTAAGGAACGCCAAAAAAAAAAACCACCCAATCCCTTTTTTTTTTTTTTAATTTATAAATTCATAAGTGGAGTGTGTTGAGTTCCTTTTGGGTATACTATTAGAGTGGCAAGGAATAAACCGAGTGTGATACCTTGTAATAATAATAATAATAAAAAAAAATTTTTTTTTTGTTCATTAAACGCAATAATCAATATAATAATAATAAAAACATACCAATGGAATTTTCAATCATGGCCAGCGCAAAGCCAGCACCCTGAGAACCCACATCATCCGTGTCTGAAAACAGCCCCACCGCGGCCTTCAACCCGAGACCACTCGGCACAAGATAAAAAACACCCAACAACACAGTATCAAACGAATTTTTGCCGGTAAACTTGGAGAGCAGATTACCCATCATGCCCAGTCCAAAAGCGGGTACCACCTGCAATATCTGAGAGGGCGCATGTGCGAAGCATGCAAGACAGTAGTTGATAACATAGGTGACGGCCGCCACCGCGCCCATGATGGGCCATCGGGGCAATTTGGCTTTGAGCCAGATACAGAATGCACAGGCAAACATGGGCACAAGCAGGAAATTGAACCATTGGGACTCACTGGCAACACAGGTGGTGGCGCTGGAGGCTAGTCGGCATTGTGGGCTTGTCGTGGTGACTGCGTTCTTGTCAATGGTCAGATAGAGTTCGGAACCTAGTGTGATGCCGTACCCCAGAAGGAACGAGTAGAGGATGGCATAGACCATGCGGGTGACCCCATTGACGAGCTGTCGGGAAACGAGCTCAATGATGGCAACAGCCATGGGATAACCGGGTAAAATGATGATGAAAGAGGAGAAGGCGATGGGTGTAAAACAGAATTCATATTTTTGTATACCTTATATTGAATGTTAACTATGTATTGTAACATATAGATAAGGAAGCATTTACCTCTTGCTACAAACCCAATAAGGATGCACACTGTAATTTCCCAAATGGGTTGAAAACTAGAAATTGAAGCAGAAAATATTTCATTTGAAGCAAAAATCACTATAAAAAAAAAATGGTCAAGACTTTTCTTTCTCAACTTTGTATAGAGAGAGAGAGAGAGAGCATAAAAAAAACTTACTTCCTAATGCAGCAGCAACACCAGCCTCCTTCCATCTCCCACCATAAAACAAGACACACCCCGAAAAGGCTGCGACAGCATAGGCGATGGGGTGCGCCCATAGTGGATAAATGGGCGGCTGATTCGCCACCCTGTCAATAAAGTCCAATGCCTCATCGATGGAGACCTCGCCATGCGCAACCAGTTTTTCCAACCGATAGATATCATTTAATCGATGCATCTCAAAACCCTGCACTTGGCGTATAAAGTGTGTCTCGGTGGTATGTGTCGTGGTATCATTGAAAGTCACCAGCATGACATTCGGATAGTAGACATATTCGGCATCAACGCCCAGGGTGCGCGTTACTTGCCGCATGGCATACTCGATGCGGTGAGCGGGGCACCCGTAGCGCATCAGAGAGCGGCATAGTTTGCACAGAAACTCTTGCTTTTGTAGTATATTGGCAATCTCAAAGGTGATCCGGATACGGTCCTCGAGTGTGATGGGCTCAAATTGGGAAGCCGTGGTAAACATACTGTCATTGGAGGAGCGGCGTGAGAAGGAAGGGGCACCTAGTTTTTTCTTCTTTTGGAGACTAGGTACCACGTATTTAGCAGAGGCCACCTCAGAGAGCCAGCTAACAGGTCGATTGACGAGTGGTGGCCGTTGGGGTGACCTGTTGTAGATGATGTTGGAATCTGTATTGGAATGGACGGGGAAATTTAATAGTGATGACGAGGATTTTTCTTTTCTGCGGGTTAAATTGATGGATCGTCGCTCCTTTTTTTTTTTTTTTAATAATATATCTAGAATGATTTTTTTTTTTGTTACCTTTTTAGCAGCAGAATTAGAGTGTCTCTTCTTTTTTTTAAGAGTATTACCACCACGTCGGTTAACCGCCTCCAATTTCATCAAACTTGCCAAGACACTTCCACTACCCATGTCCGTAGCGGCGATAGGAGATGCCGCTGTATTATCCAACTCAATATCCTCTTCATGATGAACTACCTTGTCATGACTGTTCGCCATGTGAAAGGGATGGAAACCACCATCGTCCTGGGGGTCAGGATGACGACGACGACGATGAAAGTGTTCACTGTGACCTGATTTGACACTCAACATGCGTTGCACAAGTGCGGCAGATTCTGCGACATGATTATGAAAACGCACATGCCGATCCTGTGCTTCAGCCTTATCCATGGCAGCCTCTACTAGTGATTCTGTAGAATCAGTGCTGATATTGATCTCTTGAAGCTTTGCGAAGGCTGTACGAGATGAGTTTCCATCCGATTTTATGCTGCTCGTATCCGGTATGATGGCTTCGTTAATCTCTGTATCTGCATCTGAATACTGGTCTGAGCTTGTGTTCTCTTGGTGATGGTACTGACTGCTCTCAAAAGAAGGGATCTCTAGTCTCCTATATTGGTTTGAATCGGTGCTGGTGGTTAATGCTAGCTCGGGTAGTCGTGGCCATGAGTTGCTATTGGATTCATGTCTGGATGCTGAAGTGTCTTGATCGTGTTCTTGATGGTCATTTTGACTTGCTTTGTGGTAATCATCCATTATCGTATATATATATAATTATATATATATATATATATATATATCGGGATATATAGATTTATATATATATAATTTATTTGTAAGAGAAAGAAGAGAAGTTTTTTTGTTTTGTTTTTTTAATTCAAAGAAAGAGAGACATTTATTTCATATTCGTACCGCAACACATTGATTCAGGATTTTTGCGAATAATTATCCAATGATTTATCTATTGCTTTTCTTTCATTTTAAATAAGAATATAATACAAAAGCATCTGTACTTATTCCATTATTATACACACACTATTTATTCTTTTGATTAATTTAATTCTCTCTTTTGATATAACATAAGCATATCTAAGCACAAGTGTACAATAATAGGATCATCAAAAATAAAATTATCTCTTGTGAATCTCCGTTCACTCACAACGATCTTATCTTATATCCTGATATCATTTTCTTTTTCTTTTCTTTTTTTTCATAATAAAGAATTTTGCAATCATTTTGAGGATTCCTCTTTTTCTTGCTTTTTAGTAAATAGAATATATATTTCAAAAAACCCTTTTAAACAAGGCAACGCTGATGATATCTGACATAAAATTCTTCCAATTAAAAAAAAAAAAAATGAAAAAAAAATGAAACCACACATGGTTTCATGCACCGATTATTCTGTTGGTTTGCGTAGAATTCCTAATAAGATAATCGATATGACTACAAAAAAAGATAAGCAAAACAATCACAATGCTTTCTTTTTATAAATCGAGGTAGTTTATGCTATAAGAAATTTTTCTATAGATTCATACCCCTCGATTTTGAAATAGTGCTTCCTGATAATCTCTAAAGTACATTTTGCTGTCCAATAGAATGTATTACAAAGTAAAGCATTGTGTATTTTACTGGTTTAATCTCGTTAGATATACAGGATATATATGTTGGCCTGTAGTGCGTGAAAACTCGACTCTATCATGTGAGTGTATATTTGTAGATAAAAGTGCTCTTACCGACGAAGGATTACATATTCCCATTCTAGTACAGTCAAACCTGGATATTGAAATATTATAGTATGGAAATTTTCATATTCAATATTCCATTAATCAGGCTTGGTATTTGTATTTCATTGGTAGATCTTATTTCACGTATCATAAAAGGTAAGAAAGGGTAGAATAAAGGTTACCAAATCTATTCCAATTTCCAGATTATTTCATTAGAGAAAGTCTTTTCATCGATTCCACTATTAAACAAAATTATACATAATCTTTTTTTTTGCTAGATTTTTATAGTGATTTTTGGCATTTTTATTCATTTTTACTGTTAACAGCCCTTTTTCCGCATTGAAATTGATGGGACTTGTTTTCCTTGTGGCTTAGCACGCGAGTCTCAAAAATAACAAAAATTTCTTAACACAGAATTAGTACTATGGCCGAGTGGTCTAAGGCGTCTGACTTAAGATCAGATCATCGTAAGATGGCGCGGGTTCAAACCCCGCTGGTACTATTATTATTTTTTTAAGTTTTTGCAGTGGCGATTTGGCCGTTAATAGTTTTACATTTATTGGTATTGTTGTTAGTATTAGGTTTATTTTGGTTCTAAATGAGTTCAGCAGGTAGTAATAAGCACCAACAATTTAAAGTATTGTTACTATAGTTTTCTTATATAAAAGATAGACTTTTTATACAGGAGGAGAGAAAGAAAGATATAAAATAAAATAGAATAGAATAAAAATAATAATAACACAGAATTATAGAACTGAATCAATATAATATCTATGGACCTTCAACAATAAAATAGGGCAGAGTACACCTCGATGCCAACAATCAATATAAATAAAAGAAATAAAGGGGCTTCTGTGCCAACGCTTTAAGTAATAAGATAAAAATAAATGTGAGAATGAAGATGAAGTTTATTAAGTGATAAATATCACAGTATTTATATTAATTCAATCAACCATTATCGGTTAAAAGAAAACTAATCTAAAAGATTATTACAAATACAAAATATAGATGTGAATCTATAATCGATCCATGTGAATGGATAGATAGTTTCCGAATAATATCGAAAGTGTAAGATAAAAAATACAAAAGGAAATAGTTAATAAAAATGGAATAAATCCTCAAGATATAATGGATAAGGTAATAGTCCAGAATATATCAATATAGAATTAAATCTAAATATCTTGAGTGACAGTAATAAAAATAAAATATCAACTGAGGCATGAATATAATTCAATATATCCAGAGCGGAGAGTAAAAGTTGACAGGTAGATAAATCAAGAGCTTGGATCAAGTATAGATACAGTTACGAGCACTATTGAATATAGGAGGCGTAACAATATAAAAGATAGAGTTTTTATATAAGAAGAGAGAAATAAAGATATGAAATAATAATAATAACACAGGATTATAGAATTGGATCAATATAATTTCTATGGCCCTTCAGCAATGAATAGGCAGCATACACCTCAATGTCAATAAACAAAATAACTAATAAAACAAATAAAGGTGGGATATTGACGATGTATAATAGAACAATATGTGGTATTTCTGGAAATGGTCACAATTTAAAAATAAAACGAGGATGAATGGGAATGGTGTCAGAGCTTTTATTCAAAAGAAAAAATATTGAAATAAAAACAGCCTGAAGACTCTCCTCTGCTGAATACATGTCTTCTATTTATAAGAATATCTGAAGTAGCTGAGGAAAACATTGCTTCACCCAAACTTTGTAAAATGATTAATCTTAACATGCTTGATCAACTGTTTGTTCTCTTACTAACGCAAGATGGTGATGTACGGCGGATAATTTCTAAGAGTCAGTTGTACTATATAATCTCAGATTAGATGGTCTATTTATATACACAATAAAATAACCGTGTATCATTATTTTTATCGGTTCATCGATATGGTATGATGTAGATGTCACATCCTAGTATCTATTCATACTAATGGTGGTATAACCTTGAATACAACAATAATGAAGAAGAAATAACAATAATAATGATATGATATTTGTTCAATAAGGTCATTATTTTTATAAAAACATCTCTATTCAAGACTTATTCATCCTTACCCTAAAGGGAAAGAATTCTTGCACATTATATTCTCAACAATTCGAAAGACTTTTCCTAAATACTTTAAAAACTTTTTCGTTATTCGAAAAACACAGCATGTTTTTAGACATAAATGAAGTTATAAATACTGGCACAAACATCATAAAAGGTAGAGAAATACACAATCATAGGGGAGATATATAATATAACGAGAGCAGTTAACCATTTATATTTATAAAGATGTTCATTCAGCAAAATTTTTTTGTAAAGAATTCATTGATTTTTGAAAATCCACAGTAGAATTTACACGAGGATAGGGAACATCAGGGGTATCTTTACCTAAAAACTTGCAAATTCCTTCCCACCCTTCGCCAATTTCCATAACATAGAGCTTGTCTGCAGGGACATGTTGCTTAACCTCCTCAATATGATCCAAAAACATTTGTTTAACGTCCTCTTCCTTGTTGAATTTCTCAGCGTCACATATGACCCCATCGAGAAGAACAGCCTTCATCATTCTGCGATATGGCTGCACCTTCTCACCTTTGTATGTAGGGTTGATATGTCGTGCGTGGATGGTGTTCTTGACAGATTCGTACCAACTATTTGCGCTACGGACGGTCAAGATGACTTTGGCGTTTGGGTATTTTAACATTAATTCTTTGTAAAATGTACAGGTTGGCCAGTCAACAGCAGCATCGTATTTAGCATAGATCCTGTCCCAGTCAGTTTGACTATTGTGCTGGACGGCGTTATAAAAATCATCTGGATTTTGTTCAGGATCTGTAAACAAGCACTTCATATGATGTGTGTTGTATCTATAAGTAACAACTTAGGACATGCTCTCAAATTTAAGTAAAAAAAAAAAATCTGCTTAAACAAACCCTAAAATATTTAAAGCTTCATGAAGACTGTCAGTAGCAGTGCGACCAAATCCTGCACCAATAATTTGAAGAGGTGCCATAGTTGTGAATTTTTAAAGACTTTAGCTCCGTAAAAAAAAAAAAGCGAGGATAGCAGTGATGATAAGGATAGATGAATAAGAGTACTAAAAGCAAAACTGAGTTTTTATAAATGAAGAAGGTTAAATAAAAAAAACTTCACTAATGGATCGTATATGACGAAATCATTTCTACTTCGATCGATAAGCTACGCATTTGAACTACTGTTTGCGCACCAAATAAATTTCCAATAATATCTTGCGTATTTGAATTTCTTTTATGCGCATAAATATGCGTCTTACTGCGTAATATTTTTAAGGTTCAATACCGAGCAAGTAGTTTTTAAAACAGTAAAGAGGTTTATATAATAAGAAAAAATGTAAGTAAACACTAGAAGATGTAATTTGTAAGGTGCTGATTGCTGTGGGGTTGACTATCTAAAACAGCAGGTAAACAAACATATGAATGGTTGTATGCAAAGCTAAGAACTTTATGGGGCGAAAATTACTTCAAATTGCGTAGACTTAATTAGGAAG